>CM036554.1:23017666-23445166 GCA_020745685.1 Tautogolabrus adspersus
TTTCTCGCATGTCATCTTCAGCAATCCTTTTGTGAATCAGACCCTCTGTGTCTTTCTTGTTAAAATATAAAAAAAAACATTTTAAAATCACTGCTTTCCCCTACTTGATGCACTGGTTTGATGACTGATTTACAGACAAGCTTCTCCCACTGCTCCCGTCCTTGTCTGGACGACAGATCCTGTCTTGCACCGCGGGAACCTTTAGAAACATTCAGCAGAGTCGTGTCACTTTTTCAAACATGAAACCTCTGCAGACAGCGCGCTGAAAGCTGTCGGAAACTCACCTGAAGAGAAGTCTGTGCACGCATTGAGAATCAAGTGAACTGTGACTGCTGTGTTGTCTGTGTTCTGATCCAGAGTCTTTCCCAACACGCGCATGTCCATTTCAAGATGGCGCCACAGGAAGGCGAGAACATCAGGGGGTCTCGGGTGGATCATGTCACCTATTCCCTGTAACAACAAATGATGATTTTTTGATTAACAAGGTACTCCTTTGTAAATAACAGTGATTTGTGCTGTTGGTAGAAATGTTGTTAAGTCTGACTCTGTGGTTTCTGAAGGCTCCTTGAAGCATGGCGAGGTGCGTGAGCAGCCGCAGGATGCACGACTGAGCGTAGGGCAGCTGTCTTTCCGGGGCCTCGGACCTCTGATGAGCCTCTCCTAATATGTGTCCTGTTCGAGTTTGATCTGCGACCCTAAAATGCACAAAAAAGACATTCAATAAAAACTGTTTTTTAAAGTGATTTTTATTTTGGTCCTTGATTTACATTTTTTTTTTTTTTTAAGAGTCAAAAACTATTTGTGTAAATAGTCCACCTACAGAAACAGAAACAAAACACTTTACATGCTTACACTCGTCCATTTCACACAATACAATTCAAACAATCAATGACCCAAAAAGGACTAGGCTGAAACCCAAGGCTTATGTCTGCCTATCCTGTAAAATAACCTTTATTTAACCAGGTAAGAAACTCAGGGAGATTTAAACAACGTGGGCAGCCTTCATTATCCAGAAGTCCTGCAGTGTTCTGTCTGTTTCTGACTAACATGACTCAAAATCAGCCTCAAAGTCAGTGAAGTCGCCGTCATGTTCTCTGTGTTGTTCTACGATGTACGGACGCAGACTCGACCGTTTGTCCCTTTTATTATTTTATTTTCTATTGTCGAGTCCTCCACCTGTCTTGTAAACTAAGCACCATGCATGTGTTGTTTACGACGTTATGTACGAGAGGAAATCGTGCTCAGGCCCGGTTAGTCCTTGAGCAGAGTGAGTGCAGGCCAGCGGGGGAATGAGGAGGGGGGACGATCGTGCTTAAGCACGGTGCAGGACAACTTTGCCTAGTGTGAGTGCTACCTTGGAAAATGGCTCCTCTCCTGTTCTGTCCAAACACAAAGCTTTAGTACCTTTGTTCAGTTTGTTTCGTGAATCCTTGGACTGGCACGTGCTGCACTCCACCGATTGGAAGTCCACACGGACATTTTGAAAGCACCACTGGTTTACCACACTACAGGGGGATACAGAAGCATATCGTGTTTCATTTGTGAACGTTTTCCATTCTAATGCAATGCTTGGCAAAAAATACAAGATCATACCTCTCCAACAAAGCTTGGATGTCCTCTGGCACAGTCTGCAGGCATTAAAAAAGAACATGTTGATAGACGGTTTAAAGAGAAGTGATAACAGGAGAGAAAAACCTGAACTTTGTGAAACACTTACAGTACGTCTCTACTTTCTTCTCTCCAGTCAACCACTGTCTGACTTCATTTGTGTGATCTTCTGGCATGGTCGGCAGGAAGGAGTTCTTGGAGGAAAATGAACAGTTTGGGGAAAGAGGAGGGTTTAAAACTATAATTTTTAGTTCAATCCATCCGTCCGTCCATCCAGCTGATATAGGGCGAATAATCCAACCAGATTCTGCCACAACCACAGTAACCGAGACCAAAGTGCTCCAGACCGAGACAAGACCAAAACATTTAGGGCTCGATACCAAGTCAAGACCAAGACCAAGGCAGGGCGAGTTCGAGACAAGACCAAGACCATAAATATCACTGAGAAATCATCATTTTGTGCGCAGGGGGGGCGTGTCACTCACTTAGACCGTAACACCGGGAAGGTTGCAGACGTTAATGGGGGATAAAAATCAAACTACAAATTAATTTGAGTTATTTGTTATTTTTAGAAAGAGGTGTTTTACTTCTAATCACAGTAATGAGTCCGCCCAGTCTGAGACCGAGACAAGACCGAGTAAAAATGCTTTAGATTCCGAGACGAGACGGAGACCTTCAAAGAGTGGTCTCGAGACCAAGACCGTTTTTCGAGTACTACAACACTCCCACAAACAAATAAAATAAATAAGTGTAAATATTTATCTTACTGTGACATTCTGAGGCTGGAAGGCGATCTGGTAGAGAGGAACCAACAGATGATTCCCACTGAGGAGCACAGAGTCCAGATGGACCAGCAGCTCCAGGAGGGTTTGTCTCAGATGGGACAGATTTGTGTTGATTTGTAGACCTGAGCCCGGTCCTCCGATCTGGTTCGACAGAAGTGCAGAGCAGAAATCCCCGAACTCCTTTGGCTTCACGTTCACCAGGAGCTCTCCCAGTCGTTTATTCTCCTGTAAGTTCATGTAAGGCCACGTGTTAAAAAAGAAGACCCAGGTTTACATAAATACACTTCACCAGAGGAGTTTGTATAACTGACCTCTGGACGGGGATGTATCTTGACGTCAGATGATTTGTAGCGGCAGGTGACCTGTCTAAACAAAGCCAGGGCCAGGAGGCTGATCTGACAACCCTTCAGCTTCTACAGAGGAAATACAATGACAGAGATGTAAAAGAGGAACACAGCCTACATCGCCTTACATCTTTTTACAAGCCTGCAGCCACACACACACAGTTTGTGTCCGCTCGCTCTGCCCCTCCTTACCTGTATTTGTGTCTTGAAAGTGTCCGATCTGTTTTCCACCAGGACCTGGGCCACAGCGTGTCTCATGTCTCTGTAAGGCGTCCCACAGGAGAGGAAGCTGTCCAAGTTGGTTGAAATCGTCCTCTTTGAGAAAAAGGGAAAAATAAGTTGTTTATCTAAATAGAGTTTAAAGTTCCTCTACTTGGGGTGTCATGTCACATGTTTATCGTTGCCGTGGAAACACTGGATGTCACAACAAAGACGGCTGCATAAGGAAGCGTGAGCTGCTACTGAAAGCTGCCGTACTGTTGCTGTTTGTGCTACTGTGATTAAAACCTCATGTAAATTATACTCGGAAACATTAGCTCGTCGGTAAACATATTCTCTTCCTCAGGTCAGTTTCGTCTTCACTACATTCAATGAGGAGTTTGTTTTCATCTCTAAATCTCTAAATACCTGAAGTCGAAGGAGTTCTGCAGGGAAGACCCATCTCCAGTTTGGATTGTTCATCATAGACAGGATGCAGTCCACACTTGAGACTCTGTGGAGAGCTCGGAGCAGGTAAACCCTGAGCCAGTCGTTACCACGGTACTCACACACCGCCCTCACCTGCTGCAGGTACTTAGCCTCCACCTCTCCAGGTCTGCCTGCATCCCATTAAGAAACATGTTAACCTTTAATTTACTTTCATATGAAACTGCAGAACCTGCAATGAAAACTCTGAATGTATGCATCACATTTCTCTTCAGGCTGTGTGCAGGTAATGAATACGCAGACGCTCAGTCTGTAGGGACTTGGGTTGGGAACAGGAGGGTTGCCAGTTCAAGTCCCGGAGTGGACCAAGTCTGGAATTGGTCTGGTATCTTAACTTATCTTAAGTTAACAGGTTACATGAAGCTCTGCATTCAAACCTTGCACTGCAGCTTTCTCCAGCAGCCGTGCAGCCGTGCTCAGGCATATTCTCAGCCTGGCTGTGTTGAGCAGGAACTCTGCCGGGTCTTCTTTTCTGTCTGGAGTTTGTTTCCTGGCAATTCTGCTCAGGAATCTGGTCTGGGCTTCCATCTGCTGCTCCTTAGTCTGATCCACTTCCCTCGCTTCTGAGCACAGCAGAGAGTCCTGGGGAAACAAAAAACACCTGTATTATCAGGAACAAGAGACAGCATTGGATTGGACCATTGCATGATTGTTTTCATTTTATTACCTGGAAACAGTTGACAAACAGCAGGTCCAGTTCAGTACGGTCTTCTTTGTTGAGAAGATTCTCCTCCAGATTCTCCAGGTAGGTTTGGATGTGACCCTTCACCTGCTCAAAGCTGATGGATACACCACGACTTACAAACATGCAGTCTCTATAAAAGTGTTCATGCAGTTACATAACATCATTCAAAAGATTACAGAGAGCCGTCTCCCCCCCCCTCCTCTCTAGAGTGGATGCTCACGCAGGTCACCATGTGGTGGACACTGAAGCTTCAGTGTTTATCCAGCTCTGCATCGGTCTGTAAACCTTTCTGTGTTCTAACCTCTCTCCATTTTTCAAAAGCATCTCCAATATTGATCCTAGTTTGAGCACGTTTCTGCTCGTGGAGCTTATTAGAAACATGCAGAGGCTTTTTAGGTCGGGTACAATCACTTCTATCTGAACCAGTGCCGTTTACCTGGCAAACTGAGCTGTGTCTAAACCGGCCGTGTGGGGGTGACCAAACTGCTAGACCATCAGCGTCCTCGTAAAATGTTGATAAATAGGACGAATCTTGTACTTTTCTACCACTGAGTAAACCGTCTGCACATGTGCACTTCAGTCATTCCCTCACCTGTGTTGCAGCAGCAGTTTGGGCAGCACAGATCTAACCACTGGACTGTTATCCACACACTCCAGGAAGGGAGTGAGCTGTCTGGTCCTGTACACATCTCCTGCATCAGGAAAAAAAGATAGAAATTGGAAAATGCTTCCTCATAAAGGCATCATGAGTTATCTACTTATTGTCATTGACTTATCCGCTCACTAACCATTAGCAAAGAAGAGTAAGGAGAAGAGCAGCTCCACTACCCCCTCTGCAGGCGTCTGTCCCTCTGACAGACAGAATCTGGACACCACCTCCAGGAAGAAGGAGTTACAGCAGTCCCTGACCTCTGCCTGCTGCTGGAGTGCAGCCCTGAACCATAAAGAGAAGGGAAAAGAAGCTAGTGATAAATATTGAAAATTAGATTATCTGTGAAAAGACGTTTGCTACTCAATGTGCATTTTTAGGACCACGATAGTATTGGATATGAATATTCATCCTGGAGGTGTTTTAGATCGTTTCTGACTGTGATGCTAACTGGAGATTATTTAAGGTTTTTTGCAACAACACATTTCTGAATGAGGCTTTACGCCAGGTTTCCAAAAGGAATTTTTCTGAACTCACTTGACTGCAGCAGAAACAGACGGCTTGAAGTCGGGCAGCAGTTCTGTCCTGCATTTAGGGCAGTGTCTGTTTTGCTGAATGGATTTTTGGAGACACGACAAGCAGAAGACGTGCTGACAGGGCAGGACGGACGGCTCAGTGAGCGCCAGCAGACAGACTGGGCAGGAAATACCAAACCTTTACAGAACAAAACATATGAAGAAAGGTAACTTTATTGATCCCGAGGGTAATTCAAAGCATCCAGTAGCAGCTTACAAGACACACATGATATGAAGCACCAGCTGCCCCTGTTCCTGTATATATTAACCTGAACGAAGATTTAAAGAAACCCCTCCCCCCCGAGAGACTCATTATACAACAGGGATCCTACTTATAGTCCTTATTTTTATTTTTATCCTTGGAAACAAATGAATTAACGTAAATAATTCAGTTAATGGTAAGATGTTTCAAATGTCTGTTGAAACAAGTCTGTTAATGACAAACTTTCAGCTTGTCGGAATAGGTGAAGGCGTTCTCTGAAACACTGAAAACAAATATTATAAGTGAAGAGGAAGAGCCTGACCTCAGATCCCTGCTGATACACTCCTCATGAAAAGAATTGAGGATGCGGATCAGCTGCTGAAGAGTCTCCACGCTCCTTAAATCAGGGGACTCCTGCATCATCTGTTGGGAATGAAAAATATTTAATTACAACAACCAAAGCATTTACGTTTCCTTCTTACGTCAAACTCCTGATGAGATTATAACTACTTTTATGAAGAAATCTATTTTCCTTTCTTGTCCTCTCTCCCAGCGAGCAAACGTCAAAGACATCATTTCTACCACTGAAACGGTTTGACTCACGTTCAGGTGAAGGTTGCAGTGTTTGAGAGTCAGTTCTCTCAATCTTGAGTCATTCTTTTTGATTTTAAAGATGACAGTCTGGATGAAAGATACGACAACCAGCATCCCTTTCCACAGTGACCTAAGAGGATGAATGAGCTCTTAAATTAAGCATGAAACACACTCATTTTATTTTACTCTCCGTGCATCAAGCCAGACTCACCTGATGGAGTCCAGATGTTGCAGACAGCTGGGGCTGCACAGGGTGCTGTACTTCTGACCAAACACTCGATCCAAACACGGCTGCACAAACTCCACTCTGCTCACAAAGGACGCACACTCTCCATGAGACGTCACAGTCAGTAGTTTGGTCTGCTCAACACACATACCAAGAGCTAAAATGTCCTCCACCTGTCAAAACAAAAGACATCAAGCTAACTATGAGATCATCAAATGTTTGTTGGATACAATACGATTCGTTATGATATGATACGATCCAATCCTGGATTTTCCCTTCATGACATCACAAAGGGCAGTAACCCCTCCCCCAGGTGGGTGACACTCCCACAGCTAGGTGTTTGTTCTGCCCTCTGAGTCTGCATTCTCACCGTAAACAATAGGACATGGAGTGAGAAAGCCCGAGCCACCCAAGCCCTTCCAGAGAGGGGCGTGGTCAGACACAGTTCATTTACATTTAAAGCTACAGACACAGAAACAGCCTGTTCTGAGCAGGGCTGAAATAGAGGGGTTTATAGGCATGATCAAATACAGGATCAGAGTGGATTTAGAACAAGACACTTCACACACATGTTTTAGGGAGGTCTGAGACTTATTTACACTGAAGAGGAGGAGGATATGTGACCTTTATGTTCAAGGTTAAGTTTGGAAAAAGATCATGGCTTGGGTAAAGACAATAAGTCAACGTTAAAATAGGACACGAACAGCAGTCTCCTGTTGTTGTCAGGTAAAAAAAATCTTCCTGTCCAATGAGTGGAGGCCAATCACAACAGAACAGGGAGATCTTGAAAAAGCGTAACAAGTTCCCACCATTTCTTGATGCTCCCTCTTTGACCCCTGCTGAAGGACATCAGTGGCTAGCTGGGGCTGAAGCTGAAATATGTGGCCGAGAGTGTCCAGTCTGGGGGCAAAATGTTTGGCAGCAGCATGTATCCAAGCAGGGGAGAGGTCAGAAACAACCCCCAAGGTCCTCTGAAGCTCAGACACACAGCCCAGCAACGCCCCGGAGAACACCTGTACATGAAGAATGAAAAGTCAGCGCTATTTACCTGTTTCCAGAATATGTATCGTGCAACTGTGTGACCATAATGTCTGTACCCGTAGCATGTCCTTCGACTTGACCTTCAAGGAGAGCAGCAGAAAGTCTTGTAGATATCGCTGGCTGTACTCCAGCCTCTCCTCCTCTGAGAGTTCCTGTAAGTGAGCGCCCAGCCGGCCGTTCTTAAAGGTGCTCACAAACTGCAGGATCCTCTCCGTGTCATCCTCTTTTGTTACTGGGGATCAATTATAAGAGTCAGAATTAAATATTTATGAACAGAACCAGAGTATAAAAAAGAAAGGTATGGTCTGTTTACAGTTGTAAAACAGAGACCAATAAATCAATCAAACCTGGCATGAATTCTGATTCTTCCCAAAGACTTTCAAGGTGATTTCTGATGAGCCAGCTGAACGCAGCGGAGCAGGGATGTTCTTCGCCATCCAACATGAAGTAGTGCTGCACAAGCACTTCCTGATCTGACTCACTAGAAATAATAATAATAAAGACCAATAATGCTTTTTTTATTCATTTCACTGTCGAAATTACACAGAGGAAGTAATCCACATTACCTTTGGTTTTGCAGAGGTGTTAGGTCTAAAATCTGTGAATCAGCAAAGATGTCCAACCAGAACTTCATCAGGCCCCAACTGAGCCGGTCATCAGAGAGCAGGTCTAGATTTGCATATCTGTCCATCATTTCCAACATGCTGGCCAAGATTGGAGTCACAGTGGACTGAAGACATCTCCACAGGGTGTGTCTTTAAGTTTAAAACACAAAGCAAAGCAGGACTCGATCAAATCACGAGAAAGCACTCAAGACGTTAACATGAAATGCAATTTGAATAAAAAACTTGGAGTATAAAGAACTACAAAATCCACACTTGGAGGAGAGTTCAATCCAAAAACAAATCACTGTAAAAACACTGCATGTTGTGGATTTTGCTGAACTCAAAGGACTCAAATGTCACACAGGAAGACAGTTTTTCTCCCATCTGGGTGACCCCTCCAAAATCAGACTGGGTCTTATATACAGGTGTGACTTACATTGCTGATTTTAGAGTACTTTATTCTTACACAGTTGCCTAACCCTGCTACACAACTTTACCTCAGAGTTCCCCCCTCCTGAAGAGCCTGGCGTTTCTTCGCTTCTCTGTTCACCCATTCTGTAGGCGAGCCCATCATGTCTTCTCTCAGTGCCAAGGCCTGCGCAACTCTAGCCAACAACATCTCCTGGAAGTGGGCTTTGAAGAACATAATTCAGATCAACCAGAAACCAAACATATTGAATTTAGTTGCTGATACATTAAGGCCAGATGATGGTTGCTTTTTTAGACAAAATACAACCCTGTTGGACCCCATCAGACACATTCAAGCAGAATTAAAGCATCAATATCCTAACTAAAGCACTCTCACATTACTATATTTACCTCCTTTAAGGCCTTGACCAGTCCCCAGAAGAGTAAGAAGGATGTGCATCCGCTGCATGCTTCGAGGTGTCATGTCATTGGTGTCCCTCAGCAAACCCACAGCTTTTTGAATACATGATCTCACCAAAGATAGCCTGTGGAGGTGGGCTCTATCTGCCTGTAGATGAAATGTAACCATAACACATACACATGAAGATGAAACACATGGTTTATTTACTCTTAAACATGCATTTGTATCTACCTGGGAGTCTTCAATTTCTCTCAACGTCATTCCGTCATCCTGGTGTTCTATTAAAGATCAAGGAAGCTGTTTATATTACTGCTGATGTTTCCTTTTACAAGAATTAAACCACTTAATTTGCCTTTTGATATGCAACACACTATTTAAAGCTCAGAAGATGTTCCTACCTGCAGGTGCAGGCTTGAGTAGGTCACTAATGAGTGTTCCACAGAAATCCAACAGGTTCAGGCTCATGTCCTCTGAATCCCTGAGGTCGTCAATATGAGCTGAGTGCCACACTCCTTTGATATGAAAGACAAATCACTGCTTCAAAATTGTACAATGTCATGTGAAATAAAATCAGTACATAATTACATTCCAATCATGATCATAACTGACGTATTCCTCACCTCCTTGGAAACCATTGTACTGAGACTGACTTGAGATTCTCGAAACCTTTACGATAAAAATCACCCAACAGCTCGGATCCTCCAGTGACATCAAGTAATTCATTGAGCAATATCTGTTGGAAAATGTAATCATAAACCAATATGAAATGCCTGTTATGTCTTTTTAACACCAAGCACAAAATAATCTTCGGACGGATGTTGACGTTGGGCCCTACTTTGCTGATGCTATGAGCTCCTCGCTGCAATGGGATTCCTCAAGGTCCATCTGGACTAACAAGATGTGCAGAGACTGCCCAGCATTCTGAAGGAAGCCCCTGAGACAAAAAAGGGAGTACGATTTACAATCAAAAAAAGGAAACTAAAAATGAGAATATCTGTCATTATTTGAATAGTTTGTACCGTATCTTGTTGCAGAAGGAAACTTCAGTGTCAAATTGGTGGAGTGACAGCAGGAGGATTGTGTTGGTTTGCAGTCCGAGGGCTTGGGCTACATATCTGACATCGGATTTGGTTAACAAGCTGGAGAATGTCGTTATCTATGTGAAATCAGAAAGGGGTCAGAGATCTCCACAACTTGTAAATCATGTTCAGCTATGATGAAAGCTAAGTTGGAGGCATGGTTAAAAGCCTACCTCAAGAAACTTCCTCGACCCGTGGTGCTTGTTCAAGCAATCCTCCAAGAAATCTCGGATCGAATGGTGATGCTGCTGCTGGAAATACATTCTCTGCAGTTTTTCCTTCTCCTGGTTTGCTAAATCTGAATACTTGAGCCTCATTACAGCATCAGGGGTGGCACAGTTCAACAAGAGACGTTTAGCTAGATCCAAGACTTCTTCTTCCGTGTTACTTCCAGAACCAACAAGGTTTTCTGTCTCCATCGTTTCTTCACTCTCAGATATCCCTGTCTTCCCAACCTCACATACCTCAATATGCTCATTGTCATTCTTGTCCATTAACTCACATTCCTGTTCTTTCAAAGCAGTCTCTATGTCCATTGGATCATGCATCTGATCATCTTCCTTGGCAGTTTCATCTTTTGGAACTTCAAAGTTTGATTCAGGTGTTTCCTTTGGTTCATCCTCTTCCAGAGAGACATCTTTTCCAGTGAGTTGATGATGTCCTTCTGCACTCTCTCCAACCTTTTGTTCTTTCCTTTCTAGTGCTTGCAGGAGGGCACTTGCGCAGGCATCACCATGGTAGCCAACAAATATGTCGGAAAGCTTAAAATCCTCTGATGCCTCACCAGAGAATTCCTTGACCCACTCCTTCAGTTTGTCTAGAACCCTGTGCTGCCATGGTTCCAGATCTGTACTCCTATCCACCCTGTGTTTTTCAAGTCTGTTGATGAGGGGCATGGGAAAGTGCTCGTAGACCTTCTTCTGGTCCTCCACTACCACCAGTCTGAAGTGTGCATGGACACGACATTTGACTCTGTGAGAGCCAAGACCAAGATCAACGTATTGCTGCTTGCTGAGGTAAACATAATACTGGTTCAAGGCATCGTACAGGCTTTCATAAAGATTTTGCATGTTGAGGAGGATGACAGTACGCCCTGTCTCCATGCACATTTTCACCCTGTTGACATTTCGGCAGATCTGGGCATATTCCTGGTCCTTTGGGAATCCTGAGCCAAAGACAATCTCAGGTGTTTGATAGTCTCCTTTGGCAAAGATCTGTTGTTGAAGGATATGGAGAGCTGCGTTGTTGGTGGTTAGCAAGAGGAGGTAACGGCTCTCATGGTTTGTGTCATGGTCAAGATTCTTTTTCACCATTTGCAAGGTGCTTGGTCTGGGTATTTCTGTTAAGTTTTGAAGAACCTCTTGGAAAAATACGACAGGGTCAAAATCCTCTGGTTGTCCGCTAAAGTTTCGCAAGATGGCCTCTACAAGCTGTCCACCATCTGGCTCTTGCTGTGTGGATTTGACTACAGCAAAGAGCATTTTGACCAGACTGTAATAATCCCTCAGACCGAAGAACTGATTCTTTGAGGTTTCATTACAGATGCCCAAGAAGGCCTTGGCCAAAGACGGAAAGAGGTGTTTGATCTTAAGGAGAATTTGGCTGGAGGATGAACAAATTCCCTTGGCAGTTTCCACAAGTTCATCCTCACTTGGGTCCCATCTGGACACAAATATTCCTCTGTTCATCTTTGCTGGGTCAAGAGCCCAGTTGGAAATGCCAACAAAGCCAACCTTCATGTGTGGATCTGGCTTTTCATTGTCAATGCAACCATCCTCCAAGAGAGGATGAAGGGTCTTTAAGGGCATCTGAGGAGAATCCTCTGCTAGACCTATCTCATCAAGCACCACCACTGACACATATTCGTCCATGTTTTTGTCTTTCTGGAAGCGGGCACAGTTCCTGAATGTCCCTATGATGCCTTCAGGACTTGAGTGAGGACTGCACTGGAAGGAGACCATGTGAACTTGCTTAAGTTTCTTGAATAGATCATGATGGGAGGTCTGTCCCTGCATGGCATCAGCAACCACTGTTTTAGCAAGGGACTTGGAGCTACCTGGCTTGCCAACCAGAAAGAGAGGGATCCTGAGCTCAATGCACACCACCATGAGGAAAACATTTTCTTTGAGTGCAACATTTTTGGCTATGGTCTCTCTGGTCTCTATGTTCTGGAGGAAGAAATCTTGACAGGATGAAATCACCTCCTGCAATGCTGCTGAAGAGCGGAAAGGTTCTGGAAAGTACCTACAGATTACAGAGAGGTACTCATCTTTGGAAATCAGAGAAGGGTAGTAGCAGACTCCAACTGACAGAATCAAGCATGTCAGTGTGAGATTAAGATCTGAGCAGTCATGTAAAAAGACCTCACTGTGCTGGTAAAACCAAATCAGCACTTTCATGGACCTCTCCACATCTCTCAGACTCACAAAACTGCACTCATTTTTACGACTTCGCATGTATTTCTGTGAGGCTCCCAGCACATTTGAAATGATGTCCTTGCAGGCCAATGGCAGACAATGGTCTTGAACCTTCTTTTGGACTATCTGTTTGATGTAGGAAAGTTCAGTCGAATCACTCAGCTGACCAAAATCCCACACTAAAGTAGCCATGCTCGGGGGCAGAGGATGAACTCTGTACACCAGCTGCCTTAGAGGAACTTTGCCAAGACGGTCTTCTGTTTCATTTGCCTTCACCCTGTAACCTAATCCTGCACGTTCCAAACGTTCCACCATTTCAGGTGAGTGTTTCCTGTAAGGATTGCAAGCAGCTATTATTTTCAAGCCACTGCCTGCCTTCAGAGGTTCTCCTTTCATGGAATGGTCACACAGGATTTCTTTGATGGCAAAAATGGCCTCTGTGGTGTTTGCTTCATCAAAGAACAAAATAGTGTCAAGCTTGTGCAGTCTATGGTTCTTCTCAGCTAGTTTCTCAGCCTCCCTCACTTTTCTGTAGATCATCTCTGCTGTAGTTCCACCATGTACCTTGACCAGTACCATGTTCTCTACTGGTCTTTCCTCTTTCTGCAGGGCACAAAGGAAGCCGACTAATCTGGTTTTTCCACAGCCGGTCTCGCCCATAATGACAACTGGAATTCCACACCTGAATCTCATGTGTATGGCCAACATCTTCATCACATTGTCAGCGGTGAGCTCGTATGTTGGGTCTGGATCAAATTCTCTGGACATCATCCCTTTCTTTGCACCAACAACACTTGAAATCCTCTTGATTTTGACCGACCTTGGCAACAGGTCAAAGTCTTCGGTGAGAGAGATTCTTTGACGTTCCAAACCTTGAAACAGTTCTTTGGACATCACATCTTCTATCAGGACCTTGAGGCTGTGAGGATCAACTGCACTCAGTCTGTTTTGCCCCTGAGACATCTTCACGTTGAAGCCAAGGAAAGACATTGAGTATCTGTCCTCATTAAAGAAAATGTATGGGTGGGACTCATTTTCCCAATGCTTACGAATTGTAAGGCGGGCGAGAAGATCATCTTCATGACTATTATCCATGTGTAGCACAGGACTTTCATCCAATGTGTTCAGAGATGGTGAGGCAAAGTCTCTTGCCATTAGTATCATGAACTTCACGATAAAGTCTTTGAAACCTGGCAGCTGGTCAGCCAGAAAATCTGGATCACAGAAAATTGAGTTTTCACAGTCTTTCAGTTGCACATTGAGAAACCAGGAGAAGTTTTTCAGCTCAGCCCAAGAGGGATCATTCATTCCACAGAAGGACAGAAAGTGGTTAATACAATCAATGGGGTCCCCCACTCTGGATCCGTCCTCATACTTGAAATGATCCAGATTCCTGTTGTTTCTGTACAGCTTGAGGTACTGATAGGGTCTTTGAATTCCCTCACTGCAAAACTCCTGCTCATCCATGAGTGGATCAAAGCTCTGTTTTGAAGGAACCCCTCCACTGACCATCAGCTGCTTCACTTCTTTTGGAGGTCTACAATGAATGGTAGGCAGAATGTCGAGAAGTCCAAGCCTCGTCTGTGTAAACAAGTTAAACACATAAGTTCATAACACCGTTGACTGATAACTTAATGTAGTTTAGTAAAAACAGTAAAAACTAGGGGTAAAGTTGGTCATTCATGTGCATCTTAACCTGAAATTTTCAGGAAGATTTAAGGAGTTTTGTGCAAGTGTGCAAGCACTATTTATCTTATTTTATCTGCAAAGAAACATGCAGTAGCATGGAACTTTAAAAAAATCGTTTTGTGTTAAGAGGCATTGACAAAAGAAGTTATAAAACAGACATATACTGTAGTGCTTTCATACTCGCAGAAATCTCATGAAATACTCCTGATATTTGCAGGACAGATTTGGCAAGTTTTTTAGGGCGCAACCCACATACTCAGCTCTGCTGCTCATCCTAAAAATACATGTTCCTTACAAATGTGGCACCATTTCAAAGGGAAATAAACAGGCTCTCCAACAGTATAATATTTATTGCCACGAAGCATTTTTAGAACAAAGAAATAATCTACCAAACACAAATTTCCTTACTTTTGTGCGATGTTTAGATCTTTTCAGGAGTGCACATGTGAAAACAGCTATAGCTACCTGTTTTGGCTGGTTTTGAGGGGATGCTTTTGTTCTTAGGACTTCGACAGTGATCAAGTGAGCAACATTCCTTCTCCATAGCATGCCATGGCTGTCACTCAAACAGCCCAGTACTAACAAATGGAACAGAAGCTCCTCCAACCCTGAACGAACCTGACAGGTAAGAAAAGTAAAAAAAATAAAAACTCCAATATATAACCAACAAGTGACAAGCCATGTGCAGAGATGCTTGAATACTTACTCCAGAAGTGTCAATGTGCAGGAGAACAGGGTCTTGCTCTCTCAAGGGTTCCAGTTTCTCAGAGAGACTCTTAATCAAGGAGTCTACATCAACAGAGGGCTCTATGAGTCTGATGGTGATATGTTCTGCTCTGGGAGATTTCTGTCTGAGCTTCTCAGACAAACGTTCCACATACAGGGATTTACCTATTGACAGAAAACATGTTCATATCAATACAAATACTATATAGATTGACAGCTTTTGTTTATAAAATAACACCTAATTTACACAAAGCATTAAAACACATGTTAAAGTTCATCTATTATTGACACTTTTTAATTGGCCTATGAAAAAAAATCCCAACAAAGGCCTTACCCACTGCAGGCCGTGAAGATGACACCATCCAGACTGAGAGTTGACGTGGAGAAACCAACGAGACAGGGTTCTGTGAGAATGTGTTTTGAGTGAAGTGATGATGTAGGTATTTCCTAGCAGTGTCTTCGGTAAGACCCGCACAAGCCTGTACTTTGTCATTGCTGAAGAAAGAGGGCACATATCTGTGCTGGTGCACAACTGGACTGATTATTACCAAACGATAACGTGGGCTGGCATTTCTCTCGAGACCCTCAAAAAGTTCCCCCAGAGCCACACTGACATCATATCCCAGCAGTCCTGGATTGACAAGGGAGTATATCTTCTGCAGGTTGTCTTGGCCGAGAGCTCTGCGGAGAAAGATCTCCACCTCCTCCTCTGTGGTCTCCTCTTTGCAGACTAAAACCTCATCAGAAGAGGGCAGAGGCTGCTCTGGACTCTCCATGTAAAAGGACAGCACAGTGGTAAAAACCTCTGCACTGGGACACAGCACGAGATTGGGTTTTCCCTCCTGTAGAATGGGTGGGAGGTTCCTGATCATGTGTTGCTGGTTCATTTCAGAAAGGCATGAGAGGAAGTGGGCCAAAGATGAGATATCTAAGTGCTCCTGGAGGCACTGAGGCATGTTGTCCTTGAATTTACACCAAAGCTTTTCAAGACTGTCTTCATCATGCTCCCTGGTGTTATCAGCTTCAGATTCCATGTCAACATCATCTTCATCCTCTGAAGAAAATTGCATCAGATCCTGAGCCTCATTGGTGGGTTCTTGTGACGTTTCTGTTAAATCAATGGATGGTTTGTAATATTCATCGTCATTTTCAAACTCAACATCTTCCAACTCATCATGCTCTGACTTCAGACTTTCTGCATTCGTGTATGCTGCTCTGATATCAGCTAGAGTGCACTGAGGCTTAATTGGAAATAGTAAATGCCATAATTGTGCAGGGACTAAAGCTTTCCCTTGACACACTTTATGTATCCAGTGACACAGGTACACCATCTGCTCTGAGGTGTAGTGGTTCAACAGGCTGAAGTTGGAGCGCATCTCACTGATGAAGGAATGCCATTCTTTTTGGCAGCTCTCCATGGAGTGAGACAGCTTTTGTAGCTGCTCAGTCACCTCCCCACAGTACACCATCTCTTTACCCAACAGGGTCAAGAAAGTGATTTTGATGCAAGGTTGCTGCCACGGACAGCACTGGACCTCCGCATGCCATTCTCTAAAAAGCATGTTGCCTGATGTTTGCATCTGAAGAAGGATGCCCCCGAGTCTCTGAACTCCTTCAAAAACCTGCAGTGAATGTGGACAACAGTTTAGGGATGTATATAGTTCATCAAAACAAATCCTTTATACTATGTTTGGAAATATTTAAGCTGAACAAATGTTCGACAACAAGATATGATCGATTGAGCATAGATAGAGTAAAAACAATGTTTCAATGATGCATGCTTAAAAATGTGAGCTAAAATAGTTCTTCCTGAAGGGTTATGGTTTATCCCAAACCTCACCCATCAGTCAGATCAGCCACGCCCCTTATTATTAATAACTCAGCCTTCTTCAAATCAAAACGAATGAGTTGTTAAAAAAATAAACCCCTTTACAGTATGTGCCGATAAAGACATGAACTATTCAGACCCAATTTCTTTATTGAACCAGGCTGTAAACATGTTATTTCAGCTGTAAAAATGGCCATTTTGAAAAGGTTTGTATGAGACTTCTGGGCTCTTGCAGCCAGCCTCTAGTGGACACTTGAGGAACTGCAGTGTTTTGCCCTCATGCATTGGGCTCATTTTTCAGAGGTTTCGACTTGGTGGATATACATACTCGCTGTTACCAAACTATTTCTCCCCCTTAAAAACTCCGGAGCACATCATTTTTGTTTGACTTTTTATGTAGGAAATGTTCACATCCACTCTCAGCAAAGAGAAGCCCTAGCTGACAAAGCCAAAAGCTAGCTTATTGTAGATAACCTAGCTGAATAGCTAATTATCTACATCAGTGTGGGACCAGTTTAGATGCTCAGCTGTTCAAACATCATCTTTTAAACCCTTTTGCCAAATGTTTATAAGCAAACACATTTCAGATTGAAATTCATGCAACTGACCTCTGTGAACCTGTTGACTTGTTCCCTGCCGTGCTCCCCTTTGGATGACATGAGCATGAGTTTGTTCTGCAGCTCCAGCAGCTCTTCAAGCTTGTAGCTCTTCTCTTCTCTGTCCTTTGTTACTGTGACATGTATCATGTTTTGTAGACATCTCTACACACAGTGAAAAAAAAAAAACGCTCGTAAAAATGTTCATGAAAACTCATAAATGTGGCATTTTGATCCTTTCTTTGACACAAGTAGTAGCCTTACCTTCTCTGTGTTTTGATCAGACCAGCCTATGTGATAAACTCCATGATCATTAATAGAAGAAGCTAGAGAGAGAGAGGACTGCTCCACGGAGCCATGGGTCTCCTTCAGTGCTTTGAGCCAGCTCAGAAGTCGAGTAGACTCTCTCTGGAAAACAATTTCAGTGGCATCAATGTGACATTAGCCCTATTCACACAGTATTAGAATAACCTGGAGGTCTCTGATCATTTGAAATATTGGCGGAGGACATCCGGTCCCCAAAGGAGGCATCCCGGGTTCAAGTCCGACCTGTGGCTCTTTTCCCACGTCATTACACACTCTCTCTCTCTCCCGATTTCCTACTCTATCCTCTATCAGCTGTCCACCTAAATACATTTAAAAAGAAGAATGCAGCACTTTATTTATTGTTGCCAGGCAACCACTAAGATACCCGCTTGGACACTATCCAATCAATATCTTCAAATACAAAAAAAAAGAGGGGAAAAAAAGCCAGGAGGTGGGCTCAATACAAACTGTGCGTATGCTCGGTATCTTATAAACCTTATATGTCCTATAACTGTTCACTGCATCTCTCTAACCCCCCAGAGACAAGGTGGATGATAGGCAACGCCTCCACGTTTCCATCAGAGCACTCAGTAAACTAATGATAATTACAGACTTCACTAAAAGCTGACATTGGGCAGCGATTCCCCCAGGTAGTACTAACCCCATGCTAATAGGGCTATTGCCACAGCTACAGGACTTTAAGTTCTGCATATTAATGAGGGTGTGATGATTACCAATTTGTCTGGGAGCTTCTCGTCTCGAGCTTGGGTGTCCCACACCTGCTGAGCACATTCCATGAACTCCGTAAAGCCAGCATGGGGGGAGAGGGAGTAGAGCAGAGGGGCATAGCCCATCACAGCGTCATGGAAACACGCCACTTGGTCGATCTCTCTGTCATTCTCTCCTGCAGAAATGGAGGCCAGGTCGACATAGACCTTCACATCGCTCATATCTTTGTGGGAGACAGAGAGCAGAGAGTCTCATCAACTTAGGACATTTAATGTTTGCTTGATGTGGAGATATTTTATCAAAAGCAAGTATCCTACTTCTAAGGTGTTCCTTGACCCAGCTGACCAGAGTTTGACTCTCTAGAAACTCTTCCAGACAGGCCGTCTGCTGCCTGGTGACTGTGGAGAGCTGCTGTCTGGCACGAAAGAGGTCTTCACTAAGAGACCCCAGGGCCCTTTGCTTAAATGCATCTTCTTCCTGTTGAAAAGCAAAGCACATAACACTACGATTAATACTTTTTGTATGAGCAAATCAGCACAATAATGCAGATGTGTACCTTAAGTGTCCCCTCTTCTATACATGTTTTTTTATATTTCTTAACTTGTACGTCTTCTTATAAATCTACTTTTACGACTGTAAGATTTTTTTAAATGCATGATGTGCTTTGGTCTAGACTACGGTGGCCCCAAAGGTCAAAACAAAGACATTTTAGAAAACATGTCCCAAAATATTTGACAAACCATCACTTTTAAAGAAACACGACCAAATTTCAAACAACATGGCCGTCTTTACTGATGTGCTTTGTCTAGTGTTATTGTGTTATTTCACTTTTTTATACCGCTTTTCCCCATCCGGGGTCGCAGGAGGCTGGAGCTGATCCCAGCTGTCATTGGGGATCAGCTCCAGCCCTCCAGAGACGGGTACACCCTGTACTGGTCACCAGTCACTCACAGGGCTGACATGTAGAGACGGACAAGCAGCCGCTCTCACATTCACACCTACAATAATTTAGAGTCACCAAATGAGCATGTCTTTGGACTGTGGGAGGAAGCCGGAGTATCCGGAGAGAATCCACGCATGCACGGAGAGGCTCCTGTCTGAATCAAGACAGGAACCTCCTCGCCATGAGGCAACAGTGCTAACCACTGCACCACCATGCAGCCCTCTACTCTACTCTACTCTCTACTGAACATGTCCCCTGTAAATACAGTTTAAACTTAACATGAGATCACAAGAGTATTACCAGCTGGCTAAGAGTGTCTATTTCTGTGAAGTTCCCAGAAAGCCCGAGTTTGTCAGCGATCTTCAGCATCACAGTGGCTGCAGCCGCTGCCTCATGGAGCTGTCGATACTTCTGAATCTGACTGAGTCTCAGCTCCACCCAGTTCTCTTCGGGTCTGAACCTTCCTGAATCACTTAACGTCTCAGACATCAGACTCATCTCCGTCTTCATCAGCTGCCCGTCTCCTTTGTCACCAGAGTCCACCAAAACCTGATCGACCTGTTTGAAAGTGATGGTAGCGTTTGCGATGCTGACACTGAGCTGACAGAACTCGGTCAGCAGCGGGTTCCAGATGTTCTCACAGATCTGCGTTAGGCTGATGGGGACAGGAGCTGGGGTGGGTTGCCTGGGTGATGCCAAAGATGCAGCCCCCTCGTCCCAGAAGGACAGAATCAGGTTGCTGTGATGCAGTTTGTGCATCTCACAGGCCATCTTAAAGGCGTTCATACTGGTTTTATACCAGAGGATCTGTGGAGTCCCCATCTTTCCCAACTTCCCGTCAGCATCAAAGGCGTGAACGAGCACCAGTTGGTTCAGGCAAACAGTCTGGAGATCTGCACCGTGCTGCTTCTCGAGAGTCGACATTTCAGGAACTGTTTGAATAAGAATCATATTATTAAAAAAAACAAATCAACCTGCAAAACAATGACATTAAACCAATCTCTAAGCAACATGCCTCTAACTAGAAGATAATGGGGTTTTATGTGTTTACCTGTGATGCTTTCTGTAACCTTTGCTATCATCTTTATCAGCGTTTCCATCTGCTGTTTGCGCAGCATGAAAGAGTTCAAATCCTCCTCTCTCTGAGCCAAAATAATGTCGGCCTCCACAGGAACAACGTCAGAGTCTGTGTTTTTCTTGTCTGTGGAGGACAACAGGCAGCTATTATTAGGCCTGCACGATGTGGGAAAATATGCAAAGTGTAACATTGTTCAATATGGCATGCATACACTATAAGATATAACTCAGTTTTCATGTTTATCTGCTGATTGTGATGGTTTACACAATGCATGTGTTTTGTTGCCTTTATTTTAAGAGGTAACTCTGACACCTAGTGTTTAAAATGGGTACTGCAGTCCAAATTCAAAACATTGTAGAGAGCTGTCTAAGATAATTTGTCGTGTAAATTGCGATATTCAGATCCTTGTGATGCGTTGATTACGAATGCTCGTCTGAAACTTTGATTCATCACACAGCCATCATCATCACAGGAAAGACTCGATGTCTTGATAGGATTTCTTTAGTGTGATGTGTATTTGTTAGGGTTCGTACACTGCTGGTAGAGCTTCTTAAACTGGTCTTTATATTTCAGGCAGGTCTGTAGATGTCCCAGAAATATGTTTCCTTGAAGCAGAGACTCGACCAGAGCTTGAAGAGAAAGCAGAGAGCTGTGGACGACCAGCCCTGCAGCGTCATTCACACGGATCGACTTCCAATTGCCTGATGCAAAAACAGTGGCATTAAAACTTTAATAACACAGATTAAAAAACCTCAAGTTACAGGGATAAAAACTGGAAGAAATGATGGACCTTGAGACAGAAGGTGGTTGACAGCGGACTGTGGATGGAGCAGCTTGATGACAGAGTTGTCTCTGAATCGAGCTGCAGACTCGACAACAACAGCAGACAGGACAGCTTCAGGGAGATTCGAGTCTCGGGAGCCGAGACTCCGCAGCAGGTCTCCCTCCTCCTCTCTCTGATTAGAAAAGGCAAGAGGCAGGTATATTTATAGAGACCAGTCGTACTCGACGCAATTTAAACTGCTTAACAGAGTTAAAAATAAACGATTAATGATCAGTTATCTGCTCTGCTCCCTGAAATATGATAAGAAACAATACAATACACTTTATTGTCCCCTTGGGGAAATTTGCTACTTGACTCCGGGTAACAAGCTGAGCAGCGCCACCGGAAGATGTATGATCGTTTACCATATTCAACTGTTTTTCCAACCTGTTTGGTTAAGCACTAAATGGTTTGAGATTCAACTTCAAATGATCCTCTGGAAGGAGGATATTAATGAAATGGACAGCTCAGACACCTCAGAGGGAGTCCAAGCGGTTGAAAATGTGGAAGTGCAAAAAAACACTGAATTGAGATGGCATTTTAAATATGGCGACCGCCATCGTTGGGCTTAAAAACTGCACTTCAGAAACCATTGGGTGACATGAGACCACGTCCATGTCTTCTACAGTCTATGAGTGAGTCTCTGAATGAATGATTTTTTCCGTACCTTGCAGATTGATTTGATTGCAGACTGACACAACTCGTCGAAACAGGTCTGTACAACATCATGGCTTTTCCTGATGGACGCAGAGGAAGACTCAAGACAGCAGAGCAGAACTTGATTCCCCTCACTTTCCTGCAGAGAAAAAAAGTTTAGATAAAGAAAGCATTTAGCTGCTGGAACAGTATTCTTATTAAGATCTGGTCCTAATCTGATAACACCAAGACAAACATCTGTTTTACATCTGTCAATAAACCATCACTGACCTTGGAAATCCTCTTCTTCAGCTCTTTTCTCAGGTTCGGAATCCAACGGGCTGAAACCTCTTCAAGAGAGCTTTGAACCTTCAGCAGTGCATCCCACATCTGGACATGGAACAGAGGACAGGAGAGTATTTAAAGAACGAGTCAGCAGCTTTTTCCTGAAAAATAAAACAGACTTATACAGAAGCAATGTTGCTCCATCATCCCTTCTGGGCCTCCGTACATGTGTGTTGGTGACTGTGTCTGCAGAGACCCTGCGCTCTGACTGGATTTTCATGTTCTGGTTTGTTTTGGTTGACTCTGGACGTTTCTGGGCATGGAGCTGGTGTGTTTCCTCCAGCCAATGACAGAGCTCAGGTGAGTTTAGGAGTGGAAACAGTTCAGTGATTGGATCCGATTCAAACCAGCTAATGTGCAAACACAGACATTGCGGCAAAGAAGAGAAAATACGCGGAGTCGGTCTGCTTCCTGTTGAACAGGCAGGTGTCAAACACCGACGGTTAGCTTGTGCTAGCGCGCGGTAGCTTGCAGTGTAGGTACAAGCAGTAAACGTGAACACTACGTCCTGCAGTGAGTGTGAGCTTCTGGGTACAATGAGTCCAGGAGGAGGGGCTCAGTTTGAATGTTATGTTTAAGTTGCAACAAACATTTCTACTGACTCCTCCTTTAAAAATGTTTGATTGCATGAAATATAAAAAAACATGGCTCATTATACTTCTTTTCTCTAATCTATCGATGTAATCTACGTGCGAACCGCTTACCTCGATTTCCTTTGGATAGCTGAGTGTTCTCGATGGCGCTACAAGTGGTTTATTTAGCAGTCCATCCTTCCACTCACTGATTCTCTGATGCACGGCATGCAGCTCATCAAAGAGTTTCTGCTTTAAGGACTCAAACTCCTCTTCGGACTTCTAAAAGGCGCAGAGGGAAACCCGTAAATTACAATACTAGAAGATAGGAGAAAGAGAGGAGAAGAGATTCTTACCTCTTCCCTCAGTTTAGCTTCATAAATCTCCGCCAGTTTCAGCAGGAGCTGGTAGGACAGGACTACAGTTTGGTACCCGGGGACGAGCCGAACAACCCCGCACATGTTCTTCACCACAGTGACGCTGCTCATGAAGGCTGGCTTTATATTCCCAGATTGACTCAATCTATTGACACAAAGTAAAAGCTACACAGAGCACAAACAAAGGGCATCAGTGGGAAATGTAGAGTATTTCATCATCTTTACCTGTCCTTGTCCTTGTCCACCTTCAGCAGTATATGGGTCAAGTTTTTCTGCACATAGAAAGGACAGAGATTAGTCTTCATAAAGGTGTTATCTTAATGTTAAGCACTCTCATTAGTAGACTTTTCTACCTTCAAGATGTCCTGTGGTCTGTCGTAATCTCTGTCCTCTGCACACTTTCTCAGTCGGTACATCAGACACTGGATCAGGTGTTCTGCAGGGACTCCGGTCTGCTCTGAGAGGTCGGGTAGATCTTCGAATGCGACCAGAGATAACCAGCTCATCTGCAGCAGAGGCATCTCTTTAACCAGAGGTACCTGAGTCTGGATCAAAGTCAGCATCTTCCTGTATTCAAAAGAAAAATGTTATCACGACAAAATGTGATCCGTTTCAGGTCAGAAAGGTTGATGTTGCTTTCAGACAGACTCACTTTCTTTTGTCAGTGTAGGACTGAACGTTCTCCCTGAATCTGCTGAAAAAGTCATGTTCCAGTCCCGACCAGTTCTCCTCTTGGACGGCCGGACCGACTTTTCCTGCGTCGGCTCCCGGCTGTCTGAGTGTGAAGAGCAGAGGAACGAGCAGGACGAGCTCGGACACCGTCTGCTGCGCACAGAGGTTCATCAGACCCAACACAATACTGCAAGAGAGACACAGAGGAGCATGAGGATCTGTGTTACTGGGTCATACATTAATCTTAATAAATATACTGTAACCAATCAGGTCCATGGCACCATATGAGAACACCAAGGCCGTGTACTTTGTTTCAAGGATTAAACACTTTAAGATAAGCCTTAAAAACAGTAAACAATCATTTTAAAAGATAAAACCAGAACTGAAAATGTTTCTTCTTTTGAGCTTGAAAGAGGCTCCATATGAATAAGGAAAGTCTTATGATGTATATGCATGATATAATTAACAGTTCCACTAAAGTCAGACAGCCTCCACTTCTCCATGTTTCTCTAACTCTAACATGTGTCCCTAGTCTGTCTACAAACCCCCCAATGATGAGAAAAGTCCATCCTCTCCGTCTTCTGCCTGCTCCTCTTTTCAGAAATGTGTGCTCAAACAGGCCGTTTGGAGATTTTCCCTTCATGACATCACAAAAGGGCAGTAACCCCTCCCCCAGGTGGGTGACACTCCCACAGCTAGGTGTTTGTTCTGCCCTCTGAGTCTGCCTTCTCACCGTAAACAATAGGACATGGAGCGAGAAAGCCCGAGCCACCCAAGCCCTTCCAGAGAGGGGCGTGGTCAGACACAGCTCATTTACATTAAAGCTACAGACACAGAAACAGCCTGTTCTGAGCAGGGGCTGAAATAGAGGGGTTTTATAGGCATGATCAAATACAGGATCAGAGTGGATTTAGAACAAGACACTTCACACACATGTTTTGAGGAGCTCTGAGACTTATTTAAACTGAAGAGGAGGAGAATATGAGACCTTTAAATCTGCTCAGTAGTCATGGAGATGACACAGATGGTAACTAAGCCAACTTTCGTCCCTAAAGCAGACCTGGAAATGAACTTGAAAGCTTTAAAACATTTTATAAGTTGTCACCCTTTTTGTCAATCTTGTAGTCGGACTTACAACGGTGGATTTTTGAAAGGACTGAGCAACCCGTCTAGTTTTTCCTTGTTCCTCGCTGTCTCTGAGGACACCAGGAGACACAGCTCGGCCAAACCTTTCACTCCCAGGTTGATGCTGCACTTTCTGGTCACGATGAAAACAGACAGACCCAGAACAAGAGGCATGGTGCTCCTGCAACTGCTGAGAGGTTTCACATTTGACTCTCCTTTTAAGATCTGAACCAAAGTGTGTGAAACCAGCTCTTCTGTCTGTAAATTAAAGAACATTTAGTGAAAAGACAAAGCACTGGAGGTTTTATAACACATTTTTTTACTCTTCTTTTCGCACTGACCTTAACCGCAGGAGGCTGTGAATTATCTGGAAATTCCATCCTCTGGTGTGCAGAACCGAGGCTGGACATAAAATTATTCAAGTTATCACACAAGCTGTCAGTGCTCTGGTTGTCTGATGGGATCCACTTCTGGAAGATTCTGCTCAGCAGGTCTCTGGCTGACGCCTGCCAGACGTCTGATAACTCCACACCTTTTTGTTTCCTAAAGCCGACCATCTGAAAAAAATTCTGCATTGTGGATCCGACCTCCATGCGACTAATGAAGCCTTCGTAAAGATGCAGCTCTGTAGGACACACAGGCATGAGATCAGTTTTGGAAAAAGAAAAGCACACACATACTGGAACTAAAGTGTTTGTTTACCGTACCTTTGCCTTCGATTGGAATTTGAACGTGTCTTGTTGCAGTTCCTGAAATCTCTTTGTGCCGTTGCTTCACACCATACCAGTAAGTCATCCAGTTCCCTCTAGTTAAGCTCCTTTCTTCAACAGAGAGACTTGCTTCTATCTGATAACCGTCCTGGTTCAGTCCTCTAAAGAGTCAATGTCGGACATTTGTTAAAAAGACAGCTTTGTTTAAGCTCCAGCATTAAACCAAAACAAACTGCTGTTTGGCTACACCTCAGCTATTCTGAAGCCTCCGCTCTCTGCCAGCAACACATCTCCAACCCCCCTTCACTCCCGTTCGCACAAAGGAGTCAAGCGCAAGCGTAGGACAAAATTGTCCGTCTTTTCTCTAGTCTTTGACCAAAACAGCTTTTATACACAAGGGGAGGAGCCGGCCGCCCCGTCCATGTAAACACGGCTCTGACAACAACACAGGCAGCGGGACTCGAGCTCACGTCTTACATCTTCACTGATATTATCAATACTCACACAAAATGTGTCACTTTCAAAGGTAGATATCGTCCTTCATAACACAGCACGAGCTGATCGTGCTCTTTATGGAATCTGAACTTCTTGTCCAGGACGGCGTAGATGTGAAAGGTGAACATGGGAACATCAGGAGGTCTCACTGGGCTTCGATCACTGAGGAGAGATAAAAAACAATCGTTCATGTTGTGTTTTTAAATCTTACTGCAGTTAAAATGCTTATAATACTGTACATTTGTTCTTTATTTTCTTTGATGCTTTTGCACAATTGTGTCTTTAAACTCTCGTGAATTCAATTCAAAAAGCACACGTTACAATCAAAGAGTCAACAACACTGATCGACGCAGCTGCTTTCGTTCTCTCACCGTGTGTTCTGTGAGGTTTGGGGGGTTTTATCTGCAGCTTTGGAGTTTTCCACTCTGGACTTCTTCTCACTCCCGCCCTTTCCAGTCACGGCCGAGGCGTAAGACTTCGCTGTGTCAGTTTTTACAGCCTCTGAAGTTACTGCAGAGGGACTCCCCCCTTTAGACTCTGACCCTGGGTTCTGCTCCCCTGCTGAACCTGACGATGCTTTTTCCTTTTCTAGACTTTCATTCTGCTTTAACGGAGTCTGAGCCGCTTTGTCATCTTGTAACTTGGCTTCGGATGTGTGTTTGTCTTGTTCTGGCTGTGCTTCAGGAGCGTTTTCAGTGCCAGGTTTGGTCTTTTCTGCTTCAGGAGCGTTTTCAGTGCCAGGTTTGGTCTTTTCTGCTTCAGGAGCTTCTTCAGTGCCAGGTTTGGTCTTTTCATCATCTTGTTTTGGCTCACAGATCTCTGTCTGTGTTTCCTGGTCGCTCTGAAAAACAGCTGGAGTTTGTGTGAATTTGTGGGTGCCTTTCTGTTTCCTCGTTTGAGTCTGAGCTTGCACCATCTGGGCGTCTTTGTGAACTTCGGTGTTTTCCTCTGCTTTCAGGTTGTCGTCCACTCGAGGGTCCACATGTTGTATTTCTGCAGGTGCACTCTCCTGAGTTTGACAGTCACAGTCGACTACCTCCATCTTGTCTTTGTCTGTGTGAATCACTTTTCAAATCTGCATCTTCTTTTACATCAGTAGATCTCTTTTCTGTTCGTCCATGTCTCCTCCTCCTCCTCCTCCTCTCTCCTTGTCCTGAACTCTCCTGCTTGGACTGCTCGGACCCTGTTTCTGTAAAACACAACAACATACACTCTGACTGAGGACCTCATATCCTGTTTTCAATCCTTCCACAATGATTCAGATGCTGAGAGGTGTTTTTAAGACTGAATTTCTACCTCCGTTCTTTTGCGGGATCTTTTGGTGGCGACATCCTCCGTTTTCTGGGATCCAGGCCACTTCCTGCTCCCTCCTCATCTGTAGGGACTCTGTTTACGGGGAGTCCCCAATCCCCCTTTTTTATGCCTTTGAATATGAAAAACAAACAAACAGCCAGTTATTTCCATCTCTGCAAATCTCTGGGAGATTTTCTTAGTTGGGATGAATTTGATTTAAAGTAGTAACGGCCCCTGAGTGCAAGATGAGTCATCAGATATATGAAACATTTTGTTGTTAGTTGTTACTACAGCATTTATAGCCTAAGCTGATTTGATATGCCCGTCCCCAGGTGGGCCTTTAAAATACATCAAACTCAACAACAGATGCACAAAAACAGAACCAAACAAGCACAACAATAAAAGACAGAACAGTCCAGGATACAAACCATCGTACAAAAGAAACAGGAAGTGCAGGATCATACATGAACACAAGAATGAGTCCTCTTAAAAAAAGGAATGATGGAGTTTCATTTCACGGAGACTTTAATTACCACTAACATCTTTAATTTGCTGGTTTTATCCAATCAACCCGACAGTTCAGTCAGGACCACTTTGTTAAGAAAAAAGACTTTATTGCAGTTCTTCATAGTTAGCGGTGTGCTCTGTTCTGGGATCTCCCTGCCTTTCCCGAACATACAAGGAAAGCTGAAGCCAGGGAGAGGAGCAGGAAACCCAAACAGAGCATCAATGACAACAGCAGGACTTTGACTAAGTCAGAACAGCATAAAAAGGAGGAGCTGGGGTGGAGGACGGTTGCAAATGTGGCTTGCAGAGGGAGCAGCAAAGAGTAGGCAGGCTAGAGCAGCTTCAATAAGGCGGCATAAATACTGTTTGACCAATAGGATGCTTTGAAGCAAATCAGCTGGCCATCAGCTGATGAGGGCTTGGTTGGGATCAGCTGTCATCAAAAGCTCTGGCATGATAGAAGGGCGTGACTCCGTGGCCTGCCTGCAGAAGTGCTGCTTGTCAACACGCAAGGCAGGCAACTGCTTAGGGCCCCAGGCCAGCAGGGGGCCCCCAAATGCTGACAAACTTTAATCCACAGCATTGCATCAAAATCTGCAAATTGTGCAATGGCAGTAGGAAACCTCCCTAAGGGGGCCCCATCTGACAGCACTCACTTTCAATGCCCTGCTAAGCATCACATGCATTATGTCTGTGAAAACCAAAGTTTGTCAATGAAGTAAAATTAAGAGGAATTATCCACCTGGGGGTGAAAAAAGAAAGAGGAAAACTATAATGAACGCTGGCTGGAGGGGGCCCCGAAGATTTTTTGTTGGCTACTACGGAGCCCGGGAAGTCCCAAAAAGGAAATAAAATAAAATAAATGGGCGTAGCTACAAGATGCATTTGTTTTAAAAAGTCTTCCTCCTTAAATATATCCATTTCTGTTTGAATCTACAATCTAGCGGACACTCTTGAACACATCTTAAAAGCTTTCTGTGTGTGTGAGTTATTTCAACACCCGATGCGTACAATTCTACAATTCACTTTGCAGACGTTTATCAGAGAGTAAGAACAACACAAGCAAGGATCTAGAAAGGAGGAAACAATGTCTCCTTCAAGTCCCACCGGACACACCGGTGCTGACAGGCAGTGCACAGAGCTCAACATGAATGGCTGTTCTTAAGAAACCAAATTAAAAATCGTCGTTATCAAACAAAACCATCGTCATTACCATCATTAAGGTCGTAGGTATTCATGAGGATTAAAACTGGAGGTTTTAAAAACCTACATGTCCCCTTACAGCAGACGATGCTGCGAGTCAGAGACTGTAAATATGAATAAACTCAAATTGTGTTACCCTGTTGTTGTTTTAGAAATAAAAACAATCATTTCAAAAATGTTTCAAGTCTACTTTCTGTTGACAGCTAAACGGTGAGTTACCTAATCACTACACAACATGAAGTATTAATGATGGATCACTTATTTAAAATCTTTTACAGTGAGACTCATTGCTTACCTTTTCTTACAGCTGTCACGTCCGTTCAGTTAAACTGCACACCTGTCTGACAATAACTGAAATCCTCAGAAATATTTAGCAGATCATTTGATGTAACCTCCTACAAGAAACTACAAGGGACCGTCAACAAGTTCGTCACTCACTGTGAAGCGAACGAAAAATTATCTTTGGACGTGAACCCCAGGTTTGCTGAGTTTATTTATGAATCAGTAAAAATACGACACGAAATATGAGCAGTCTAAAATCAGTTTAAGTTCAGCTACGTTTCTGTTTTAAAGTGTTTTCGTTTTTTCTTTAGTGACACCTTTTATTGACGGTCTCTAAATCTGAAGTTCATCGTTTCAGTTTCATTTCTCTCCGAGTCTCATCAAACCAGAAACTTATGCTGCGTTCAGGTGCCGATGGGAAGTTTCTTTTTCTATGTCAAATGTGTGGAAACATAACAGTAACCTGTCTCTGATTTAAAGATGTAGGATTTCTGAAAATCTAACTAACCGATCAAAAAAAGCGTATGATTAGTTTAATACGGTCATTCAAATATTCAAAAGTGGATCTTTTGTTTTGCGTTATTTGTCTAAGGTTGTACAGTATGAAGAAATGTTACACAGTCATAGACCTAATACAAGAACACTACAACGTTGTACAATAAGGTACACACATTGTGCTTCCTTAGTGGGAAACTAACCACTGTAACCAGTAAGTAATGGGTAGATACTCAGTACTTCCTCATCACATGTTCTAGAGTAGCTAAAGATTATTTAACGGATACTGAATGCTGGATAAACCACACAAATTGTTGCATAGATAATGGGTAGATAGTCAGTAACTTCTCATCCAGTTCTATAAAGTAGATTTTGATTACTTAAGAGAAGGGAGTGAGGCATCATACTGCGTATAGTTACTCAGTACTGAAGAGACTTGAGTCGGTGACCCTCCGGTTCCCAACCCAAGTCCGTACAGACGGAGCTACTGCTGCCCCAGACTGCTGTGAAAAACTCTTATTGTAACTGGGGGGGGATAAGGCGCTCAGCATTAATTAGTTAATCAAGATTAATTAACGTCTGAAAAGAATGCATTTCTTTTAATCGCGATTAATCTCATGCTATTTTGTCCCTTCAGGCTCACCGTAGATATTCGTCCTCAGTGTCTCCCTGTAGTCACAGTGACGTAAAAGAAGGACACTGCTGCATCTTTTACGGCTGTGGCTTAGTTGGTAGAGTCAGTTGTCTCTCAACCGGAGGGTCGGGGGTTTGATCCCCAGCTCCTGCAGCAACATGTCCATTTAGCCCTTTGGTCGCTCTTTTTGCGCTTTAACTGCATATTTGCACACCTCCACATTGCACTTCACTGAGTGCAAATTCCCGTTTTGGTCGTAGCTCGTGACTGATTCTACTGCGGCGTTTTATATTGTTTAGTATTGTGTTGTCTGATTTTACGGTGACCTTGTCTTTGTATTTGTTGTCGTGTTTGTGGTCCTGCTGCAAAACACATTTCCCCTTCTGGAACAAAAAAAGAATCTGAATCTGAAAACTATTTTTTATTTTGAAATGTGAAATAATGGAATTTCAAACATGCGATTCAATACGTGAATACTCACAATTACAAATTATAATTGTTGCCCTAGAAAAAATTCATACCATATCTCACAGAATTTTTCCATTCTTGCTTCTGGACTAAAATGAATCATTCTCCCTGAATAAATCGCCAAAAAAGGACATAAAATGTGAAAGAATACAACATTATAAGTGTGAGCGATGATGATTAGCTGAGTAAATGATGCAGCTGAAACCAGATGTGACATGAACACAAGTTTCGTTTTACAGATTTCAGGTTTACACACATTTCAAAGTCTATGAACTTAACACAACAACATCCTCCTGATCCTGAGGCGCCATCTAGTGGTAAAGCAGAGTATTACTTTTTAAAAACATTGCTGTTAAATGGCATATTAATATGTAGACATCAGGGAGGGTTATTAAAAGCAACACTATGAGAAAGCAAAGATGAATAAATAAACTACACAGTGGTTACAAATACTTTCCAATGATTGCAACGTTTATAAAACTTTAACATCGTTTTGCAAAACAGTAAAACTTTTATTGATTGTCAGTTTAATCTTGTCCCTTTTTGTGTCCTGCAATTTTACTGCTTTCACTTAAGACAGATGAGATCATTTAATCAGTGAAAATGTTAAAGGTCACATATTCACCTCCTCTTCAGTGTAAATAAGTCTCAGAGCTCCCAAAACATGTGTGTGAAGTGTCTTGTTCTAAATCCACTCTGATCCTGTATTTGATCATGTCTATAAACCCCTCTATTTCAGCCCTGCTCAGAACAGGCTGTTTCTGTGTCTGTAGCTTTAAATGTAAATGAGCTGTGTCTGACCACGCCCCTCTCTGGAAGGGCTTGGGTGGCTCGGGCTTTCTCGCTCCATGTCTATTGTTTACGGTGAGAAGGCAGACTCAGGAGGGCAGAACAAACACCTAGCTGTGGGAGTGTCACCCAACTGGGGGAGGGGTTACTGCCCTTTGTGATGTCATGATGGGAAAATCTCCAAACGGCCTGTTTGAGCACAACATTTTCTGAAAAGTGGAGCAGGCAAAAGACGGAGAGGATGGACTTTTCTCATCATTGGGGGGTTTGAAGACGGACTAGGAGCACATATTAGAGTTAGAGAAACATGGTGCATCATATGTGACCTTTAATATCACAACATTAGAGTGCCAATATGATACATGACCTCACCTGAAGCAAAACTTTTCAGAGGCCTTCCACACACTTTCTACTTTTTTATGATTATTACCTTAAAATCTTGAAGTGGTGATGAGCAGACTCCTGTCAGTGGTAACAGAAATATTTGATTTTCTAAAATAGTTCTTTAGTAATTCCAAATGAAACAAGATTACGATACAGAGACTCCTTCCCCCCTTCCACTTCAGATGTGTGATCCTACAGGTATTTTGACTCTCCGGACTACGACCCTGGTCCTCCTCCGCTGAGGTTGACCTCCTGCAGCCGTCCCAGCAGCCTCTGTCTCTCCTGGCAGTGATCCGGGGGGTCTGGGTTCACCTCGGGGTGCTGCAGGCTTCCTCCCTGATCTTGCATCGTCCACGAAAGACTCCACTCTGTCAAACTTTGAGGTGAGCTCAGAGAGACGCTCCTTCAGGGTGTTGAACTCCTTGTACAGATCACCCAGAGCGTCTGACAGCGGCTGGATCCTGAGGGTCAAAAATCACAGAAATTAAAAACATTTTGCTGTGATGTGAAACTGTTCTTAGTCCTTAATCAAATTGGATAGTTAGCTGACTTTATTAGGATTAAACATGACTTTAAACTAGGTCCTCACCTCCCATAGTCAGGCAGCACGGTGTTGTGGTCATGCAGCAGCAGATCTTTGACTTGTGTCATGATGGCGTATTTCCAGTTGTCTAAAACCAGCGTGAGGTTTGCACATCCTTTGTTGTTCACTCTTTCTGCTGCAGGAGAGTCAAACACACACTATCAGCTCTTTATCTAAACCAATGAGAAAACGTATCCTGAGTTTTGGGGATTTTTTTTGCTTTCAGATTAGATGAGGAACTCTCTTTACAGTTCCCCAGGTCACAGGATTCCCGTTCCCAAAGTTTAGTACAACAACCTCAAAATGACTTAAGTTAATTTAAGATATTTTTGTTTTCACACCATTACCTACCTTCGTTCCTGAAGTCCCACTCTGGTTTCTGTGAGGTTTTCTGTTTCTGAGCCGCACACAGAGTCACTGACAGAAAGAACAACACTCCTGCAGGATTCATCCTCAAACCTGCAGCTGGACACTAAACACAAAACGCTTTTTACTGCCGAGTATCACATCGAAACTCTGCATGCACACTGCTGGTTTGAAGCATTATAAAGCATGGAAAAATGTCTGATATAGAAATGTAGTCTAACAAACCTGCAGTGATTCTCCTCAGTCAGACATTCCAGCGAGGACAAAGCTGAAACTTTTTAGCTAATAATCCGCAGATGAGGGAGGGTGTCCACTCCCATCTGAGGCTCTCTCTCTTCCTCTCTCTCACTCTCTCTCTCTCTCATCTCACACACACATCACACACACACACACACACACACACACACACACACACACCACACCATCATTAATCAGGACTCCACTTCAAAGTCAAAGCTGACCTCGCTCACTGGTTTCTATCATGATGTTTTTCTTCATTCATCAGTTTTAAAGGATGAAAACAACACGACAGATGTTTTAGGATAACTCCTCTCAACAGTCGAGCTGACAGTTTTAATGAGGCTGAACGTGCTCAGAGAAATAAAAAAGTAAATCTATAAATGATCTCAGTCCTCTGGGGCAGTCGGCAGACGTGTTTGAAGTTTTAAGGTCATGTCCAACTTACACATTCCTGATATAGGCTACATCTGTTTTACATCTGTAGTGCTGAGGAGACGGGGCTCACCGACACCCGACACTACCTGCTCTGATCGGTTGTTAACGGTTGATTATGGAGGAAATCCAATCCCCCCCGCAACCGCGAGGTGAATCAAAACTGTCTCAGAGCTCCTCAAAACATGTGTGTGAAGTGTCTTGTTCTAAATCCACTCTGATCCTGTATTTGATCATGCCTATAAACCCCTCTATTTCAGCCCTGCTCAGAACAGGCTGTTTCTGTGTCTGTAGCTTTAAATGTAAATGAGCTGTGTCTGACCACGCCCCTCTCTGGAAGGGCTTGGGTGGCTCAGGCTTTCTCGCTCCATGTCCTATTGTTTACGGTGAGAAGGCAGACTCAGAGGGCAGAACAAACACCTAGCTGTGGGAGTGTCACCCACCTGGGGGAGGGGTTACTGCCCTTTGTGATGTCATGAAGGGAAAATCTCCAAACGGCCTGTTTGAGCACACATTTTCTGAAAAGTGGAGCAGGCAAAAGACGGAGAGGATGGACTTTTCTCATCATTTGGGGGGTTTGTAGACAGACTAGGGACACATGTTAGAGTTAGTGTCACATAAACACTAATATGTGACCTTTAAGATATATTAACAACAAAGGAGGACTCTAATCTACATCTGAAAGACTTCAATGATTGAATCTCACCAGACACCTTAAAAAAAACAGTGACATCTCCAAAAGGAATTCTTTGCTGTTTTTGAGTTTTTTTATTTTTGTTTCAAACCAGGTCAACAGCATACAACTCCCAGGCTCCTCAGTAGCTCAGAGGAAAGCGAGGACCTGCTGTAACTCCAAGAGCATGCTTGCTCAGGCAAACCGGCCCCCGTATCAATAGAAAGGAAAAAGGTCACTGGCGTCCGTTAGCATGACATCAGATTAATCGCTCTTGAGAATTCACACAGGGGGGAGGAGGGGGCAGAGAATGATATTAAACAGCAACAAAAAAAAACTTATTTTGAGCATTTTCAAACTAAAGCTAAAAATATTTTCTCACTTCATCAATGGAATTACAGTCAAGCTCTCACACAGAAGCACACGTCTCAATCAGTAACTCTGCAGCCGAGCACTCGACCTCTGAACTCAAGAGGCCCTTTTGTTTTTTTCCCCCAGACAGAAAACCAAAGTGTTTGTAGTGATGCACCTCCTGAAAGTCGGATCACAGCCGATGAAACCGCTTCACATAGCAGTTCGTAACATTATCCGGAAAAACTGAAGACGACGAGTGGCCATAAAAGATCCGAGGATGTTTGAGTGTGCGTCAGTCAGCAGCGAGCACGCCGAGGATGTGGAGCAAAAAAAAGATCCTGTTGTTGAAAAACGTGTAAAGATGAGAAATGTGCTTCTGTCATGAATTCTCTTCTCTTAACTCGAAGTTATTTTAAGTCTAGAAAACCTGCAAATGCATTCAAGACACGCCAGACCGTCTTGGTCACATGAATCAAAAATATTTGACAGCTTTCCACGTCACATTCGAAATGTTGTTCAGCTTTTATATGAAGACAGATTTCCATCTGTTGCGCAGGTGATGGTAAGAAAAACACCGCATCCATTCTGGCGCCACTCTCAGAGCCGTGCAGCGACGCCCTGAATGCGAGGTTTTTATTTTTCTGAATGTTTCACATCATCATCGTTACGAGCGTCTCAAAGTAAAACATTTTTATTCCTGCCAGATGTGACGACGCTAATAAAGTCGAACTAGAAGTGACGTTATTACGACTTAAATGATCTGAAGTTTTGGTCCCAATAGAAGTCTGATGAAGATTTCAAAAGAAAGATACAAAAGACCGTCTTTAAACGAGTATGATCGCTGCTGACTGAGGAGGTTAAAGGGTTCATTCGCTGAAATGATTCAAACCAGAACCTTTCCCTGCTCACCGCTAGCTGCATACGTCTACTGAGATTATTAACGACTCTCTGCCGACGTATTATTCAGTGTAAGAATCCAGCGATCGAGTACCACAAAAAGCTCTGTTGTGTTGAGGTGTAGTCTGAATCCTGGCGATGTTTAGGTGTGAAGATGCTTGGAACACAGACTGTGTATAGAAAGTGGACGTAGCCACTTTGTCGTGCATTTGTGAAGTACGGCTTTGAAGCTTCAACGTTGACATTTCTGCATCGACGTCATCTTGTTTTTGTTTAGTGTCACGCTCTTCTTCTTTGTTGAATATATTGGCGGTCTACACTATGTCACGCTACTATGATTTAGTGATGTGTAAGGGTACGGTTGGCTGTGGAAAAGCAAGTTCAAGGTTTACCGTACCAAACCAAACCGGCCCGCTTGGTGGAAACGGGACTTTAATGACGAACGAGACTTCGTCCACTGCTTTCACACTTCCACAAAACTCCTGAAGCACCAGTTGTTACTAGAAGCACCTCACGGCAGATTCAGTTTGAGCAAACGGTAAGGATGATGAAGCAGGGCAAGCAGCTGGTAAAATAAGCTACATATCATGCCTGCTCGAGTTCAAACCATCAAATCCTAAAGCTACGAATTCCAACAAACCAGGAGAACCACTTCAAGTCGATGGGACACGAGTTGAGAAACATCAACTGCACGTTACTTCTGCGATCACTGGAGGTTGTGTTCAGGGTCAAGAGCTTCAACCTTTCAAAACTGGGACCTACTTTTAAAGTAAATTAATACTGAAAATACAAACTTGAGTGGAATTACTCTGGAGCTCTCGAGAGTTTTTCAGGTCGGAGATTTGACCGATGATTGTACTTTGAAGGGCTTGTCAAAGAGACCTAGAAACACCTGACTGAGTAGAATCCACGCTGAAGATTCAAAATGTTAAGGTATCGCTACAATCAGATAAAAAAAAGAAGCTTAATTAAATAACAGTGTCATTCCTCAAATATATTTATACACAGCAAACATTTTCCAGAAGACGTTGTGAGAGTGAGAGGGGCACTGATGTGATGAGAACATCCAAACGTTTGAGTCTTTGCTGTCGTCCTGAGTCACAGCAGGATTGTATTTGAGGAGGGGCGTTGATTATTCCTGGGGTGGGGGGGGAGCCTCAGCCAAAAGTGCTTTTACCTTATCAAGACCCCCTACAAGAGCGGCTGTGAGGAAGGGTGCAGAAAATAAAGAAAAAACCAAGTCTGCTTTTATTTGATTTACTCATTCATTTGATGTAAACGAGTGCATCCCTTTGACGCGTCACAGCAGCCTGTGAGTCGGGGAGGACTGAGGCCAAAGAAAACCAAAAAAAGGGCGTCCAACATCTCGCAGCTGGTCCCTGGTGCAGTGATGTCATAGGCGAGTTAAGAGTAGGGCTGGGCGGGATCGAATCAGGGTGTGTGGGCGGGGTGGAGGAAGGAGGGGGAGGGGGATTTTAACTGCGGGGCAGGCTGCACATCTCACAGTGCTCTGTGCCAGGCTGGTTCATGAAGGTGCAGTGCAGGCAGGACCACATGGCCAGAGGAGGAGGCGGGGGCTGAGGGGCCCGCCCATGGCCCCGTAACCACAGAGAGCTGGAGGGCTGCCCGCCCACCGTACCTGAGGGACAGGAGCGAGATCACAGCAGGTAAGAAGAGAAGAACGATTTTCATGAGACAGTTATTTTGTATTCTTTTTTTTAAATATATTTTAAATCAACTAGGCCTTAAAAATATGGCCAACAAGGACTGAGGTTGTCCGTGGTAACCACCAAAAATGAATTACCGGGGTATAAACAAGCCACCAACCACGGAGAATGGAGGCATCCACCAACAGCAGCCCCGTGGAAGTCACCTCACCTCGTGTTCATATGGAAACAAACCATGTCTGATGAAGGGCGAGGGCCCGAAAACGTTATGTGTGATATTCCATTAAATCCAATTAATTGGAGAAGCTTCTGCTGTGCGTCTCAGTACCTTTGTCTATCTTTGGATGTTTTTCGTCTCCAGCAACCCAGAAACTTAAACTTTCCCGGATGTGCCTGCCTTTTTGAACATTTTCATACGGAAACAATGGAAACTTTATTGGAACCTAAACCGAGCTTTTCGGCACCAGACGCCGTCTACTGTCTGCAGCGCTGCTCGCATGCACACTGTTCTGTGGCGCTGATGTCTGTGCTTGTTACCGATTTTCACAGCGTTGTTGTTGTTAAACTAAAATAGACTAAATTAATAAAAGTCACGATCAAAAATAACCTTGCAGGCCAGATATTACTGCTGGTGGGCCAACATGCTTAAAATGACATAGTTGAGTTGCTACTTAAAACAATCCCATCGTCCTCAAAGTGCTTTTGAGGCTGATGTTGCACAAATGAGAAAGGACGAGGCAGTTCAAACTGTGACTGTAGGGCAGAGAGACTTACTGCAACAGCTGCTCGATAGTGGCCCACTGCTCCGACTTCTTCCAGGTCTGAGCCAGATCCTCGTTAGAAGTTCTCACAGCGTCTAAAAGCAGCCCGATGCTGTCCTGCAGAAACATTCAGAAACAAAGAGAATCTCAGTGATGTAACAGGAAATGACAAACTCAGGCACACAGACACACGACCAGCTTTCTGATCTTAATCTGACCAAGCAGCAAACTATTATCTGAACACAGAAAAACATTTTTAGTCCACCAAACATGCTTTTGATCTTGATGATGGGCTGCTGGAAAGTTTTGAAACGGATCAGCATGAAAAAAAGGCTCAGAGATAAAACATCCTCTCACCGATAACCACCTCCAGACTGGAAAAGCATGTTGTCACATTCTGACCTACATACTGCAACACACTTACTCTTAGAGGCATGACTTCATTGGTGACGAGGAAGAGGAGCAGGTGGAAGTCTGACACGATGTCCAGGAATGCCGTGGAGGTGCACTGGGACAAGTATGTCGCTAAACTGTGGAAATCCTGCAGACACACAACAAACAGTAAGAGAGATGTATAACTTTAACTGTCAGATTCCTGCTGTTTGGGGGGGGGGGGGGGGGGGGCGTCTGTAGCTAAGTGGTTAGTGCGCGTTCCCCGTGTACGGAGGCTTTAGTTCTCCAAGCGGGTGGCCCAGCTTCAAATCTGACCTGTGGCTCCTTTCCTGCATGCCATGCCCCACTCTCTCGCTCTGATTTCTCTATCTACTGTCCTATCTCTTAAATAAAGGCCTAAAACCTTTTCAGCAACGCAGGCATTTCTTCTTTTCTACTTCTACTTCTTTACACAGTTTTCCTCTAAATGTTTAACTCGATTTGTTGCACATGGTTCTCGTAAACATTTCTTCTTCCTCCCAAAAATGGTTAAATCCTCCGGAGGTGCGAAGGTTTAGAGAAGCAGAAAGTTCGTACTTGTGTCTCTCCCAGGATGTCGCGGTTCTCGATGGGGAAGCGCTGCGTGGAACAGAAGGTGTACTGGGGGTCTTTTGGAAACGTGGTCGTTATCTGCACAAGAAAAGAATGAAAACAAAGTTATACAGAAAGGTAAAAGCAGCGATTGCTTCAGTAAGAATGTGCGTGTGTAAAAATAAAGAAGCTGTGTGTTACTCACATCTATGATTAGGTACTCTACGGGGAGAGGCCGGGCTAGAAACGTGATGTCATTTCCAAATTTGTCTTTGTCCTTTTGGATGGAAGGAGGCAAAGACATGGTCAAATCAGAATCAAACTAAAAACTCCTTTCTTCATCTTTCTCTGTATATCATGCACACTTATATGTCGGGTCGTCGCTGCCTGTATGAATCCTCACCTTGTAGAAGACATCGGGTACGTACTGCTCAGGGCAAGACTCTTTCACGTAGCCCAGCTCGGGAGCATCTTTGCAGGGCAGTAAGCACTCGTCTCTTACCAAAGCCATGCACTGATTGGACACCTGATACCCCTCAAAGTGTACCTGGTTGTCTGGACCGCCTGCACACAGAGCAAAGGGACACACACATGACATCTTTGTTTATTCATTATCATTCACTGTACAGTTAAATTAATACTAGCTGTGGAGTAGAGCCACGCTAAACCGGAATCACTCAGACTGACAGTCCTCAAACTTTTATTAAACTCATTAAGACGTGCTTGCACCAGGTGTATCTACAACCGACCAAGTACGTTTATTTGCCCATGATTTCTCAGTGATATTTTTGGTCTTGTCTCTGTCTCGCCCTGCCTTGGTCTCGATCTCTAAATGTCTTGTCTCGGTCTAGGAGCACTCTGGTCTCAGGTATGTCTCGGTCTCGGTTAGTGTGGTCTTGACTTCAACACTACAGTGTGTTGCACTAAGCCTCAACCTTTACAGCCTCTTCAGCTTCACACATGAAACTGATTTGCAACCCGACTTCGTCTTTGCACAAGGGAAAGTGAAACAGATGGACTTTAGGCTGTTGGCATAACATGTGTTGCCATGACATCAGCCTTGGCTGCCGCTGCCTCATTAATGCAAATAACAGGGGGTGAGGTCACTGCAACGTTTGGTGCTCTTCTTGAACACATATACAAATGGTGGTCTGACAAGGTTTTAATGGGGGGGGTGTAAACACTTGGCCTTCACCCCACAAACTGCCTGGCTTGTATTACACTGCTCGCTTGGCCTCTAAATGACTACTTACAACATCAAGACACTGGAGAGGAATACTGAACTACTAACATATCCACAGCCTGAGCTGCACTTAAAGACAAACTCTCTGTAGACGACAAAGGGACGTTTTTTTTTAAGAAAAGAGTAAACAAAAACATACCTGTTGCCACCACTGTCACAAATTTGGAGCCGAATTGGCCGTCTCGAGAGAGTCTGCAGGAGTTCGAGTGATGATTCTGGAAGTATCCTGCTGTGATGCACTCCTCAGCGCTCAGATAGTGCGATTCCTAACAGAGGTGAAGACATTGTTAAAACATGCATGAAAGCAGAACAGCACACTGTGATGAAACGGTTCTGTCTAAGGAAGAAGCATCCTCACGTGGTTTCTCGTATAGCGGACAGTTCCTATCCTCGTGTCCTCAGAGAGCAGGTCTGTAAAGATCCAGCCCACCTGGAAACCAGAGGAAAGAAAACTGTTAAAACATCGGACAGTACGGTGATGAAATCTGCAACAGTTTACGATAGTCGTCCTCAGTGTCTCCCTGTAGTCTCAGTGATGTAAAAGAAGGACACTGCTGCATCTTTGAATGTCTCATTTCACTTTAACAAACTCTCAGACAGCTCAGCTGATGAGTCCAAAGTCATATCCACCTGATGACATCACACATTGACCTTTGTTACCGTTCCTTGGAGCTGCCACAGCCCCGGTTCAATTCTGACCCGTGGCTACTTTCCCTCATGTCACCCCCCTCTCTCTCTCCCCCCGGTTTCCTACTCTATCCATTGTCCTATCCAAATAAAAGAAAACAGCCAAAATATTCATCTTAACAGAAATAGAAAGGCTGACCTTGCACAGGCCCAGTTTGGCAGCAATTTCATCCACAGCTGCAGCTTTTGGATCTTCCACCAGCTCGAGGCTGTTCTGAGTTGCGTTCTGAAACACACCAGGGACACGGTGATCATTTGAATGAAGGAGTTACTTTGAGGTTAAATCCGGCTTTTGATAATAGATGTAAGGGACAGGCAACTGGCTGGAGGATGCATTGTATTTTGGTGAACCCCTCACCTGTGGAGGCTCGTAGATGGCGGCCACCTCAGCCCTGATGCCCAGAGGGATGTCTGTGTGCTCAGTGTACTTGCCATACAAGTACCCCATCCTCTGACTGCCCGTCTTCCTCCAGAAGTCCAGGAAGCGGTCAGCAATGGTGTGGTTCTCAAACATGATGTTGTCCACGTGTCTGTATTTCTGGAAAAAGAAGCAGAGGCTTGAATCATGCAACACTATTTGGTTTCTTCTCAGGTATATTTCTTTAATTATGGAGCAGCTGTGGCTCGGCAAGAAGGGCTTCACAAGGACACTGATCGGGCCTTCACCTCGCAAGGGGAGTTTTCCTTCAAATCACAGTAATGACGTGGAAAGATAGCCTTTCAGTGGTGGTATTGACCAGTCTTGATTTAAAATCTGGAGTCCACCCAGTCTGAGACCGAGGAAAAACACTTTCAATTACGAGACGAGACCTTCAAAAAGTGGTCTCGAGACCAAGACCAATTTCGAGTACCAACACTAGCTCAACTTAACTGTGCATGTAAACGTGGTGACCGACGATAGAGTAACCCACCTGTCTGTTCAGTGTGATGGCACTGGGCTGGCACTTGGTGCAGATCCCCTCAGGCCAGGGAGGGTGGCCCTCACAGCCTGACTTAATTTTACAGCTGATGTTCTCCAAAGCTGCAAACTTCCCTCTGCAGGAGATAAAAAACAGTGTCACAACTTGACAAGAACTTATAATAATATATATATAGTTACTGCAAAGAAATCAGAGTTTCTCACTTATCGGCTCCACCGGTCAGCTTGCGAAGGTAAGCGTGGAATGACATGTGCTTTACCGGTGGGTCGAGGTGATTCAGGTAGTCTTCGTCAAAAGGCTGGAGTAAGAAAGGAGAGGTTTGAGTGATACAAGTCTGAATAATCCTCACTTACATCAGCGGTGCTGATAATAAAGCCTGGTACATTTAAGGAATCAAAACACGACTTGGTTTTCTTACCTCTAATGGTACACAGTGCACGCATTTTCCAAGGGCACCATGGCGACATCTGCAACAAGAAAAGAGTCATAAGCTATCTGTCATATCTCATTTTAATGTTCGCAGTAAGCCATCTTCTTACAGTTGTGGATCTTTGTTCCTGTAGATCTTGCCGTCTTGCTTGGCCAGATACTGATCGATCTCATCCTCCTGGACCTGGGGCGCTGAGAAGGACCGGGGGATCATGGAGGAGGACGATGAGGACGATGAGGAGGATATGGATGATGATGAGATGGATGGTAGTGATGAAGACGAGTGTGGGGTGGCCGTGTCCATCACCTCCGCAGAGGAGGAAGAGGAGGCCCCTGAAGGGTACAGATACAGCATGTCGCCATGCCTACAACGGAGAAAAGAAGACAACATGTTTAAAGCTACAACGTTAATTTTGATTAATGAATTGGGGTAGAACTGAAGGAAAGCATCACTGATTTTAATTTTTTTTTTTTTTTTTTGGGGGGGGGTGGGGGTGTATTCTCCAGGATTTACTCAATTTAACTGAGGGTTGAGTTTAAGAGATCTAAACTCTTACTAAAGCTTGAAGCTGGTGTTCTTGGTGACTTACTTGATCTTAAGCAGACTCATAGTTTTTGTTCTGGGAAAGGATCTCTCCGGTCCTTGTTGCGATTCAGGTAAATAGAAAACCCATTAGAACTGAACCCAAACTCTTTGCCCACCTGAAACACAAATAACAGTGAATTGATTAGAGCGGGGAGACAGCATTGGTTCAACCCAAAAAACAAACAAAAAACGGTTAAATCTTAAACTATGCAATCACTGTTTCCTGCAGGAAATCCACCAGTCAAGGTTAAAGCGCTTTGACACCGCAGGTCACACCTACACATTCACACACTGATGGTAGAGGCTGCTGTGTAGTAAGACCATCAGTCAATACATTCATACACATTCACACGCCACAGACAGCGGAGCAACTTGTGGTTAAGTGTCTTGTCCCAAGGACACATTGGACATGTTGCTGCAGGAGCTGGGGATCGAACCCCCGACCTTCCGGTTGAGAGACTACCGACTCTACCACTGAGCCAAAGCCTCCCCTGTGGTAGCTGGCTTGTCGGCGGGGGGGCTAAGTTTAGAAACTAAATATTTAGAATTGCGACATGTATTCTTAACATTTAGGTATATCCGCGGCCGACCATCTCCTTGGTGTGTCAGGGCCTTAAGTATTGCAGCTACAGACTACAGCAGGCTGTCACGTTACTGACGATACATTTCTGATTGTTTGTCACGTGTTACCACCAGCGGATACCTGTATGACACAGGAACGGCGAGATGAAGAGGAGAAAAAGTCGCGTTTTTAGCGGACATCGAGGTCTGATCCAAACGGAGCATCCAACAGCATCCTGAGCTTTTGTTGGATCTCACATAGACGCAGGAGGATTTTTTGGCCTGTCAAGGCGACTGGCTAAACTATAAAGAGCTGCAGGAAACACTGGTGCAATGAACTTCATGTTGAGAGCATTGAACTATGCAGCGTCTCTTGTATCAGTCTCAGCTGAACATAACATCTAACAATAATTTTAATAAAACCGTAGTATCCACTCTGGTTAAAATTGCAGATCCACACCTACCACTGAAAAGGTTCAAGTGTAAAAGGTGTCATCTGTCAAATAACATCCAGTCAACCCAACAAAGCAGATTAGCACAGATCCTCTTGGCACGAGAGAAAGTCCGCCTCTAGGAACTCCTCTTAAGGTCATCACAGAGGGAGCCAAACTCGGCTATTAAGAGCTCTCTGAGCCCGGCAGACGAGCCGAGTCTCCCACAGCACTTCTATCTCCAGGTCACTGAACAGACGGACAATCAGCCTGATGCCCGTTCCCTGTCTGCATTTCATCACTTGAGGTTTACTTCATTAAATAAATCAACACTGCTGGATTGATCCTGTTACATCTAACCATGCAGTAAGCCATAGAGAAGAAGCACAAGCCTTTGATTATAAAAATATCTTTCAAAAAAAGAAATTATTAGTGTGTACTGGAGGATGTCTAATGTCACTTTGAGCTCCTTTTATTCTGTCTCAGCAGCAGGAATAAAAACACTTCAGGGCTCAGAGCTGTCGCTGCACCGTCTGCCTCACACCCAAAGGTTTTCTATTCAAACCATCCCTGGCTGCACGTCGGCAGAGACTGAAAACTACTCCTCTCATTGATCTGCAGGCTACACCATCCTGCCTCGACAAGGAGACATACATTTTTAATGAGGAGCTGCTGCAGAGCTCTGCTGCGACCAGTCTGCTGGAATACGGGTTTATTTTAGGGTTTTAAATGAGTCAAAAGAACATTTTTATGTGCTTGAGTTTTGACTCGAGGACGGCTGGAGCCAAACTAAGATAAAACAGTCGTACAAAAACTGAGGGCCTAAATGTACATTTATTAATTGGATGTGCTTATCTCTTAGAGTGTTGTCTACAGGGTCGTAAACCACAACTTGGTGAGCAGCAGAGGTGTTATGAAACGTAGGTGATCAACGATCCAAATTGCAGCGTTTGAACTTTCATCCACATTATCATCTTGAAGAAATAATTTCTAAACTGTTTCAGTCAGAGTGCACCTCCTCGTCTCGATCAAAGTGGAGGTCTCTTTTTTTTTTTTTTTACTTTGTTCCCTACAGAGACTAGATTCTTTTTCAGATTGTTAATCAGAGGTAGAATATGTCGAGTCATATTCAGGTCATAATTCAATTAATTAAACGCACAGTATGTGAATTCTTCCACCAGGGGGCTCTCAATCAAAACAATAACAAAAGATGCCGTCGAGGCTGGCGGGGAATCATGGGAGTTATTGTCTCTGCTACCTCTCTAATACCACAGGAACAAATTTAATAGGAAATGTCTTGTTTTCTAATGACCAAAAACTGAAAGCGAGGGGACGCAGGTAGTGTAGCGGTTAGTGCGAGCCTCGTGTACAGAGACTGTAGTCCTCCAAGTGGACAGCCTGGGTTCAAATCCGACCTGTGGCTCCGTCCCTGCATGTTGTTCCTCTCTCTCTCGCTCTGATTTCTGACTCTATCCACTGTCCTATCTCTAAATACTGTAAAGCAATAAAAAGCCCAAAAATAAACCTAAAAAAAAACTGCTATCAAATTGTGTACAGTGTCTAAATTGCACAAATACAATGTCACCTTTGCTGTCACCTCCTCTGCTCTCTGTCTTTGACTATTGAAGTAAGAAGTATTGTATCGTTTGGATCACTGGGTATCTGAAAAAGTATGAAAGTATGGCTCATTTTGACGACCTTAATTACAAAGTGATAGAACATGTTGTGTACACCAGCCGTTCCCAAAGTGGGGGTCAAGACCTTTCGAGGTTGCGAGCCACAAAGAGGCGAGGCTAAAGGGACGGTACAGGTCCCAAGTCTCTGGCACCCTTATCATGGGGGTCACAAGCTGAAAAGTTTGGGAACCCCTGGTTTACATGTGTGTTCAGCAAAAAGGGACCCAAGAAGTTTTAGAAGATCAGAGCTGATACCATTGGCAGCATCTGAAACTGCAAACCGCTTGTTTGAACCATGACTTGAAGTTAGAGTTTTAAACACTTTACCTTCTTCAGAAATGCAGACGCCGTCTCCCTCTTGGTAGAAGCAATTTTCCTCATCCCATCTGGGGATTGCAACCCTGACGATCTAGCAAAGACAAAACACATAAACTGAAGTTAGTGCTCAGGTAGCTCAGTCTACGATATCAGTAACATGAGATGCCTCATTGTTACCATTTCAAAACAAAAATAATGTGAACCTAATGTGTGTACAAACTATTAGCACGCAAGTATGCAGAAACTGCAAGAAATGACGCTTTGAGAATATGACTGAAGAGGCAGAGGTGGAGCAGGGCAAGTGAGATGTTTGTAACTGCAGGAAGGCAGCGTCATTTTATAGACTGGCGTTAAATGCCAGTCTCCTGTTGTTTTCAGTGCCTGTGATGTGATGTCATCGCCCTCTTCTTCTTGTGACTCTTGTATTATTGTCATCACCTGTTGACTTTTTTGATCTTTTATTTAATTTTCTTTATTTGTATTGCTTTATCTGCCTTTAAACCTGCCTGTAGTAATCTTTCTGATTCCTGTGTGAGGTGGCCATTTGTCAAAAACAACAAAACAAGGGTGTTCATGGTTAACAAGCGGACTGATGCACAGTCCCAGCTGGTTTGTACGCAGGGAAAAAAGAAGTTCATGTCCAGTCAGGAGTTACATTTTTTCTTCGTTTAATTCAGATCATGCAAATGAGCAAACATTTCATGCCACATCTCAATGATCTGATAAAAAAGCCTGTGCCCTTTCCTGATGCATCACCTCACAGTGACAACACCTGCTACCTTTGGGGCGGTAGTAGCTCAGTCTGTAGTGACTTGGGTTGGGAACAGAGGCCCGGTCGTCGGTTCAAGTCCAAGTGCGGACCAAAATACGGAAGTTGTTCTGGTAGCTAGAGAGGTGCCGGGGCATTTCCCGAGCACTGTTGATGTGCCCTTGAGCAAGGCACCGAACCCTCACCCGCTCTGGTGCACTCCCTCATTGTGCATGCGTGTGATTCAGGCCTATGTGTGCAAGAAGTCTCTCAATAGCAAACCAGAATTTCCCTCAGGGATTAATAAAGTATATAAAATAAAAAAAGAAGGGTTCCTATCAGCCTTAGGGCATGGTAAGGTGCTTAATGCCTCCTGGTGTTTACAAAGGTAACTACAAACAAATGCAAAATACATAATAATTGATGAAATAGCTCCTACACTGTGTTTTGCATTTATCTTATAGACTTCTCTCTGTTTGGCCTGACTGGTGATGTGTGTTGTGTGTTATTGCACTTTGCAAACATCTGTTTCGGTGCTGTATAAATACAATTATTTCAACTAAATGTGAGCCATAACAATGACCCCCTTCTTCTCCCCTATTTACAGTCCGGTCAGTGTCAGGATGTTATGACAGCAATGACAGTGCAGAAAAGTAATGTCCCCGTTAGCTTCATAATCAAAGTGTTGTCAAACTGTGAAGGCAAAAAGCTGCTAAATGTAAAACCACAAATCATCGACTTAATCCGTCACAGCTTGGGGGTTTAATCAGTCAACAAAACAACACTTTTATATTGAATCTGCTTTCGTTGTACGTCCACTGAGAATAATCCAGCTCATGTTTGGATAATGAGCAGGACACGGTACACGACATTTACAGCATTTATGTTCTCTTTATTTGCGCCGGTTAAGCAGCTCTGTTGTTAGCCGGGGATTCCTCTTTTTATTCGGATGTCGTCAGCTTGTCAAAGAGCTAAGATTAGCCGGTTAGCTCGACAGGCCCCTCCGCTGGTGATAGCGAGCGGTGCTAACGTTAGCTGCCGAGCTAATTCTGCTGCCTCATCACTCCGGACTTCGGCTAACAAGCTAGCTTACGTTAGCCGCGTCGACCCCGCTCTGCCGTTAAAAGAACCGGTCTTTATACTCACAATAATGTCCTCCATGACGCTCCGGTGAGTTTGCTACCTGTGAAGACCTCTGCGTTTGTAGACACACGCACTAAAAAAACAAAAATTTCACGTAGCGTTGGAAACTGCCTGTCAACGAAACTCCATCCCACAACTCAAACACCGGGTGTTGCAGACATTAGTGACCGATCGTTTCCCCACCGGTCCCACACCAAATCGAACACGGCAGAAACAAGCTTTTAACTGAAAACAGCAGGTTCCTCTTTAAATGCAATTGTCACTAAAACAAATAAACAAAGCGATAAAAGTAAATAAGAATACACAGCGCAAGAAATATATTATCAATCAATCATAACTTTATTACAGACTCAGGCCCTTAAGTCCCAAAAAGAAAACAAAAAATCTTGGTTATTATCTTGTGCGCACAAGATAATTATATTATATTAATTATCTTGTAAAAGTTTGATAAACACTGTTCACAGAGTGACCTATTTTAACTTCAGTACTATAGAGTAATGCCCGAGCTGATAGCCTACACTACGGAAGCCCTAAGTAGTCATGCATCAGTACTTTTTAATTAACTCTGTTAGCAGATTTTTCACATCTAAAGGAACCAGTTGAGGTGGTTTGGGCATCTGATTAGGATGCCTCCTGGACGCCTCCCTTTTGAGGTTTTCCGGACACATCCAATTTAGAGAAGACCCCGGGGAATACCCAGAGTTTGCTGGAGGGATTATACATGTCTGGCCTGGGAACGCCTCAGAATTGCCAAGGAGGAGCTGGAGAGAGGGAAGTCTGGGTTTTTTCCCCACCGCTTTTCTAGATCTTAACTCATTATCATGGGAAAACCATCGCTGTTATCCCAAGGCATTTAGATAGAAAGTTGAGAACTTAAAAAAAATAAAAAAATAACCTGTTGTCAGACAAAAACGGAGTAAAAGAAGATGTATGGATGTATGTCCACTTAGGGCTTCCATTGATATCTCTGTATGTTATTATATTATATCACATTTGATTAGATCATTTTTATCTTAAACGTTTTTTCTTATTCTGTTTGTTTTGGACTTCCATCAATGCCCTACCTCCTCCCTCATTCCATCCCACTGCTGCATTAGAGTTCATCAGCGCAGGCACTATACAAAACAAAGCCTGTACCTCCAAGACACACATCAGCCAGCTGGTAAGCCATCAAAGCTCTCTCCAGTGCCGCCGAACAGGCTAGTCGTTGGCTCTGGCTCAAGAGGAGAGATAGTACCTGGGCCACAAAGCAGAAGCCATAGCATCAGGGTGAGAAGAGGGAGGTAAAGCAAAGGGGGGCACACCTGGGATGCCTCTGGAGGTGTTGTGGGCCTGTCATCGAAACACTTGGGAGACTTCCCACCTGATGACCCCAGTGATGTTGTTGCCTCCCTGCCTCAAGTGCGGTTATAATGCAGGTTACTAGGGATTATTTCACCTAGTCCTGAAACTGAACACCTGGGATTGTAGTAGTTATTGTTCAATGTGTTCCTCGTAGAAATCACATCACACAGCTTTACTTTTGTAGAAACAGCACAAATCATCTTCTTTTTCCTCTTTTTATGTTTTATTTTTCCCTCATCCTGTAGAGAGGACAACGCTCCATTACACACCAGTTACAAAACCAGTACACTGAAACATCCCTCTGCCATCCGTTACTGGGAACATAAACTCGAGATGAATCCAGCAGCTCATCAACTTTTTATCGTTAGAGTAAATTGAGATTAAGATTTTTACAATGTTTTTTAAAGATAAAGAACAATACCGTAAAGATAAATGTACAAAAAGATTTAGACACGTTTGACTAAGAAAATAAATACTTCAATCTCTGGATCAGAACAGAATAAAACATTTCTGACGGACACAATGGAGGTGAGATGATGATGAAATCAAAAAACAAAAATATTGAACAACGAATTATGGATGTAAGATGAAAGAAAAAAGGATCAAATAAAAACGTCAACAAGATGAGAACAAAAGAGCGAACACACACAGGGTCACACAATGCTGTATGAAAGTATAAGATGGAATGGACGATGGACACCTCGCCTCAGGTGATACAAAACGTTTCAGAGCTCCCCCTGCTGGCTGGCTGCAGTATAGCTCATAAACCCCGCCTCCTCTATGTTAACAGACAGGACGTGTCAAACTTTAAAATCCAAACCTTGTTTCATCATGACAGTTATTCATTATCATGTTGATTGTGTTCAAGTCCTCATTTTGAGTTTTTTGATGCTATAAATCCGTATAAATTGTCATGATTGACAGCCCTGTTGACGAATGAGGCACTGTGTGCACCAGATTAGCGGAGTAGATCACCGGGACTGTCTGCTTCAAACCGACACAAGAATCAGTCCCACTGTGGACTGGAGCTTTGCAGTTTATCTGTAGGTTTAATGTGTGTTTTCGTTAGCAGAAGCCGCGGGATGTCAATACCGCGGGTCTTCTGGTAAGGATCTTCAAGCTGATCCTGACTGTGCAGACTCTGGTTGCAAATTCGCCAGATGTCAGCAGCCGTCACGGGGGTATTTTGTCTTCATTCTTTTCAACAGGAGGAGGCTGAGGCACGCTGTCCATTTGTATATACAGTCTATGCTTTGGACTTATGATGGATGGTACACAATAGACTGCAGATTCACATTTCAGTTTATATTACAAGAAAAGACCTTAACTCTCTACTGAGTTTAAGAACATCTCTCCACACACACCAGACATTCAGGTAATGATGGAAGAAACTTTATGTACAGTATCTTTTGTCCAAACAAAGGGATAAGAGGGATATTTGTTCATGATTTATGAATGTTATCTCACTGAATTGTTGCGTACAGCCATGTCCAGCTGCTGTCCACTCTCTACAGAATCAGTTGTTTTATGTTCGGTGTTGATGGGAAAGCCTCTGAGATGGTGAAAGAGACCCTCAAAGCACATGAAGAGGGAACCCAACCTCTTCACGGGTTCGTTACTTAAACTCTTGCCTACGTATGTTGTGAAAGTTGGAAGAATAGAGGAAAAAAGAAAAGAAGAAGAGCAAGAGAAGAGAAAAAGACGCTGCTAGCTCAGAGTGACAGTGCAGATCTGGTGAAGAGGAAAGCTAAAGATCCTAAAAATTAGCAGATTTTTTACGTGAAAATGCAGAATCAGAAGAAAGATCCAGAGACGAATGACAGGATGTATTTTTTGTAGATGTTTTTTTTCTTTTGCTCTTTTTTTTGTTTGTTACATTTTATAGTGGTAATTTGTTTCTGTGGTTTTTCGATTTAAAGCTGAGAGATGAGGCCCCGAGGCAGCTGGTGTGAAGTGCCGGGATGTGGCCTGTAATCCTCGGAGGATCGTAAGGACTCAGATGATACCGTACTGAGCCAGCTCGTGCAGCTCCAGGTGATTGAAGGCCTCCCAGGGGCAGATGACCGTGATGTCTGCAGAAACAAAAAAGAGTTATAAGGTCAGTCAGACTCTTGCATAGCATAAGTCTAACTTAAAACACATTTAAGGAGTGAGCTCACCTGTGCCTAAGCCCTCCATCCCAGGGATATCATCACCAAAACTGCAAAGAACAAAACAATGTAACTCAATATTTGTTTCCTATAATAGGACGTCTTGGATTCCTAAACGTCTAAAGTCAAATTGTGCTCTCTTTAAGGCATACCCCTGGATTCCCTTCTTAGGAGGCTTGCTCTTGAACTGGCGGGTCTGCCTCTGCTTGAACTTGGGTGGGCCCTTGCGTGGGGTGGCGGGGCCTCCGGTGACACGGGTGGCCGATTTGATCTCAATCTTGTGAGGGTCAAGATTCATTTTGAGCGGTTATGATAGAAGTGTCGGCCCTTAAAGATTCCTCTCTGATGAAGTCTGTATATTTCAGGAAGGAGAAAGAAATGACGGTAAATTGAGTTATTTTCTGACCAAATCAAAGAGATATGATGGTAGAGACTTTTCAAACAGAAAAGGTTTATCTTATTCTCTTAAATTTAAAGGTCCAATCAGTGAGATGTGTAGTGACTGAAATGATAAAGTGAGCTTACTCTATGATCAGACACTAAGGAAACATGCTATGTTGAAGTGCTGGCTTCTCTGACAACAATGCAGCAGCCAGTATGTCCTCCTTCTAACTTAAGATTCTGGTCCTGAATGGTCTGGATTTGTTTGGACCAGAGAAGGTAGGCAGTTTTAAGGCACCCCCACACGGTCGTTTTGGACGCCCCTCGGTTTGCCAGATATGAGAGCAGTTATCAGGTCAAACCAACAGGTGTTGCAGCGATGGAAGCGGGCGAGAGAACTGGTTCAGATAGAAGTGATTGTACCCGACCTAAAAAGCCTCTGCACGTTTCTAATAAGCTCCACGAGCAGAAACGTGCTCAAACTAGGATCAATATTGGAGATGCTTTTGAAAAATGGAGAGAGGTTAGAACGCAGAAAGGTTTACAGACCGATGCAGAGCTGGCTAAACACTGAAGCTTCAGTGTCCACCACATGGTGACCTGCATGAGCATCCACTCTAGAGAGGAGGGGGGGGGGGGGGGGGGGGGGGGGGGGGGAGACAGCTCTCTGCAATGTTTTGAATTTGGACTGCAGTACCCATGAGTTGAGATGTTGTCGGACATTTTCATGAGATATTTCCTATTTATCTAAGATTTATTTAGTGTCTAAATACCTTCATGTTAATATTTTCAAACATATGAAGCTCATTTTATTGATTCTGATTTCCCTCCTTGTTCCATTTACTGCTACAGAAGCCCTTAGCACTATACAAATAAACTTAGAGAATAAGCCCTTAGCACTATACAAACTAAGTGGCTCTATTTATTCATTATTTTCATGTTTCAGCCTCGGTCACCTCTGGCTGACTTCACAGATCTTAATCCTTCTTACTGATCTGACGAGCATCACGCTGGATTTACACTCATATTTCTCTCTGATTGACCACCTGGCAGCCTGTACAGTGAGGACGACCCAGTTTTCCCATAATCCCCGGCTCAAGTTAATAAGGTCTCCCCCCCCCTGACCGTCCAGGTGTAATCTCGTTAGAACAAGGACAACAGATCTGCTGAGCGTGCACTGAGGGTCTCAGTGATCAATCCAATCAGTGTGTCCCGATGACAAAGACGGTGTTACACTCGTCTTATAGAGAGTTAATCTTCACTTTATTGGAAATAATTGCTTAATTTTTTATATACTCTAGGAGATATGAAGAGAAGAGTCATTTTTATTTTAATATCTACACGTGTGGATATATTTTGTCCACTTTTACAAGTGTTTGATGTTCAGTGTTTTCCGTTTCAGTGACACACCTCTTCATCTGTTTGACGACAATGAAATATCATGAAAACTCGAGGAATCACATTCTGTACATCCATCCATTATCTATACCAGGTGGGTCACGGGGGGCTGGAGCCGATCCCTGCTGTCCTTAGGTGAGAGGCGTGTTACATCCTGGTCGGGTCGCCAGTCAATCACAGAGCTGACATACAGAGATGGACAAGCAGCCACACTCACATTCACACCTACGGGCAATTTAGAGTCACGGGGGATTCTAACCAGGAACCTTCTCACCGTGAGGCAACAGTGCTAACCTCTGCACCACCGTGCAGCCCCTCATTCTGTACATAATAAGCTGAATCCTCTGTTTCCTAGCATTAGACAAACCTGTGTACGACTACAGCCGTCTAAGATCTTTAGGACTTTCTTTTGTAGGCCTACCAGTCAAAGAGCGTCTGAAACACAAGATATCACAACCTGTCAGCATTGGTTGCTGATCATATTTATCCCCTCTTTGAAATGCGGTGGAACAATTTGTTTTGGAGGCACAAAACATTTTTCTATGCAGTTCCATTTTATTCATTTTCTTGTAGTTTTAATCATTTAAAATTTCTGCAAAAAAAAACTTTTTAGAGTTGATCGTCCTTCCCAGAGTTTGCACTTTGAGTAGATGTGAGATTATTTTACCCGAAATATAAGCAAATAAGATCCATAGTTTCCTTTCACTTCCATGGATCTCCAGAATGACAGCATCAATATTCCCAAACTCTCACATTGCTGACCTCTACGATATGAATTTCAAAGTATCTCACTAACAGCAGCGTGTGTGTGTGTGTGTGTGTGTGTGTGTGTGTGTGTGTGTGTGTGTGTGTGATGTAGCAGAGGATCTACTCACCAGCTGCTGGGTGAAGGACAGTCAGACGAGTGGATGAGATGCAGTCCTGGTACGTCTAGCAGATGAGTGGAGTTCAATGCTAGGCTCAGTGTGAGGGCCAGCGAGGGTTTAGAGCATCTCTTATAAGCTGAAGCCCTGCAGATTAATAAACAACGCACCGCCCTCCCTGCTCTGATGTCAACAGTTTACATGTACAGGGCTCAGGTCAAAGAAGGTTAAGGGTTTACACATGACCAGTATCTCTTGTTATGTTGTTTACACATTTTGACACTTTTCAATTTCTTTGATCTATTTTTGGGTTAGGGTTAGGGTTAGGTTCTCAATGCCTTATAGGAGCAATCAGTAAAATGGGTCTGGTAGAGCTGCATGGTCCTTTTTAAATCTTTTTAAAAGTACACTGAAGGTGTTGGAGGAAGATGCATCAAGTTGTAGATGCTTTGCTGAACGACTTGCAGCTGTGAACCAGGATTTGTTTGACCTGGTTGATTGGAAAGGACAGCTGAAGAGAGGGACAGGAGATGTTCGGAGTAGAGAGTGTGGGGTGACATGCAGCAAAGGCCTGAAATCAGTTTTGAATCCATGGACGCTGCAGCAAGGACTAAATCCTCATAACTGCTAGGCAATCCAACACCCCTGTACAGTAGACTCTTAATCTCAGTCAGTGCTTAAATAAATTGTAAATAATAAAAATGTTGCCTTGTTTGCGATAAGTGCCGACTGTCATTTGTGTCAGCGTTAAGTTCACGAAACACATGGACTACTGACAAAAGGATGTATGATATAATACAGGATGGAGCATGTTGATTCAGATTAGGATGGACAGCAACAGGAAGTGTCCTGATAGGCCCCTGAGCCCTGCACTCGCTCTCTGTTATGCAACTGTGTCACCACCTGCTTCAAGAAATACAACCTTCAATCCTCCATTCTACAAAAGATCATCTTTACGACGCTTAGCTGGTCCATAGCAGAGAGATAGGAGCACAAAGTGCCAGTTCCCCCGGTAGTCTAAGCCTATAGCAGCATAACTAGGAGCTGGTCCATACTGTACCTGCACCAGCCCTAACTATAAGATTTATCAAAAAGGAAAGTTAAAAGTACAGAGTGCTTTTTGTGTCATTAAAAATTAAGCTACTAAGAGTGAGAGAGAGAGAGAGAGAGAGAGAGAGAGAGAGAGAGAGAGAGAGAGAGCACGGGCTAACACTAATGTTGCCATTAACTCGTGTCATAAAAGTAGATCTGAGTTTGTGCGCACATCAAACTTTAGGTCACCCATGCATAGGTCAGTGCCCCAGTTGGGCCACCCCAGTCAAAAGTGTCAGGACACGCCCCTGGAATGAATGCTTACTCATAAGATGTGCAGAGTGAAAATCTGTATGTTTCTAGAAATACAGCATTAAGTGAAATTCAGGTGGAGCATCTTACAGATGGAGTAATAACAATCACAGAGTTGTATATCACTGATGCAAACATTTCACCCTGTCTCTGTATTTCCCTGGCGTGCTCAGTTGTAGCTTTACATTTGTGAATATGTCACGCTATATGACGCAGAGCGACGAGACGGCATCATCGGCATTAATCCATCCCGAGTTTCTTCCATCACGTCAGAGTGTCTGAGGACAGTGTTCAGTTCATGATCAGTGAAACGTGTAATCCTCTACATACATAAGGATCATAGAATAAGTGCAGGCTGGAGCTGCCCACTGGCACTGTGTAATCAGGACTTATAGTGCATCACCGCTACAGGACTAGTGCTGAGTCAGTGAGCGAGATCAGATCAGGGTCACTGTCACCTCACAGACTGCTGGTAGAGTTCTCCTCAGATGACGTGACAGACGTCACTCCACTAAAAAAATACGAGCGGTCTGGCAGGAGAAACTCCGGGGGGAAGTCTGAGTGAAAAATTCCGCTGTTTGTGTTCACACATGCAGCTCCTCCGGGAAATATCAGGAGCTTTCTGCAAGTGTGAAGGCACTATAAGTTAAGAGTAGAGGAGCAGTTTTGTGTATATCTGGCGCTCTCTAGTGGCCACTCCTTGCGCTGAAGCTACACCAAGAGACAGTTGATTTGTGTCATTTTGGAAAAAACATTTATTTATCTTGAAAAATCTGAAATCCATAAATAAACACCCTGATAATATAATAAGGATCAGTCACATAAAAATATACTTAACTGCTCAGTTCAAACTAATAAATAAAAGAAATGTTCAAAAGTGCTTCATGACAAGAGGAACATTAAAATGAATCGACTCACAGAATACTGAATCAGAGATCTAGACCTAAAGACGTACACACAGCCATGCTAAAACAAGGGGCCTTCCTCAAACCACTGCACCCTGTCCCGACACTCGTCCACTCCATTTGTGCGTTTGTTTATTCCATGCAACGAGGTTTATTACGATGATTTAAGATGTGCATACTTTCCTTTGTGACTTAAAATAAATAACTGATGGACAACACTTCCATGACTTTTAAAAACTGTAATAATTACATCTCCAGACAGAGCAGAAGGTCCTTTGTAGGATGTCATCAGCTACCTTAACCTTCATGTGGCAACTTGGAAAATATGTTCAGACATGAACTGTGAGACTCACAGGACCAGGAAGTGAAATGGGAGTAAAATCAGGGAGTGGAGGGTGTTATAAGGAGCTCAAAGTCTGTCAGTGAAAGCTTCTTTCTGAGTAAGTTGGCAGTAAAATCATCAGTCATTTATTTTTCAAGAGTCTAATCTCCATCTTTAGATACGTTTTAAGGTTCTCATCCAGGACGTTCTCCTCGATTGCAGCGAGCGCCCGGTCCCCTCCGTCTGTGTAGTACTCCAGCAGCTGATCTGCATGTTCGATCCACACGCAGTTATGACAGCCACTCATGCAGCAGTGAGTGGGAGCAGGTGGTGGACCCTGCTCTGGAGTCCATGTAGAGGGGATGCGGCTCGGTTCTGGCTCAGTGCAGTCAGCGGAGTCGGTTAGTGTGGGAGGAGGAGGTGAATCCGTTCTAGTGGAGAGGCAGCGAACAGTACCCGATTGTGGGCGTTGTCTCCATGACTGCAGGGGGCAACGATGGAGCGGATGTCTCAGGTTCAGCAGGGAGAGGATGCACAGCTGAAAAACATGTGATGATGATGTTATATGATTAATAATCAAACTTTGGAAACATCGCGATTCTATTCACTCAAGTCTTCCATCTGTTTGTGATCTGCTTCACTACTTGTTTGATGGCCATATTTGTGCCGAAAACTTCTGATAAAGTTTATGTTCTTGTAGGAAGAGCTGACAGATATCCCAAAACAGGACTTGATTGAAGTAGGACAGATACAGGATGTCACATTTTCAATACCACGTGATTTAAAACAATAACATCTCTGTTATGATGATTATGAGATGGATTATTTTGTATTTTAAATTTATTTTTTGGGCTTCTGTGCCTTTATTTGAGAGACAGGACAGTGGACATAATCGGAAATCAGGGAGCGCGAGAGTGGGGAATGACATGCGGGAAAGGAGCCACAGGTCAGATTCGAACCTGAGCCGCCAGCTTGGAAGACCACAGCCTCCATACATGGGGCGCGCACCAACCACTGTGCCACCAGCGCCCCAGATGGATTATTTTAAAATGGTCTATACCCTATTATACCAAAAGCTCATAAATACACAGAAATCGGGAAAACGGGAGAATCCGAGCCGCACGTGAATGCAGCAGCATGTCAGTGAATCAGGTAGTTACTGGCACAGGTAAATATAACGCATCCATTTTCACAAGTTAAACTATGAGTCATACACACTATGAAAGAGTCGTTCTGTTTAGCTTAGTTTACAACCTGTACATTAAATTCTAAAAAGGGACAACATTGAAATAAAAAAACATCGCGTTGACCACTGGTGTTACGGTTAAAGGCGTGACCGTGTTATCTGAAGCCTCTTTATGTTAATTTTTTTTAATCATAATGCCGAAACTACTCACGACAGATATGTCTGTCTCAAAAAATAAACATTATGACAGCAGTTACAACTATTCGTCCTGGGGTTCACACAAACACACAACGACCAAACGATACTCAACATCGGTAAAGAATCAAACCGAAATAAATTAAACGTCGTGGTAACTTCCTGCACTAGAGTTAAGTAAACACAATGACGTAGAGTCTGAAAATATCCCCACCGGATTGGCAAAGAGAGAGAGATTGTGTCAAAGTCAAGCTGTGAGCTCTGCTAGTGTTAAAAATAACTCCATGCTAGTTTCTCTAGCGTTAGCTTAGCTACCAACCTTTTGTAAGGACAGCGACGACCTCACAGCATTTACACCCAAACACAACATCCTCGAAGAAACGCAGAGTTTGGCTACGTGTCTGTGTGACTCATTTTCCTTTTAACATCTATTTCATCACGTTATTCCCCCTTGGAGGTTGTGTCCACGGTTACGACTGTTTTGCTCGCTAGCTGCGTCACTTCCGGCTGCCGTCAACTCTGACCTGTAAACAGACACGCTGATTGGATGACAGAAAAGAACGTGACCAATCAAAAAGAAGGTATTTTTTTAGAAGATTTATCGTTCTTTATTCAACATTTAAAACAACTTTTGAAACTGAAAACATTTTCCATATTACTCAAAGCAGAATGAAAATATAATAGAATAAACTGCACAGAAAACGACGATTTAGGAATAAACAAAAACTTGAAATAAATTAAAAATACAAAGATAAAATAACATTCAAATACAATAAAATTAGGGGGCTTAAATAAATGTACAACTTAAGTAATCCAGAGAGTTTTCAATGCACTGATTTTTTCCAAACTTTTTCAAAGACTGAAAAAAGATGTATAAATGTTACACAATGTGGAGTAACTTAAAAATAATCTACATTTTTAAATAAAGAATCTACGTGTGATCGAACAGATGACTGCACGTCTACAAATGAAGGTGGAACTGTGTGAACATATCTTTGGGTGTTATAAAAAGTCCTGCTGTGTCACAGAATGTCTTGTTTTGAAAAAAAGAGAGAACAGTTCCATGATAATAATAAAAATAATAACCTCTAATCTTTGTTCAGCATAAGCACAACAAACTTTACCAAATGATACTCATAAACAGGTTTTACAACCGTCGAAAAGATGTTCCTGAGATTCAGATAAAAGTCAAACCTTCACTGCATGGATACATGTCGTTAATGAACTGTTTTAATTTTCATGTAACTCAAGAAAATGACAAATATCTTAATGTAACTATTTCTGAAATCAAATCAAGACTTCTTAATTAGTGGGTTAAATTAAACTGGCTGCAATTCTGATCTCTGTCCACTAGGTGGCAGTATTTCATTAGTATGTGAAGATGAAGGCAGTGACCAACAGTTATCTTACAGCCATAAAATACAACAAGTGTCACGCCCTGTTGGTAAGAGGATGGAGGCAGTATATTTGATGATGATAATATTAATGATAATAATCTTTTAGGATGTAAGAAAGACTAAATACTGAACGGTCATTAAAGTCACTTCAGACAGATTCTTGCACCTCAAAGACTTGTTCTGTTTCTGAAATAGTGAATGACTTCACTGGGACTTTAACCTCGTCAATGCCGACACCATATTCTATTAAAATATTTTATTCAAAGGTACTTTTACAAAAACAATCCCCTGCTACCGAAGCATAATGATATTGACCCTGTCATCCTATAGACAAATATCACCTTTGATTCTACATTTCATTTTTCAGACGCTTTTATCCAAAGCGACGAACATCAGAGAGTAATAACAACACAAGTGAAGATCTAGAGAGGAGGAGACAACGCCAGGAAGTGCAAACAAACAGCTTTAAGTCTGATCGGACACACAGGTGCTGACAGGAAGTGACCAGAGGCAGAGCACAGGTACTGACAGGAAGTGACCAGAGGCAAAACACAACATCGACAGCTGTTCTTGAGAGTTCTAATCAGCATCAAAAGCATCTTAAAATCGTTGTTATCAAATAAAACCATCATCAAAATCATCATCATAAAGGTCGTAGGTATTCTTGAAAGAGCTGGGTCTTTAGCTTTTTCTTAAAGGTACAGAGGGACTCTGCCGATCAAAAGGAGTTTGGTAGTTCATTCCACCACCGGGGGGCGACAGAGGAGAAGAGTCTAGTTAGAGACTTAGGACCCTGTTGTGAAGGTTGGATCAGACACCTTTCATTGACAGAGCGTAGTGGGCGAGAGGGAGTGTAGACCTGGAGGAGTTTAGGTAAGGTGGAGCCGTTTTTGTCGCTGTTTTGTAAAAGAGCAGCAGAGTTTTAAATTTGATGCAAGCAGTAACTGGGAGCCAGTGGAGGGAGATGAACAGCCGAGTGACGTGCTGTTTTGGGGAGGTTGAAGACGAGTCGTTTTGCTGCAAATTGTTCATGAAAGAGCTGCGTCTTTAACTTTTTATTAAAGGTGTTAAGACTCCACTGTGGACTTCAAAGGTCAGATGGAAATAACACATTTTAATGCTGTTGAAGTATGCATAATTATCTGCACAGCACACACACGACTTGACTTGGGACTAGTTCTGTGACTAGACATAAGACCTTCTTGTGAAACAATGACTGGGACCGTTTTAGTTGAGAAAAGTGATACATGTGATCATTGTCCCGTTAAGCCTCAGTCTTATTTATGTCATGTAATGAGAGCAGAAACTATTAAAGGCTCAAAAAGCTGCTTTTACTGACCTGGATTTGATGACTTTCATCTTACTGCAGTCAAAGAGCCTTACAGTACTACTACTCAACACGTTGGTGAGTGAAACAGCTCTTTATTCCCTCAAAGTAAACCCTCTTTTGATGTTGTTTTTCTCTGTGGGTTTTGTTAAACTCTTTCATACTGTTCTCTGCCAATTTCTTAACTATTTGACCCATTCACTGAAGCGTGAGGAGATGTGTGTGTGCGTGTGCGTGTGTGTGTTGGTACACAGAGAAGGAGTGTGATTCTGAGGTCCCCTTAGACCTCAATGTTTGCAAGCCACATCCATGGTAACACGGCGTGGAAACAGAGCAGCTGCTCAGCCTGGCATGAGATACCAGGTGTGTGGTGGGGCATGTTGTCTCACCAGAGGCCCCGATCACAATGTGACTTTATTCCAAGGAGAGGTTTGTCATGCTTCATAGAAACTCAGACCTTTTATTTGAAACACATAAAGCCAACCACACTTTAAAAGGCTGTCGATATCATCCTGAAAGAGCAGATGAAAGGACGATAATCTCTGAATAGCAGCAGATAGACTGTGATGGAAGCTGTGTGCACAGGGAGGAGAATGAACACGGACATTACTGTTTAAATAGCCTCAGTGATTCAGTGTTACTCCTGGGATAATGGTTTAATCAGTATCATAATAAATTCCATTCCAGTGAGGGTTTTTTTGTTATCACGAGGCGTGCTTGATGGTTCATATTTCAAACTAAGTGCAACAAGGACAGAACAGATTTGAGTCCACTCATGGGATGACATAATGATGTTGACATAATGAAGCTGTAAGCAGAGCAGTCTTGTCAAACTTAAATGTCGACCTCTTATGACCCATTTGATCCCCATTTTAAAACTCACATATAGAGTAACAATGCTGGATGCCCACACTAAACATGGGGGAAGTTTCGACCCTGTCTGCAGGGGGCGCCAGACGGCTTGTTCTGTAAATCGCGTGATAGGTCCTCGATATGAAAGAAAGAACTTCACAAGATGGCGTCAAGCCTCTGCGTAAGCCGTTGAAACCGCTTACGTTAGCTCTCTTCTCCCAGCACTGGAGAGCAGCCCTCCTCTGGCAGCCCTGTAGCGTTCGGCCCCCTCAGAAAGCTTCCAGAGAGCTGAACAACCAGAAGAAAGTGAGCACGTGGTGGCCTTAAAGAGGGAGCGGAAATGAACCGTTTCAGGCAGAGGCTGAAATGAGGGTTTTTAGATAAATAAATAAAGAGTTTTATGAGCTGCAAATCATGCAAAGCTCCTCTACAGGTTTCACAGACGGAATGATGAATGGATGAATTTATTTTGTCCCTTATCCGATCATTTGCATAACCTATCCCTCATTGAATTATTCAACCTCAAACAATAACACCTTATTAGATCCGACACATATACGTACAAAAAAAGTATACACACAGAAAAATCAACCTGCTACTTCTGCAAATAAGGGTGATTCGATGTGAGAGTGAACCAAGCGGCAACCTCCGATGTTGAAAAATGAAGCTAATACGGAAGTGCAAAATCCTGCAATTTGTCGAGGGTCTGCTTGAGGCTGTCTGCAGAAGCACAGGAAGTCACATACACACTGCAGATGAGCCTCCGGAGCCCCCCAAATATATCTGATTACTTATTGTCCTAATGGGCACAAACTGTAGGGGGGTGAATATTTTAATAACTCATACGTTTTGATTTTGAAAATAATACGTGTTATCCATAGTAAGGCGCGTAGCTGACATGATTGACAGGTGGGCGCAGTGTAACGGTTTGACAAGAGGCTTAAAACCCGCCTCAGCTCCAGCTCTCAGCCTGTCGTTAGGTTGACTGAAAGTTAGGCTGAGACAGCATTTCCAGCATGACGGCTGCTGCCGATGAGCCTCCTGAGCCCCCTGCAGAAACAGATGGCTGACGTCACTCAGGCTTCATCCATTAATGTTTACAGTATTTTTGAGTGAACGTGCAGAGTGACGCCTGAAAAAAAACCAAAGAATGTGCTAAATAATGCAAAACACTAAATATAGCTGAGAGGAACTGAGGGCACTCCTGATCCTTCTTTGTGTATTTTTTCACTACTGAAGGCTCCTTTCATCACATGTTGTCACATGGTGTTAAAGAATCGTTGCATACAATTTCGATATGATAACATTAAGCCAGTCACGGTTAAGATGATCTGGAGATGCTCGGTATCTGCTTCTGTAGGTCGTCTCAGAGAATCTCTTAAGTATGTCAGGCATGTGAGCACTGAGAAGGCCGAGGACTCCGTTTTCTCCAAGAATGCCACCAGCCTCCCCGCACCAACAGTCCCCCCCCACACGCCCCTCTGCTGGCTTAGGTTTCTCTCAACACCTTTTCCTTTGGAAATCCTGGAGCTGTGCTTCACCTCCGGCAGGCGTTTCCTGAGGGGCCCTGTGCTTGCAGAATGAGTGAGGGGTAGATTAAGTAAGGCCACATGACAAATACTTAAAGGAAAGAAGCTCAAAGGGGGAACTGAAAGCTATTTTTGATAAAGTTACACTTTTGAACATTTCCCACGACCCCGAGGTCCCTGAAGTCAAGCTTGAGGACTCCCATGGGTGCTCAGAGAATTCCTGGAGGTCTTGGGAACGTTTGGTTTAACATTTTAACATTGGATGATTTTTGGGGTGGGCGCTATGGCCTAGCGGTTGGTGCGCGTACCCCATTTATAGAGGCTTAAGTCTTTAAATGTGGACTGCCCAGGTTCGGGTCCGGCCTGCGGCTCCCTTCCCGCATGACAATCCCCGCCCTCTCTCTCCCCGGTTTCTGTCTCGGCTGGTTTCTGTTTTGGAGCAAAGAACAAAAAAAACACAAATAATAAAGGTGAAATCCGGGCTAAAAGACATTATAGGTGCTTTATATTCGCTGCCTTGTGTTTGAGTCAAAGTACACAACATCCAGTTGGTGACTTTTCCCGGTCTTCTCGCTCTCATTGGCTATTCCATCGGAGGCAGTCCTGGACCAAACTTGGGCCTTAAATCATCTACTGTGTACCAGCCTAAGTGTCTTAAAAGTCCTCCTCACTACTCCTGACTGTTTTTCTCTAAAGGAGCCTCTCTCAGGGCTAAGATACTGTGACGGTCACAGATTTACCTTTAATAGTCAGACTTCTTCAAATTCTTCTTCTGTTTCCTTTGTTCCTAGAGGAACCGGCGAACCAGATTCAGATCACCTGGTGCTCTCAGGGTATAAAAGCCCAACCCCAGTGTTTCTCTTTATGAATAACTTCATCTTTACCAGGATCAAGTCTTAAGGTTTCATCAGAATAGGAACATCTCTTTGTTCTAGGAGGCTTTATGAATGTGGCCTCTGATGTATAAAAGATCAAAAATGTGAATTACGATATGAAACAAGTTCCCAAGAAGAGGAAGGACACAGAGTTGTGCAGGCTGCAGGCACTCTGCATGAGAGGGATTAGTCCTTTCACTGATAATCTGGGTGAAACCCTGCAAACACAAAAGACCTCACAGTAACTTGTTGCACATTCTGCAACACTGTGCTGTCCCGCTATATATGGGAAAGACTTCTCAGGAATGCAACCCAAACAAAGATAAAACAAAAATGAGGTTTCAAGAAGCATCTTTGCAAAATATGACCTTAAATCTGAGGGAACATGTTTAAGGAGGATTTGTCTCTCAGCAGAGGGGTTGTGCAGATTTGTGTTATCGAGCGTCATGTAACCTACCTCTGATACAGTCGTGGTGTTATGGGGACGTTTTTTTTTTTTAGCTGCAGCTGTGTCAACAGTCTGGGCAAACAGCTTACCTCCACTCCTTCAAACAGGAAAGAGTAAATGTTCTCTGTTTCACTGCACACACTTTATTAATGATTGAGTCTCTTAGCATCGTCTGAATTTATCAAACTGCAAGGATGAACTCTGACAGCCTGTGTTAAAGGGATAGCTGGGTATTTTTAAAGTGTGCTTGTTTGAGGTACTTGTCAATAGTACGTATATTTGCCACAGGAGATGCCGGTCAGCGTGGCCTCTGCTATCCCTTTAAAAAGGTATCAGCGAGGTGTTCAGGTGCTCAGATGTCCTTAGTCGAGGTCCTCCTGACTCCCTCACAGCAGCAGCTTTGTCCTGAGTGCACAAAGACTTCACTGTTCGTATCACCGGCCGTGTCGCTGCTCCAAAATGACATGTCAATGACGCACACCAGAGATTCAAACCTGTCAGAATTGGCAGGAATGTGTTTGATTGTTTCAGAAAGAGGAAAAAAGAAGACCTAATGGAGTTGACTGAAAACAGTTTGAAATAAATAACACATATTTCTGCTTAAAAACAAACACATGCCCTTAGTGTTCGATTTAAACATGAAACGATGACCTTATATGGATACAGTTCTGTGGTGACAGGTCCTTTTTTACTAAAACATATTGTCAGGTTACAATATATTATATCCTCACAATTTTTGAAGCTGATGCTTTTAATGACCACAATAAAACTAAAAGGATTCCCCCTGAGGACCTGTGATACACAGACGAAAGGGGCAAACAGAGTCGTCAAAGGAAGGGATGAAAGAGTACAGAGAACAACGGAGCTGTTCCTCCAGGTACAACTCTACAACTCAAAACAACAGCTAGAATGTGTTTAGCCTGGATGACTGAACACCCACGCAAATTTGCAAAATGACTTTTTCAAAAGACACTCCTGCGTTTGTTTTTCTGTGGACACAAGCCTCTGGTCTTCCCAGAATGTGGGAATCGATTTGCATATGATTTGACTAGTGGTATCGGAAAGGTTATGGTCTTGGTTGCTAAATGAACAGTAGTTTCACACATCCATGCTGAATCTACATCGAGAAGTTCGTACTCCAGTTAGGAAAGAAAATATAAAAGAATGAGCGAACGGGGCATATTTGAATTTCAACCAGCGAATTTTAAAGGAGATCTATTCTCACTGTTTCCATTAATGATGTCAGTCTGGGACATCTATTGCGTAGAGTTGCAGGATGTGTAGCTCAAAAACCTTCTTATTTATCTGATACTGGATTCAGTAAAATCCCTCATATCAACCTCTGCCTGAAACACTTCATTTCAGCTGCTGTCTCTTTAAGGCCCCCCCTCCCTCACGTGCCCACCTTCCTCCGATTGGCCAGCTCTGTTTGCAGTCGCAGGGAAATTTGAGAGAGCTTTATCCAGTTGCCTCGGGATAACAACTCTGCTTTTCCTGTGACGATGAATTACTTTCCTGAGAGCTCAAGAAAACGGCTGAAATTAACTCATTATCGCAGGAAACCCAACGTTGTTACAGCGTTTATGTGCTAAATATGTCAAATAAAATGGGTTAAATAAGTCGAGATGTTGACAAAATAAGCGTAATGTACTTATGCTCATGGGAAAACAAGTGAAAATGTACTGATGCATGTCCGCCTCGAGCGTCCATAGAAACATCCCAAAGAGTCAAACTTTCCCCTTATTTTGCACAGCGCTAACATAACATAACGTTACTGTACATTAACCACGTGCATTGTTTAACGAGAATTTAGTGCTGACCTCTGACCGAGCTCTTCTGTGAATCAGCTCAGTGTCCACCCTGAGTGAGGGCTGTGCAGGTCTGACTGCTGGTGAATCATTGTTTAGTAAGCTGGCGAGGTCACTTGAAGGTCTGTGATGTAGTTGCAAATGAAGGGGTTTGAATGCATTGCATGTTTCTGTCATTAATGTAAAGCTGCACTGACCAATCAGTGGTCCAGGATATGACCACCTCAGCCTCTAAACACCTGGACAGCTCAAAACTTCTGCACGGTTCAGCTGCAGGATGTAAAGCTGTTAATGAACAACATACTCCGTTTACATAAATTACTTTGAGCAAACATACCGGCGTGCATCGTCAGAGGGACAAAGAGAAACAGAAATGTTGAAGGGTGGTAAATGTGTAGCTTAGCTCCTGATGTGAACTCGTCGTTGTCGGCTGTTTGTTTAGGCGCGGGGGGAAAGCATGGCAGGGTGCAGATAGGAGGGAGGCTGCTATCAGGAAGGGAACGTGGTGCTATTAAAAAGGAATGCAGAAAGTTTGAGAACCACTATTGAAAATGATCAACATCTCAACCTGCCTCAACAAAGAGAGTCAATGATATGAGTATATTCTGCACAGCACTTCATGCCCATAGATGTAAATATTAATGGACGAAGCCTGAGTGACGTCAGCCATCTGTTCCTGCAGGGGGCGCTGGAGGCTCATCAGCAGCAGCCGCCATGCTTGAAATCCTGTCTCAGTCTAACTTTCAGTCAACTTAACGACAGGCTGAGAGCTGGAGCTGAGGCGGGTTTTAAGCCTCTTGACAAACCGTTACATCGCGCCCACCTGTCAATCAGGTCAGCTACACGCCTAACTATGGAAAACGCGTATCGTTCATAAAATCGAAATAGAGCCGTTTTTAAAAAATCCCCCCCCCGTACAGTGTGTGCCTGAGATGACAATAACTAATTAGACCTATTTGTTTTTTTTGTACCAGGCTGTAAACATGTTTATTCCTGCTGTAAAAACGGCTTTTTTTGCCTGTCATGTGTATGTGACTTCGGGTGTTCCTGCAGCCAGCCTCTAGTGGACACTCAACGAACTGCAGGATTTTGCACTACCACATTGGCTTCATTTTTAAAGACTGGAGGTTGTCGCTTGGTCATGTCATATGTTTAATCCATAGACTGTTTGGACAACATGACTCAACCTCCGCCTGTTGGAAGAAGATGAAGCCAAAATACCTCCATGACAGGCGCTGACAAATTTGCAACCAGAGTCTGTGCAGTTTTGATTGGCTCGAAGAGCCGCAGTATTGACATCAACCTCTCGTACATGATGCACTCCGTCTTAAAGGACATAATCTTCATGTAATGATATTAAAGGCTCCATTTGCAGCCTCCTCTCTTATCACGTTGTTGAGATAGTTTACTACAGTTCATTTCTGAGCTCTGTCACACACTGTGTTTGTGTTTCTGACTAATTGGACAAACTGCTCGGTGTCTCAGATACCTGCTCTATCAGCAGGAAGCAGACGCTGCCTTCAAGTACCAATTAGCTCTCAATGAGACATCTCTCTCTCTCCTGACACTGCTGTTCCAGGAAGCCGACGCACTGTGTATATCCCCCCGATCACAAATCATCAGCTTCCTATGAGCATATGATTGCACACCGAGCCCTGGAGACTTTTCTGGACGTTGAGATGTCACAGTTAACCTGCCAGAATTTGGTCATGTACAAATATGTTTTAATTCTGAAAGGACAAATGTTGTTAGAATCACATTTTCATCAAATATGCTTTTTATTATCACGCCTTTTTCCAACAGGGTTCACCTTTTAAAGGAGCAATATGTAACTCTGACCCCTAGTGTTTAAAATGGGTACTGCAGTTCAAATTCAAAACATTGTAGAGAGCTGTCTCCCCCCCCCCCCCCCCCCCCCCCCCCCCCCCCCTCCTCTCTAGAGTGGATGCTCACGCAGGTCACCATGTGGTGGACACTGAAGCTTCAGTGTTTAGCCAGCTCTGCATCGGTCTGTAAACCTTTCTGCGTTCTAAACTCTCTCCATTTTTCAAAAGCATCTCCAATATTGATCCTAGTTTGAGCACGTTTCTGCTCGTGGAGCTTATTATCACACCAGCGGTGTTATCCCGAGATAATAAGAAAAATAAGGCCAACCTCGTAAAAACTACCAAAGTGTTTTCGTTTTGACAGGAAAACAGATTAAAATAGAATCTATGGACGTCTGTCTGCTCAGGGCTTCTGTAGACAAACCAGATATTTTAAACAAAATAGCCACAGCGATGGTTTCTTTATTTTGGGGAGTTTAAAAATGATTAAAAATTGACTTTACTATTTAAAATATTTCATTCTTCTGTGGAAGCTAGCAGACATGCATCAATACAGTTTATTTAAAGGAAGAATGTGCGACATGTTACACATAATAAAGCAGAAATCAAGTCTATCCTGTAAATGTGTCTCTGTGAGTCATGACTGTCTACAATGAGTGAGAAGCTGGAGTCTCACCAGCTGTACTGTTGTCAGAGCTGTGTTTACGTCGTGTTTACATGGACGGGACGGCCTCGCGTATAAAAACTGTTTCAGTCAAGGACTAGAGAAAAGAAGAAGAACATACTCACTGATTATTTGGGGTTGGAGGTGTGTCTCTGGAGGAGAGCGGAGGCTTCAGTATGAATTTCTAGCTCCGTCCACCAGTTAGTTCAGAACTGAAGAAGCCTTTCGTAAGAGGGGAGGTGAAATGTCTTCAAGATCTTCAACCAGTCCAGTTGACTTTGGATCAAGCTTCGAATTTACCATGACCTGGATGACTGAGAACCTCCACAGACATCACAAGGAGTACATTTCAGTTGTTTACTTGAGACTTATTTATCTCTTTTTTTTCATACAAACAACACTGGTTTTACCGTGATCACGAGTCGATTTCTCGATCTGGAGAAAAACGTCTCACGGATCAGATTGTTTTTTATAACCAGTCAGTGAATCATAAGTGGGACTGCCAGGAAATGCAGAAGTGTTGTTTTGAATATTAAGCAGCTGATGTGCAACTCATTTTGTAAAATGTCCCCAAACATCCTCCATGAATCACAGACGTTGTCTTTCTCTCCATCAAGCAGAAATGAGCATTTTGCAGCACAATAAGCCAAAGTGTTTATATAATAATAAGCCAATAAAGCCAAAAATAAAGAGCTGCATGTCCTCTTTTGACCTGCAAACATGACATAATGTATTGTTGGCTCTGTTACCGCGCGCTGAGTAAACTGTGGTCAGAGCTTTTGCAGCCGGACGTTATCACTGTGATGGTGACTTCTCTCCACCGGACATAAAAAGTGCAAGAGACAAAGGACCATTCATCTTCTCACATTTCTTATCTGGTCTGCAGCTATAGTTTGTCACAGTTATTGCTCCTGCATCCTCCTGTCATGTGAAGTGAAGAATCCCTGATAAAGAACACATGCGATGTGATATCAGAGGTCCGCTGAGCCTAAAAATAGAGCAGCTTTTTGTGGTCTCACCTCCTCAGGAGACTCAGAGGTTATCAGGCCACAGCAGTTGGACGGTTTATAAATCACAGCCCGGCCTCCTGACCACAGCAGCAGGCGCCTGGACCGGTTTAATAGAGACACATGAAATATGAGCGTGGGGGCGGTGGAGACGGATCTGTGTGTGTGTCTGTACGGTCAAAGGGGTCCTTGTTTAAAGATGAGATAATATCCTGCAGCAAGCTAATAAAGTTGTAACTGCTGGTAATTGAGATAACTTAAAAATAATACATGTGCCTCCAATGGCTCAAACAAAATTAATACTTAACAAATGTTAAACCAGCACAGAAGGATTAGTGGTGTTCTGTCACAGTAAGGTCCTAATAGCTCGGTCGTCTCTCAACCGGAAGGTCAGGGGTTCGACCCCCAGCTCCTGCAGCCACAGGTCCCATGTTTCCTTGGGCAAGACACTTAGCCCCAAGTTGCTCCCACTGCTTCGTCAGCGGCGTGTGAATGTGTATGAATGGATGAGGTAATGCAGCAAAGGGTTGAGGTCTGATTCGAATCCAGGGCCGCCGCGTTTAGGGCTATAGCCTCCATACATGGGGCAACCTCATTGTGGCAGCAATACAATGGGAAGTCAATGGGCAAAGGAAAAGGAGGTAGTTATACACACATCATGTCGGTGCAGGCCGGTGCAAAAACAGCAGACTGAGGAAGAAGATATGCACTCTTAGTAGGAAATCGGGGAGAGAGAGAGGAATGAAATGCGGGTAAGGAGCCACAGGTAAGACCTGAACCCGGGCCACATGCTTGGAGTACTACAGCCTCCGTACATGGGGTGCATGCACTAACCACTACACTACCGCCGCCCCCTGTGTTTGACATTTTAACGTCATGTGAAAACGCTGCTTCTATTTACACACCATAACAGACCTGCTATCTGCTGCTCTGTTATCACTCAGCTTCTGTATGTGAACCTTTTGAACGTTTGTGAGTTATGTTGCTGGACTGCAGCAGCTGGCACCTGACACTTTAATAGATGAGCTGACACACGGACGGTGGAATCCACACAGTAAACACGCACCTAGTGAAGCCGTTTGATGGTGAGAACCAGGACGCACTTCATCAAACTGAGACTCTGCTGTGCTTTGTTCTCTGACACCGATACTGAGGATTGTTTGTCATGGTCGTGAACAGATAAAGCTAGTTGATGCACATGATTGAATCTGTGTCTGTTGTTTTCCCAAACAGCAAGAACTTCTTCCATGTCTGTGTAGAAAAACGTTGTTTTTTTTAGAATAGACACAATCTTTATGTCAGTGCAATGTGGAAAAAGTACAACGACAAAACCAAACACATGTGTGGGGTTGAATCTACGTGTGTCTGTTAGGCAGTGGCGAGTCTTGAGTCTGTTGGGGCCCTAGGGAGAAAGTCACAGGGGGCCCCTTAAGAGCAACTGTGACTCCCAGAGACGCGCACTCCAGTAGGTCACTTCAAGCAGAGCTGGACACACGAGGCTGCTCTGCGAGCTAAGCTAACTAATGTTAAACCTCAAAGAACAAACACTGTAATGTAAAGCTAGTAGGAGTTTTATTATTCTCCTCATAGTCATTTATATTCAATCGTCGTTATCTGATCCTCTTACCACTATCCTGCTGTTGGTGACATTCACTCACAAACTAACGTTTTTACGGGAATAATGAATGCAACTCTTACGGCCCATTTCTACCAGATGCGAGTTCAGTCCGTCTCCGCTCCGTTACGGAAGTGGATCTGATAGGTTTTCACTTTATTTAATGTGTGTGCTTCCACCGGCTCCGCTGCGCTGCGTCTCAGCTCCGTCAGTTCAGAGCCAACGTAACAGATTTATCTATAGATAGATCTATTTTTCAATTTAGCACAGAAAAGATCGAGGGGACGGGAAGTCAGACACCGAAACAACATTAAAACATCCAGTTTATTTTCAGAATACAATGCTCAGTTTTGACTGTTCAGAACAATGACCATATGCGTGTTTGTTAATGTGTTTATAAGGTTTTATAGAGTTTTATACCAAATACATCATGTTATCCGCTTGATTATTGTCGCGAGTGAATCTGTAAAATTACAGCAGGAATTCCTTTGTTTCGGTACTCCAGCTCTCCGTGCTGCACACTGAGAACACAGCCTGTGGTTGTTGACGGACGAGGGTGCACGGAGCAGTAACGGACCGGAGCGGACACGCAATGCTGAGTTAGCAAGTTCTGAGATAGCAGTGAAACAAAGTGAGTGCTGTCAGATGGAGCCCCCTTAGGGGGGTTTCCTACTGTCATTGAAAATTTTGCACAATTTCAGTTTTAGGACATTAAAAAAAAAGAGTATGAAATCAGGGCGAGAGAGCGACGAATGATATTCGAAAAAGGAACTAGAGGTCGGACTCGAACCGAAGCCGCCCACTTGGAGGATTATAGCCAATGTACATGGGGTGTGACCTAACTGCTGCTTTGCCTGTTGACAAGCAGCACTTCTGTTAGGAATGACCACAGAGTATATTATTACACACTCAGACTACCATCATCGTCTGACACAGAGATAAGGTTTTGATCAGAAAACACACGCTGTTCAGAACATCACCAGTTAACATTTATTAACTGTTTATCAAAGAAAAATCACAGAGTGGCAATCAATGAAAATATAAGTAAAGGCATTCTAATAAAAACAACTTTACTGTGACTTCTTTGGAGCGACAACATGTTACACAGGGATTTATTCACAAGATGAAATGTGGTTAAAAGAGCATATCTTTGGTTCGTACTGTAATCGCTTTAAGACAAGAAGCTTCTGGATCAAAGTGACATTTCTACTTTAAGTTTTTCCCCGCGCTTACCGGGGTTTTCTCCCAGGGTTAACTGTACGCCCCCTCTCACACAATGTCCCTGAAGGATAGTTGATGGATGATTGGATGGATGGTGATTTGAGTAGGTTGTCCACTAATTGAAAGGTCAGAAATTTGTTTGATTTTTTTAATAACATCCTCAACACAGGTGTGTCCGTATATGGGGTGCCTGCTCTACCAACAAAGCATAACATTAGCATACATAAGGCACACCCACACAGCTGTTTTGAGGGGCGTAAACGACAAACCAACAGGTGAATTGTGCACACAAACTTCAGGGGCGATGTACAAACTGAAATTTAACGTATTTTGTGTTTATAAAGAAACATTCTGTGAGACATGACAAATGACATGACAGGCCGTGCATTGAAAGCAGCTAAATGATTGTTAATAATAATTGAACAGCACACAGTAGTGCTTTAAATAGTATAAGCGATGCATATATACATATTCATACAGGGCTTCCATGCAGTGAACAAACATTGACACAAATTTACATCGATTCAACACAAGTAGCGTCATTTATAACTGCGTGGGTATTCACAATATTCACAATCGAGGCACAAAGATATACACAGACTCTTATTATTGAACTCAACCGTGCACTATATGTCTCATAATTCAAGCTAAACTTGAAGCTGTAATTCAAGTTTATCCGCGTGTGTTGCCTTGCCTGTGCGGGATCTTCCAGTCATGGCTGCGATGACAGTAATTCAGTTTGTTTACGGTGTTTGCAGGGGACAGTAGCAATTTTGTGTGTGCGTGTGAACACATGAATATATTGGACAAACTCTCCCAGCCATTCTCTTTAGCACGGCCTGCACTGTCACTCTTCATCTGTGCGACTGGGTGCAGCGGAGAGCTCAACGTTTTTGCTCTCAGTGAATGTTGACGTTTGCAAAAAGTCTTTGTTGTGCAGCAAAGCCGAGGCTTCATCCCCACGCTTTGACTTCCAAATGAAGCTCTACACTGTCTGATACCCCGCTGCAAAAGTTAAGCACTCAAAAGGCGGTTTAGTTTGTTTTCAATCAGCTGTGTTGATCCAGCTTTCACCTCCACATGCCCGGGCTAAGGGTTCCTCTTAGAACCAGCTTAGGGAACCAAAACAGCAAACAAACAGTCAGCAAGTGCAAATGAAGGGACACAATATGAAGCCATGGTGACGAGGTGTAGGAAGACGCAGCGTGTTCACCACTGGGTCGTCCTATGCAGACCATTCCCCTGCAGAAGAAGAGACACATGGCTGTCAATCAAACAGCAACATCATGAGAATGTAAAAGAAACTGAAGATGTTGATGGTTTCAGCTTCCATCTAAATGGATCTGAAAAGTCTGCAGCTTGATTATTCAAAGAGGAGAGCAGCTTGGTCTGGATTCACGACAATTACATCAGAGTAGTTTTCTAAATGTCAAGGTAAAACACCTTCATATCAACCTTACTAACTGTGTAATTCCTCAAAAACGTCATCACTATGAAGCGTTTATTATGAAATCAATAACTTGATAATAAGGGACTTTAAAACAGTCAGTATGTTTATATGCAGTTAGAAAAAGTTGATTTATTACGTCAGTCTCACTAAAACTGGACTTTTAAAATGCATGTTAACATGTTAGTCCAGCTGACATGTTAACATGTTAGTCCAGCTGACATGTTAACATGTTAGTCCAGCTGACATGTTAACATGTTAGTCCAGCTGACATGTTAACATGTTAGTCCAGCTGACATGTTAACATGTTAGTCCAGCTGACATGGCACTAAATGGAGAAGTGAATCATCTTGCATCACTAAAAAATTCAATTATTTTCATCTCAAAATGTACCATAAAATTGGATGAATATGCGTCCAGTGTAAATGTTTTGAATCCAAACTTAGCACAGCTGCAATCCTCTGCAGAGTTAAAGAAGCAGAAAACTTTTCAAAGCCACCTTAAAGCTCCGAGACAAGTTTTTAGGACTTGGGGATACATTTCAAGAAGACACATTTGGATTACAGAGAATATTCAAAAAGGTTTTTCAGCAGCGTCATTTCAAAAAGAGGAAACATGAAAGAGTTCAATGAGTCCAGTGAGCACATTGAACAGACAGAGTCCAAGACACGAGGCCTTGAGAGATTAAACTCCACAAGGTAAGAAGAAGAAAAAAAAAACAGACAAAGAGGTGATTCATAGAGTCCATAGTTGCTATGGATACGGCCGGCATGCACAGAGTCGGGAGAATAGAGAAGCATCTTAAGGTAAGCAAGTAGATACAGAGAAGAGGGAGAAGAAGAGGCGTCGGAGGAGGAGGAGGAGGGGGTCGGGTGCGACCTACGACCTACGCTATTTCCGTTTGTCTGAGTGTATGCAGCGTTCCCGATGTCTGTGTGTGTGGAGGGGGTGCTGCTCCCGCTGTTGGCTGCAGAGTTGGTGGACGCTCTGGGAATGACCATGTCATAGGACGAGTCCGGAGGGCGCTGCATGAAGTCATAACACGGCCGGTGAGAAGAGGATAAAAGAAATCATGCAGGGAGTGTATCTGGAATCACCTGTTCTTTGACAAGACCTTCAGAAAGTGCTCAAAGCTACTCCCCCCCCCCCATGACCATTAAAGCTGATTACTTTAACTTTACAAAATGTAACTTTATGACTCCTGCATGAAGTAACAAACCCTCTAACAGACTGTTCTGAGGGGTCGCATCATATACATGTCTTTATCCTTACAGGCACCCGTAGGTTTATGGCTGATATTAAACCCTGATCATAAACAAACATGGTGACTATCAGGCTGCTCAACATGGAATGTTTTTATGCGAGTGAAGCCGGCGTTTGAGGTCCAGTGAGTGAAACTTAAAAACAGAAAAATCACTGAAATGATTAAAACAATAATTGACTATAGGATATATTTAAGACCAGTCTTACATCGATTTAGTTAATTTACTTTCAAAAAATATCATCCATAGATTTTATATTCTCCTGATTAAATCAGGAACACAGAAATCTATCTGATTTCTAGTTTTCTGTTTTGAATGCATTTTAAAGGTCACATATTCTGCTAAATCCTCTTCACCATGTTCCTCTAACACTAATATGTGTCTCTAGTCTGTCTACAAACCCCCCAATGAGGAGAAAAGTCCATCCTCTCAGTCTTCTGCCTGCTCCACTTTTCAGAAAATCTGTGCTCAAACAGGCCGTTTGGAGATTTTCCCTTCATGACATCACAAAGGGCAGTAACCCCTCCCCCAGGTGGGTGACACTCCCACAGCTAGGTGTTTGTTCTGCCCTCTGAGTCTGCCTTCTCACCGTAAACAATAGGGCATGGAGCGAGAAAGCCCGAGCCACCCAAGCCCTTCCAGAGAGGGGCGTGGTCAGACACAGCTCATTTACATTTAAAGCTACAGACACAGAAACAGCCTGTTCTGAGCAGGGCTGAAATAGAGGGGTTTATAGGCATGATCAAATACAGGATCAGAGTGGATTTAGAACAAGACACTTCACACACATGTTTTGAGGAGCTCTGAGACTTATTTACACTGAAGAGGAGGAGGATATGTGACCTTTAAAGTTCCGTCACTACCAGTAAGAATTTGCATACCACAGGCTATCAATGTATCTTTGTGTACCAGGAACCAGTTGTTTAGACACTTCATGCCATGTTTTTAAATGTGTGTACTCACATTTCCCACTGCTTTGGTGATGAGAGCCAGCTCAGTGGGCTGGTACACTGAACTCCTCAGCTGACCGGTGTAGCCGCTGTACGGTGACACGGGCTTGGACGCTGTGATGGAAAGACAGAGACAACAAATGTCATTGTTTACTCAACCAAAAGCCTCCTGTGTGATATCTTTAGGCTGCTTTAGTGCTGTCGTTCCTATGGCAACCATCTCTTAAATCTTCACATTACAATCACAGGAGCACTCAAACACAATAACAAGACCATGAGACACTATCTGCCTGTGCTCTGAGGGATGTATCCTGTAAGAAGGCCCAGCAGAGACGGAGATATGAGATGACTTTGTCACACTTTGTGTCACCTTAATGTCAAAACATTTTCCCCTGGATGAAACTGTTGCCACTCCTCAGTTGCCATGGAGACAGTGCAAACACAGGGAGTGATGTTTCTGGTGGGAATCAGAGGCTGTGTGTGTGCGTTAGTGTGTGTGTGTGTGTGTGTGTGTGTGTGTGTGTGTGTGTGTGTGTGTGTGTGTGTGTGTGTGTGTGTGTGTGTGTGTGTGTGTGTTTGTGTGTGTGTTTACAGTGGTTAGGGATGCAGTTAGGAACCAGACACTCATTAACAGGAATGATTCAGAGGAGACCTCCCCTCTGACTCCTCGACTGAAAGTCTGGGAACACAATGAGTACGGACTTCTAATCTAATCGGTGCTGACGACTTTCATTGACTTCTTAATTACAAAGAAACGAGCTAACAAAGTCAGGAGTCGAGTGGTGAGTAAGTGATTAAGAAAGAAGACAAATTACAGCTTTGCATCATAAACCAACACCTGAGTTTCAGATCTCATAACAGCAGTGCACACAGCAGGACACATTCAGAGAGATTGGAGAATTGAATGCTCGCTCTGCATTTATTATAGATTATTGAATGATTCAGTGAAATACCCAGAAGCATTTGATTAAATATTCTTTCATCTGTCCAAAATAAGAGAACATATGTTGAGGTAAAGGAGATTCTAGTTTAAATAAATATACTGACTGTAGGCCCAACTTTTAAAATCACACGACTCATTTTTAAGGCAAGCTGTATGTCAAACACGTCAATTGGCCGATCACGACCCGATCAACCACTCCCGACCACTCGGATGAATTCCTGGCTTATTTGAAATGTTTTTCTGCAGGACGACTGACCGTCAGAGCAAGGCCACGAGCTTATTCCCCAACTTAAGGGCTATTTTTTCGTGATTGCACCTGACCAAACTGACTGATAGCGTCTGAAATCACCACAGCAATAGCCTGCAGGCATGATGCGTGATCCTTCTCCTATCGTGAAAGATATGAACAAGAGACACGATGGCAGGAAATATCTACAGCCCTCTAGCTGCAAGGGAATTTGTGCAAATGAGCTAAGACTAATATTTGTGGCTGCATTAGGTCGACCTTATAATGATGTATTATGGGTAATATTGAGTAAAATCCTCTATTATTTTTCACAGTGTTTAAATGGAAGCATTTGGCACTGCTGCTTTACATAAGCCGCCCGTAAAAATGTCAGCGCTGCCAACCTCAACATCACGATGACATAAGCTCACAGTCTGTAACCGTCCAGAGCAGTAACAGCCACACCACACTCTCCACCTCATCATCTGTGATTATCCACCGCCTCAACCACAAGCTCTTATTATAACAAGCACGGCGCTGTGAGGACACAGGCCGCAGCACTTAGTGTTCTGATCCTTGTCACTTTTTCACTGCAGCGTCAGATCCTGTTCGGCTCAGGACCTCAACAGACGCAGATCAAATTCTGTGTGCTCATCACATGGATGCAAAACAACCTTTTCAGAACCTTCTGCGGGACAGTCTGTCCCTTCTGGTTTTCTGTAAAGGCTTAAAACATTATCTCATCACATGCAAAGTCATTCTGCTAATTCTGTGATAAGTAATTTATCAAACAAACTGAAAATAAAAGGTAGGAAGTGACACTTTAATCTCTGCAGATATTCCTCTTTAAAGAAACTGTGGGTCATTAAAGAAAAGCGTGGAAGCCCTGGTCGACATTTCGATGACACCGCTGGTTTGACCTTGTCTGACATGTAATCAGGGAGGTAACTGTGTGACTTGTGTGTCACACTAAGTGATGTAACTGTGCTCACACTCCCTTCTAATTATTTCTTCACAAACAAAAGTGGGAGTGACTATGCCACATGAATTTATGGATCTTACTGTACGCCACACCTCAGAAAAGTGTGGGACTTCTAAGCACTTGAAATGAGCGTGCCAGAAGTATATTATTAACTATCAGTTTAGAAACAGCCATCAGCAAACTGCAGCTCAGACATCTTGACTTTTTGAAGGAAATCTAGTGAGGCAGTGAGTGTGTGTGCTGGGAGCTTTGTTTTGTCTGATGGTCGAAGACTTCTGATGAGTGAGCATTCAGCTGTCAGAGTATTTTAATAGGTGTAAAAGAGCTTCATTATATATCCTCTTTGTTGTTGTTGGAATAACATGGGTCTTTGCATGCTCTCTACCAGCCTGTCACATCGCTGTTGGATGTAGATAAGCCACTCTTGGTGCAAAGATTCAGGCAGCTCGGCTTTGATCGGTACCTGATCAGATCACTGGAGTGTGACTGTGTTGAAATCCAACTAACCCTGAATAGAGAGACTTCCATGCATATATAGATACTGATTTAGGGACAATTTGGAGTGGTCTCTCGAGTTTTTCACAGCAGTATTTCAAACATATTAAGTTCTGATCTGGATCAAATACATTGCCAATCAAGTCTCCTCAGATAAGCTTGGACGAGGTCTAAAATGTAATCTAGACATGTCTAGTATGGTTCCATTCAGTTCAATAAAACATTGTTAGGACCATGAAGTCCTCAAATTCAGAGTAACTGTTGGAACACATCATATCAGTTTGGATCCAGGCTAACATCCTCTGTGGACTAACAAGCCTACAAACTTTCCACATCTCAGGCCTAAAGACGGCGAGGGTATATGGTGAAATAAAGAACATTTGACACTGATAGTTCAAAGAAGAGCTTTAACATTTTAGTGGCTACATACCTTGGTTGGGCTCGTCCATAGAGAAAGCCTTATTTTCCATGAACATGTTCTGGGAGCTTTGTTCCTTCAGGATCGTCTCGTAGCCGACCCCTCTAGTTGGATATATATCTTCCTCAAGTCCTTGCTCGCTTTCTTCGTTACTGCTCAAACAGCACATTTCAGGGATGGTGTAGACGATGAGGAACACCCACGCATTCGCCACCAAGGCGATGGCCAACGTTGGGTCATCCCATGTTGGGCCTCCGGTTCTTTCATTCCCGTAGACGTACATGACGATCCAAGCCACCCAGATACCAACGGAGAAGAAGCTTGCAAGGAAGATACAAGCCGCATCCATTTTCCACTGCTTGTGTTTGCCCCCCATGACGGCTAGACTTGCCACCACCACAGCCAGGATCAGATTCATCACGTAGATCAGCGCCATGACAAAGTCCTGGTTGGCGATGTTGCATGGCGTAGCTGTGGCTCTGCTTGTTTCTTCAGAGATGTTCAGTGGGTGCCGCACCACTGTGATGATCAGCCACTCAGTGTTAATGACCACCTCCACCAGCCACAACCCCAACGCCCCCAGGCATAGAACCCAAGCTCGGGGCCCGCTGTTCTGCCTGACAAGGATGTTCAGCCTCACACACTGCATCAGGAGGCAAGCGAAGCAGCCTCCAAACAGCACCCCGAAGAGGAACCTCCGCGAGGCACAGGTGGAGAAGTCCTTCCCCACGATGAAGGCAAAAGTCAGGCAGAAGAGGCCACCAGTACAGATCAGGAAGAAGATGTGAAGAGGGATTGAACTTTTCCGGTTCTTGTCTTGTGTGAAGGGTATGCTGGCCAGCAGCGAGATGAACAGCACAAAGGTGAAGATGATGCCAGCCGCCGCAAAAGCCTCCAACACGATGCCCCACACCACGCTAGTGTCACACAGGTTGTAATAAAGGGAGTCCAAGTTAGGGCCACAACCCTGAGGGGTGACATTGGCAGCCATGGTTACACGGAAAGACCAGAGCTGGACGAGTTGATGAGGATCCTGACTGTACCTGTTCAAATGTACAAACAGAGTGAGTCTGAGACTAATGTGGACAGTTCTTAACAAAGACTCAGAAACGTCATCAATGCAGCATAATGATACAGTCGACACCCAATAAAGCAAATAGTTCACTTGCATGAGTCAGTAAACACACATCAACACATTGAATTCCAGACAAACCTTTGTCATTAATGTTTACACCGAAATGTTACATAAAAAGTGACGTAAGAGTCATCCAGAGCTGCACCGAGAGCTCAGCACTCTTCAAACACATCCGAGAAACTGGACTTTTTTCCCAGCTCTGGTGTTAATCATTAATGAGATCTTTGGACAAATATTGTTTCTGTACATCGCGATCAAGCCAGAATCAATGAGGTGAAGGTTCGTTTAACCGTTAGTGCCGCAGGTGGAACTGCAAATAATGGACATTTTTAAACTAAGTGTCCAATCCGAGTGAAACTTGATCTGCCACAGCCCCTGTCCTGTCTTTCTGCTGTGTCTGGACGGTTCATTTTTGTTCCAGTCAGATTGAATGTCACTGAGGACAATCTCTGAGACAACTCAATAGAAATGTGGTGGCGGACGTTTAGTCTGACTTATAAGACTAACTCGCCAAAAAGGATGGAACAGAAAAGGAAACAGTTCCCTGAAGTACCCAGATTGTGTTGGTCTGTCAATTCAGTGGATTATAACTAATAATTAATATGTTTATTAATTTTGGGGTGCAACCTCTGTACACCCACACAGGTGTTCCTAATTATTCTGGCTGATTAGACCGGGACAGGATGAAAATAGGTGGAGCTATGGTGTCATAAATTCTAAGCACCATCCAGCATGATAACAGGTCATCAAGTCCTCCTTCCCACACTGTTTCTTCAATATTAACAGAGTAGTGGAGCTGTCAGTCACACAAACTAGTCCACACCCACATGTTCCTGAGAAGAGAAGAGGGCTGCGAGATCCGCAGTTTGCTAAAAATACCTGGATGTCGTACTGATTCGGAAAAAATCTACAGTCTGCATCAGACCAGTATCTCTTGCGTACCGTTTCCCAAATGCAAAGCGCTAGGTCAGAAATAGAAATGACGGACAGCAGCAGCCATCATAACAAGGGGAAATAATCAGAATCAGACCAAACCTCACAAACATACCACCAGTTATCTGTTTTTGATTCTCAAAATCATGAAAATCTAAATGAATCTCTTGTCAGCATTTTTCAGACTTAGCAGATGCTACCCTGGAGCGGTGTTTGTCGTCAGCTGGGCTGTTGTTTACTTCCTCATTCAAAGACTGTAAACCAGTTTATAAACCAGGAGGTCATCAGACTACTGTCCAACATAGTGTGCAGTATGCAGTGCATACAATATACTACGTTCAATAGTAGTATGTAGTAGGTGGTTTCGACAACAGCCTAGGTCTTATCATGGTCCTGGTCTCCCTTACACCTGTGTGGGTGTTTCAGGAGGACTGCTCCTGAAAGTCTCCTGACCTGGCTGTTCAGACATGCACGCACGGCGGAAGACTATCCCTGTCGTACGGAACGAAGTGGCGGACAAAGCAACAGAGTCCGCTTTAATAGGAGTATCCGTCTTTATATCAATGCTACGTGTAGTTCAACAGAATCACAATCTGAACTAAAGAGTGGAGAAGAACATACTGGAGAACAGGAAATATAATGCAGCAGGTTCATTAGAGCACGGAGATTGTAGGGGTGGCGTGCAGATAGTCTATGCACCGTGCAGCAGTCACACGATATAAACGTCACCACCCCCTCCAATTAGCTCGAGGTGAATTCTCCTGATTATATCCTGCTGCATTCTCACATCAGCTCACTCTGACTTACTACGGAAAAAATGCTAGGGATCTGGCAGGAGAAACTCCAGAGTGAAAGTTTGGCTGTTTGCATTCACACATTCAGAGTGTTTTCTGTAAGTGTGAAAGTCCTGTATGAGAAGCCTCAAACTGCAGATGTTTCTTGTTTACTCAAAATTGTGCAGAAATTAATCATCAACACTGACAATGAAACATGAAATGAAATTCCTAGAAAGCTCTTTGAAATCTGGACAAACATCAAAACAGTAGTGAAACACGACTCGTCCTCATTTTGAGATAGGAGTCATAGTGAGACTCTCGACTCTCAACAAGTTTCCTTTTTACTTTATATTCAGCAGTTTAGAAAACGATCTCATCATACAGCTCATCAAACAGCTGCTCTGGAGCTCTAAGTCCAAAAGCACAATCTGCCTCGCTGTCATCGAACTTAAAATGAACTCGTCAAAGCTACGAGCCAACCTCGATAAGAAGTCAATTAAAAGTTAAGTTCTAAAATGTTGAATATCTTCCATTCATTACAGCTAGTCAATAAACGGTCTGCTGTGTTTATTTTAAGCTCTTAGAAATGGACCTCGACGGGCGCAGGTAGCCCAGTGGGTAGGGCGTGCGCCCTGTGTACAGAGGCTAAATCCCTCGAGAGCTGGCGGCCCGGGTTCAAATCTGGCCAGTGGCTCTCCTGCATGTCGTTCCCTGCGCTCTCTCTCTCTCTCTCTCTCTCGCCGATTTCTGACCCTATCCACTGTCCTATACCTTAACGAAAAAGGCCCCAAATAAATCTTTAAAAGAAAAGGACCTCGATGTGTGAGTGTTTTTTAAAAATAGACTTCAAAATACTGTGAATCCCATCACTTACAAACTGAAAAAAGATCGAGCCCCCTGACCTACAAGGGCTGCAAAGTTCTCCAGTGATAATTACAAGAGTGAAGAATCATATTTGCACCGTGCGTTGGATCGATAAGCAGCCTCAGCACGATGCATACACTTGACGAGTGCATAAAGATTAGAAGGACCGGGGGGTTTAAAGGGGCACATGGCTCATTCTCTCGAGGGTCAGTTTGAAAAGTTTATCCGGTCTTCAAAGAAAGGTCACTGTGTTTGTTGCCAATGAGAACAAATCTCACTAAGCTTGAATCTGTTTCTTTTCATCTTTTGAGTTCAATACTGATACTTTTTGATGCTGCGTGTTTTAAAACGATCTAGTGTCTGACTTTTTTATGGTCTTAGTATCGAAAAGGTCCAAAGCTTTAAATGACTAAAGATCAGTCATAGCGTTTACCCAATGTTGTTCTCTATAGAGAGAGAGAGAGGGGGGGGATTCCCAGGAGGGCAAACACTGGCGTTTCTCAAATCCTTTCGGCATCTCATAAACATGTGAGAGTTATGTCGATGTCTCTTACAAACAATCAGAGAGCCGAGGAGGTTACATCGTCGAAATACTTAAATATTTTGACAACGTGTTGGCTGGCACTTCAGACAGTGTGCAGGAGTTTGCCTGAAATGTTTGGTGAGTAAAGAAAACAATTACCACAGATTGGGAGCTTAGTGCTTATATTTTGTAGCCCTAGCCCGTGGCATCGTACGGAAGCCCTAGGAGGACATGCATCAATACCTTTCAAGTATTTCAAGTAACACCTCGACTTATTTATCTCCCGAAACACAACGATGGTTTTCTCGGGATAAGAGGATCATTTCCGCCGTCTTCCAGAGATAAAAAACTGAGATCTTGAGGAAAGAACAGAAATTCATTCGTTATCACAGCAAAACAGAGTATAATAACATGTATGGATGTCTGTCCGCTTAGGGCTTCCGTACATGGTATGATTCAAGTATAAAACTCTGGTACTGCCAACCCAAGCAGCTGTAAAAACTGAACTATGCATTTGCAGCTCAGCTCGTTAATTTGACGAAGACAAAACCAGATGAATTTAAAAAGAGGGCTTTCATGAAGCGAAATATGTTCCTTATTCCTCCTCACATGAACATTTCTCACTCATGAAGGTATTTAATGCATCTGATCCATTATTAAACTTATTCACACTAACTTCAGGGATACAACATCATCTGAGCACTGTATAACCTGCATGTTAGACCCACAATAACATCCTTAATATCCCTAATACAAGCAGGTACATCCGGACACTTCTTCTGCCACTTTGAAATCAACAAAACTATTTTGAATCCACGCATTTCCCCTGTGATGTTCATTTATGTTTCAAAATATGCAGGAAAACATCAAAATGTCAAATCTGAGTCCAATGAAATCCTACCTGGATGTTTTTGTGTGTGCAGCCTCAGTGCTGGTTTTCTCTGTAACGTGTCTCCACCACCTGCTCCGGACTGCAGGCTGGACACTAAATCCTGAGAGAGTGAACAAAAAGTTGGAGCACCACGTCCGAGTCTCGTTTAAGTCCACATCAGACTGGTCTAAGAGGAATCACTTCAAGTTAAAGCAGCCAAGAAAAGTTAAAGAACCTCGTACGAGCGATTCTTCAGCGAGCAGACTGCCGTGATGAGCTCTCTCTCTCTCTCTCTCTCTCTCTCTCTCTCTCTCTCTCATCTAATCTAATTACGGTCTCGCTAAAGCCTCTGACATCAGTGTGGAGTGGGGCGACATCTGGTGGTGAGCAGTGGTAATCCAGGGAGGTTCAGCCACATTACGTTGGCAGCAAAGTACAGAAAACATTAAACACAGAAGAATTTACAGTAAATTAAAAATCCCATTGTCATTGAACACTGCACACATTAAAGTTTAAGTTTTCTTGTCAGTTAAATGAATGATTTCAACACGTCGTTGGAATAACTGGAAAATGCAAAGTTACAATGAAGTAGCCTACTGAAGATTAAACACACTAATAATGAGGCTTTCACACTTGCAGAAAACTCCTGAAAAACTCCAGATATTTTGAAGCATGTGTGAACGCAAACCAACACATTTTTCACTCAGACTTCACCCGGAGTTTCTCCTGCCAGACCCCTAGTATTTTTTTCCTCAGAAAGTCTGAGTGGGCTGATGTGACAACGCAGCAGGATATTCTCCGGAGAACTCACCTCGAGCCAATAGGAGGGGGAGTGACGTTTCCATACTGTGACTGCTGCACGGTGCATAGAGTGTATACACGTGACCACTACGATCTTCGTGCACATAATTAAACTGCTGCATTATGTTTTCTGTTCTCTGCTCTTTTGTTGATGTTGTGATTTCGCCAAACTTCACATAGCATTGATATTAAGGCAAATATTCTCATTATAGCGTCATATAGCTGACTCTGTTGCTTCATACGCTACTTCCACGTCGTTTTTTTCATGTCACGTCTTCCCTTGTGGAGACCCCCGCCCCCCCTTCCGTCTGACAGGGATTGTCTCCTGCTGTGAGGAGCATATGTGAACAGCCAGGTCAGGAGAACGTAAACAGACACATTTTTCACTTGGACTTAACCGAGAGTTTCTCCTGCCAGCTTACTAGACCCTCCGGTTGAGAGATGGCTGACTCTACTAACTGAGCCTCTGCCGTCCCGAATGTTCTTTGATATTTTTGTCCCTCAGAGCACTTTGAAGTCCAAGGCTTATTGTCCACTGGGACAATAAAGTTCATCTTACTGAGTTCTTCCCAGGATTATTAGGTTTTTCATTTCCATTTTCTCTAAATGACGAGCTCTTTCGTCCCTAGAGTTGCCTTCTTGCCTCTGGTATTTGATGCCTGACACCAACTGTCTTAACTGAACACAGTGTGCAGCTCTCACCAAATTATGATGACAAGTCTTACCATGATCTGACCAATAGGGGGCGCTGGAGCAACATATTTCTCCTTTTCAACCACTGCCTCATAAGATAACTCACTGTTGAGGTGTTACTTAATACCTTCTGGGTGGATTTAGGAAAATGTTGAGAAGACATCGAGTATATTTACATTTCATTAAACTGTCTTCAGTTAGAATATTTCTCTGAAGTGGAAAATGGCTCATATGGAAAATACATGTGGCTCGTGTTGATATATGTGTGATGTATTCTGTTCATGTTGGTGTCAGTCATAAAAACAAACATTTAAAGACAACATTAAGGCATCCTCTTAAAAATCACGACCAGCAGAGAGAAAATCATCAATTTCTTCCTCTAATTTGCATAAATCTGCAGCATCGTGGCGATGATAGGTCGGCAGTATGAGCTCTTATTTTGACAGGGATTTAAAAGATCATAGTAAGAGTGATGATTTCTGTGCGTCTGAGCTCTCTGTCAATGATTAAAGCAGCGGTAGTTCACTCAGAGAACAGCTCCTCCTGCTCTTCATATGTTCCTCCAGTTTACTCTCACTCACACTTGTTGCTCAAGAGCTGATTTTTCCTGCTTCATTTCCCTCAGTGAACGCACCGCCTCATCCCGACAGAGTACAGCGTCTTGTTTGGACTCTTTTTTTTTTGTCTTCTCAGCTCCTCTGTATGACTCACACTGAGAGAAGATCAAGCTTTTTACTGTTCAGTCTTTGTAGTCCTCCAGCCGGATCGTGAACATCTCTTTTAAAATGAAGCCAGGGTTGTCTTTTCAAATGCAGCTTATATGCAGATCAGACTTGTTTTCACTGCTTCAGTTTGACCTCCAGCACAGCCTCCATGTCTCTTTTCAGAGCTGGTCCCACATTATGTCATTAAAGGCAGACTGATTCAACATCTCCTCGTACCAAAACCCCAGAGAGACATGAGAGAGGAGCGCTCCTTCGTTCTGTGACTGCAGGGACAAATTCATTACTGTCTGACCTTTCTCTGATACTATGTTCTACAGGATGTTCAGAGAAGTGCCGCAGTACATGACATCATACATGTGAATGAGGCAGATTTGTTCTGCTTTTTCTATAATCTACAGCAAAAGTGTTTTCACATTCGCACAGTCAACCTGAAATGTTCAGAATGAGCTGCATGTGTGAACACAAATAGCCACATTTTTCACCTCGACTTTACACAGAATTTTTTCCCACCAGACTCTTAGTCAATTTTGAGAAGTTGGGGTGAACACAGCAGAACATATTTGGGAAAATTCACCGCCAGCAAGCAGGTGATGAAGGTTATATCCTGCGTGCATGTAATGAAGCTGCTTCATAATCTTTTCTTCTAAACTCTTTTGTTGATAACGTGAAGATGTCAAACTACACGTAGCATTGATATAAAAGCAAAAATGGCCATCGTAGCCTTGGGATCTGTTTCTTGTTTGCCACCTCCACATCATTCTTGTTACATCTGTGGTGGCTGTGGCTCAGTTGGTAGAGTCGGTCGTCTCTCAAGTGTTAGGTCGGGGGTTCGATCCCCAGCTCCTGCAGCCACATGTCCGATGTGTCCTTGGGGAAGACACTTAACCTCAAGTTGCTCCTGCTGCTTCGTCTGCGGTGTATGAATGTGTATGAATGGATAGGTTACTTCTGATGGACTCTTTACACGGGAACCTCTCAAGTTCTTTGCAACAAGATTGTCAAATTTCTTATTTTCATTGCAAGCAATCACCTGCAGACTGTCTTAATTGCACAAATATATCGGGAACATTTTCGGTGAGGAAAAAAAGGAGGATTTCCTCTCCTGAGCACCTGACTTATGTCGGGTTTTCAAGCTTCGGCCCTTTTTCAATGCTTCAAAAATTGAAAGAACAGAGATTTTTATTGTTTTGAAAAAAAATTGGCATCTCAAAGTATTTAAGTATCGAACATTTAGACAACCTTAGTTATGAATTCTCCATGTACTCGTACGTGCTCTGCTCCTTCCTTCGTGTATTTGGCTCTGTCTTTTCATTCGCTGCTCGTTTGCTCTCTTGACACCTGCTGAGCAGCTCAATTCAAGCAGAGTCTGCAGACATAACCATGTGTTGTTTGAACAGGCTCAAAGGACAGGTGGCAGGCAGACAGAGGACGTGTGGCTGGAGGGGTTTACCTGCTCTGTAATGTCCCCCCCCCCTCCCCCCCTGCCCTCCCCTCCTCTTCCCCATACCAGCTCTTTAAATGTGTGAAAGCTTCATTAAACTTTAATCAAGCCTGCTCTTACATCTTAGCATCACATTACCGTCTTAACTGTTTATACAGTCATCTCTCTGACCCCTGCCGTCTAACCCAGTGGAAGGTCGCCACCACTACACGGCCCCCCCACACGGCCCCTTCTGTTATTGTACGGCAGCGGGAGACATCTTCAAAGAACAGTTTTGTCTCTGCATCTCTCAGAACTCAGTGTGGGATGAGCGCAGGGCGACATGAGCAGACTGACACGGGGACACGCAGGGGAACAGATGCTGCGTCTCGTACTGTTACAGTAAACACAAAAAGGCCCCGCAGAGAGAAGAGAGCACGCAGGTGGCTCACATCGGAAATCCTCAAACCTGAATGGGTGGTCAGAGAGAAGAGGGAGGAAGTATCTGAGCTCTGAGAGGAAGATGTTTTGTACTTTAGGGTGCATTGTTGAGCGATTCCCCCGTCTGGATATGCTTGAATTTTCTTGTAAATTACTTCAATTCAAATATAAAGCAGCGTTTATCTTTGGGTTATTTAGCTTGGGGCAGGGGCGTGTCCAGAGGGGTGGCATGGACCCCCCTTGAAATTGTATTGGCCACCCCAAACTCCCAAACTGTGACTGTCTTTTTGCCTTGTCAGAAGCAGGACTTAAGTTAAAATCTAATGGGATGTGTTGAAACAGGCTGCTGGCATTCTTCTTTAAATGTCAGTGTTGCACGTTTTCTCACTGCTCCTTCGAGCTGCACTGGGGTGATAATTGGCTTTGGGGTTTTGTGTCATCAAAGAACACGTTTCACATTCGTCATTACTTGTATTCTTATCGATCCCTACAAATTGGTGTAAAAATGACAATTTGCAGATAAACCGTGAGGACATTAAGTGTGAATCAGTGAGCCTGAGAAGCAGAACAAATCTGTTTCCCACTGCTTTCACAGCGCTTTCACTCAGCTACGTTAACTTCCTGCTGGCTCAGCAGCACAAAAAAACTGTACGGACATAAGAGGAGCGTCTTATGTCATAGTTCTTGGCAAGGAAATGACAAAATAAGATTTTTGTTTTTGTAGATCTACGTCTCAATATTTTTAGTAGGAGTACAAAAAAGTTGAATACTCCAGCTATTATTTTTACACCAAAGATGATGTGTGTGTGTGTGCGTGTGTGTGTGCGTGCGTGTGTGTGTGTGTGTGTGTGTGTGTGTGTGTGTGTGCGTGCGTGTGTGTGTGTGTGCGTGAGTGTGTGCATGTGTGTGTGTAAAAAGAACGATGCGTAAATGGTGGACGGAGTCTGACGTTACAATGACTGTGTTTGTCTGCTTGATGTAGTTTGATATATTTACGGTGTCACTGATGGAATGGGACGAACAACCTGGTGAACAGATAATATAATTAAGTCTTAACATGCACAGAGGTCGTTCTGGTCATGGGAGTTATATGTGGCCAGTCTCAGTATATAAACGTAATCACCCCCACCCGCTTACTTACGGTGAATTTTCCTGACCCCATGCAGAACATGTCCTGGAAGGCAACAGGAAAGATTCCAGGTACAGGAAATTAGTGAATGTGCAATGTGCATGTGTGAATAGAGTTATAGTGGAAGTGTGGAGTGTAGGCGAGGGAGTAATACATTTAATCTAGGAGAAGGAACATCTAGGAACCTGATCAGCATTCTGACGCTCTTCTTACAGTTTGCGGACAGAATGTCAGACTTTGTCGTGCTTATGCTTCCAGATTAAAGACTGGACTCTTTGCAGCGATCTCCGCTGTGTGAGGGACTTTCTTGTTCATGCAACCTATTACAAGATCATATTCAAATCTTTGTTTTTACTTGGATTATCACTCATTCAAAAGTTCAACTTTTCAAATGTGAAAGTTTTGTTTAGGGCGGCTGTGGCTCAGTTGGTAGAGTCGGTCATCTCTAAACCGGAAGGTTGAGGGTTCGATCCCCAGCTCCTGAAGCCACATGTTTCCTTGGACAAGACACTTAACCCCAAGTTGCTCCCGCTGCTTCGTCAACAAAGTCTGAATGTGTATGAATGTGATAGTTACTTCTGATGGTCACTTCACAGCAGCCTCTACCATCAGTGTGTGAATGTGTAGGTGTGACCTGCGGTGTAAAAGAGCTTTGAGGATTTCTCCACCCTTCACACCAATCATGTGGTTTCTTGAATTTCCCTCGGGATCAATAAAGTATCTATCTATCTATCTATCTATCTATCTATCTATCTATCTATCTATCTATCTATCTATCTATCTATCTATCTATCTATCTATCTATCTATCTATCTATCTATCTATCTATCTATCTATCTATCTATCTATCCATCCATCCATCCATCCATCCATCCATCCATCCATCCATCCATCTATCCATCCATCTATCTATCTATCTATCTATCTATCTATCTATCTATCTATCTATCAACCCTCCTCATTGGGGATATTTAATGTTATACCTTTGTACACTGTTTACCGAAGTAAAATTCCTTGTGTGTTAAGCATACCGGGCCAATAAAGCTGATTCTGATACTGATTCTGAAAAAGTACCCACACACACACACACACACACACACACACACATACACACACCCACACACAAACACACACACACACACACACACACACAGACAGACATCAGCATCATACCAACACGTCACATATGCACTGACACTGATTTGTTTCAAAATGAGTTTATTAACCGACCTGTACTCATAACTGTCTCACCCGTGTTGTTTTGTAATTTGTTGTTTAAACCCAAACACAAATAACGTCAAAGAATTAGTCAAATGACTCTTTAACATCTATTCATCTATTCACGCACCTTTTAGAAACACTTCACAGGCTGTTTGACAGGATGAACAGAAATATGTATCTGTCCAAAAATCTTAGGATAAAGTTTCCGTCTAATTGTTGTATGTGTGTGTGTGTGTGTGTGTGTGTGTGTGTGTGTGTGTGTGTGTGTGTGTGTGTGTGTGTGTGTGTGTGTGTGTGTTTGTGTGTGCGTGCGTGTGTGTGTTTGTGTACACCATCAGGCTAATCTGTGGTTTGTTTAGTCAGAGCTGAGGTCGTGTTGGTGATGTAGCAGAGGGGCTGTTTGGAGAGCGGGGTCTTCACTCCCGCCGCTCCAACAACGAGCTTTCATTTTAGGCTCCATCGAGTTGAATTTCATGAAAAATAAACACTCAGCTAAGCAGCTGTGGTTTTTGTGCCTGGGAGAGCGCTGTACAGACGGAGTACAATTTTTTTTGCTCGATTGGCTGCGCTCAGCAGGACGGATTGTCTTTTAGGCATTCAGCATCTTTACACAACAGCAGAGACAGCAGCCATGTTTAGATTAAAACTCTTATTTCTTCCTCTCTGCAGCTTCTAGAGTGACTTTTATAGCAGAGCAATCAAAGAGACTGAAACAATCTCAGTGTCACTCAACAGGATTAAAGTGTCGCTGTGTGGATGAGGGGATTCCACCTTTAGTGTGGCAGCATGCAAAACATCTTCTTTTTTTCCCTCTGTGAACAAACCATGGCCAGGGGCGTGTCCAGAGGGGTGGCCCCCCTAAAATCCTTAACTATGATGGGCTATTTACTTTACCAGAGGTGGGAATCCACTAATCAGTCTGTGTCGCAACAGGCAATTCATGGTTTTCATTGTGCAGATGTTTGTTTGCAATTTTTAAAATACTTTTAAATTGTGATTTTGGACGTACATTTGTTTTAAGTCCTTAAAGAAACCAGCATAGAAGATGCATGTAGCCATGATCTTGTGTTACTTAAAAGTCGATGTGATTAGTGCAGATAGAAGGGGTAAATAAATGCTCATCATTCATGTGTGAACACAAACTTCAAGCTACCCCTGCACAAGTCAGTGTGCCATCCCACCTGGGCCACCCCAGTCCAAAAAGTCTGGACACGCCCCCCTGTCTCTTAACTTGAGAAACGATCCATTTAACCTAAAATTCTTACATAAAATAGATTGTTTCTTTAGGTAAGAGCAATCTCATAAGGCCAAAAAGCCCAGAAAAAAAGGGAATCCGGGTCTATCTGTGAGAAGATGCGCCCTCTAGAAGGTAATGATGCAGCCGCCTCTGGAAACAGCTATTAGAGCGAAATCACTTAAAGTGTTTTGTCTTGGCGGCGATGTAAGCTAGCAAAGGCTTGAAGCAGACGAAGACAAAATGATCATAAGTTCAGGGTGATGTTTTTCTTTTATAATACAAACCCAATATTCACTCTCCTTTGAGCTCTTTACACTCACAGGATCAGCATGCCCAAAAGATCTCAAACTGTCGAAACCATGGCTCTGACTACGGAATAAATCTCATCGCTTGTAACTCTATAAAAAGTTCTTACTGACATTCTTACCATGTATGGAAAAGAAAAAATATCAAAAACCTACTTTTCTTTTTACAAATCATTCTAAGAAAAATAAATATGCTCTAATTCATCTGATTTACACGAACAAATAACATCCAGTGACACATGACGATATAAAAAACACAAGTCTTTAAAGTTCACTCGAGGCCCTTTGAGACAGCTCCAGGGGCCGACTGGCAGATGTCTACAGTCGTAGCTGGAACGCAGTGTGCGTCCCTGGGGTCAGAAATGCTCAGGGGCCGTGGGATGACGGGTGTTTTTGATTTAGAGAAGGGGGCTCGGGGTCATGAGGGCTTTCGGGCCCTGCGAGGTGACAAGGGGGTGGAGTCCCGCTGTGAGCGCTTGTTGTTCCCACTGTCCAGAGAGGAGATGGAAGCGTTAGTGGGGGCGTGTTGTTGCGGCAGAGCTCGGTGTGGATACAGCGGACCCCCTCTGAGCAGCACGACGTCCCGCACGGCGCCTCGGAAAGGCTTACTGACGAAGCAGTAGAGGAAGAAGTTCACAGCTGTGTTGAGCATGGCCAGCATGTTGGACAGGTCATAGGCCAGGTGGACGCGCCAGTCCCTGTGCACTGAGGACACGTACAGGTGGTAGATGACCACGACGGTTCTCGGAGCCCACAGCACAGAGAACACGGAGGTGATGGCTAGCAGCATGGCCGTCGTTTTTCCAAGTCTCCGAGGAGGTGCAGACTTCGGCCCACACTCCTCCTCGCAACGCTGCTGCCTCTGCCTCACCCTCAGCGTGTGGATGATCAAAGAGTTCAGCACTAAGAAGATGCTGCAGGGCAGGAAGTAGATGATGGTCACATGTGTCCATATGAGCACGGTGTCCAGCGCTGTGGGCGGGTGGCTGTTCCTCCACATGTCCGACCACCAGAAAAACGGCACGCCTGACACGAGCGATAACGCCAGCACCACCATAATGATCTTCCTGGCCCGGGCGGGGTAGCTGATCTGGCGGTGGAGCAGCGGATGGCACAGCGCCACGTAGCGGTCTACAGTGAGGGGCACGGTGGACCAGATGGAGGCGTGGTTGGCGGCAAACTCGGCGGCGCTGACAGAGTGCAGCAGGAGTGAAGGAACTTCACGGTGAAACACTGCCGTCTCCAGCAGGAAGCCAACGAAGATGATGAAGAGCTGAGAGAGAATATCTGAGCCCGTCACTGCCAGGAGGTAGTAGTACAGAGCTTTCTTTGTGCGGCAAGCCAGTCTGGATAAAGCCACCGCTGTGAGGATGTTCACTGAGAGAGACAACAAAGACGGAGAGAAAAAGAGAAAACAGAAGTAAATTAGATCATATCTGTTTTTATCATTTAGCTAGCACAACTGAAAGTCTGAGGAGAAAATGTGTAAAAACCATTAAATTAGGGAAACTGAGTTACAAATTGGCTGAAAGCACGGAAGGGGGGGATCATGCTCAAAAACAGTTATCTTTAATGCGTACCCCACATTGAAGTAAACAAACATGGCGGACGATAGGATGGGAGATTTGTTGATGATAGATTTTGGACTAAAAAACGAAACAAAAAACTGAAGTATGAACATGGGCTCTTTATGTAAGAGCGAGAGCTGTAACATGTAATACCTGTACCACAGAGTGCGGACTGGGCTATCCAAGGGATTTCCACACAACAGGATACTGGATTGTAAATACTCAACATGTTCAATATTAACAATTCAGGGCGGCCACAACATTCTTCCAAGCAGATCGGTGGAGGTAAAATCACTCTTAACACACCTCGCACCTCAGGAAAATCGGGGAGGAAAAACCTAAAAGCGGGACTTTGTCTGAAGGGTGGAATCGGGCCCAAAAGCGTCTTGAAACCTTATAGTGTGTACACCACATAAGGTGATGTTATACATTAAGTTAAGGCTAACTCCGTGGTTAGCTAGCTTACATAAACCGTGAAAGGTAAAGACCTGAGAGCAACTTAAGTGCTATTATTGCACTTGTGTGTTACGCTTTGTTCTTTAAAGCTGCTGTGAGGAACTTTAGGTTTGTATGATTTTGGCGACCCCTGTGGACAAATTAGTATACGTCTTTTCTCCTTGCTTATTTTGGCCTGTGTCTGTTCGTAGTGTTTAATAACAAAAATGTCATCCTGCTGTCTTTTAACCGTTAAGTATGTAATTCACCAAGAGTCTTTGCCATGGAAAAAAAATAAAACTTTTCAGCAGCGTGCAGCTAACCACTTCGTCTGACACCTACCCCCCTGCAGCAGTTTCAGGCATTAAGAATGACTACATAGAAATAATCAATCTTTTGACTGGTGGTCTATTTTACTTTTGTACGTCATAAAGAGAATTCAGTATTGATTTCAGTCCGTTTCATAACCGGCTAAAAACTCCTCATAGTAGCTTTAAGCTAATAATACACTTGTATAGCATGAGCTGTCTTTTGAGGTGACGACGAGTTCAGAGCTCAGTTTCCTGTCACTTTTGCTGTGGTCAGCAGAGTGGGTTACGCAATTCTACCTTTTCAAGGTTGTGGTGCAATTGTGGGAGCAAAAATGCATTCATAGCAGTTTAAGTTACAAACCATTGATTTTATTTTTTCCCCTGCAGCTCATCATCATAACACAGTACATCTTCTTTACAGTATCTTCAACCACTTTTTTATCTCGTCTCAAAAGGATGGATATTCTCTTGCTGCTGGAAAACAACCAATCTTATTTAGACTCGCTCATGCAGACAGCTGTTTACTGAGGCTCTCCGGCCTTTTGGTTTATTTCCCTTTGGGGATAATTAAGACATGCATCTGAATGCTCTGGTGATTTTCATTGAACACCTCTCACTCTAAATCCCTGTTGGATCAATACCAAATCACCGTCATGCATCGACTCAGAAACAAACCCACAATAATGGGAACAATGCTGAAGTGGAATCAAAGTGACAGTCATCTGAATTACAGAGGGCTTGCATTTGGACGGAGAAGGACTCAGTAGCAATTGGCTGCAGCAGATCTATAATGAATAAATAATCAATGAGTCAAACAAAGTGATATTAAAATAATGAGATTATTTAACCTGTGAAAGGAGCGTGAGCTTCAACAATGTACTCCATCTCACAAGTCCATTAGAGCACCGTAATGTACCTCTAACTCACTTATGTATTGATTTCTTCGTGTGCAGTTCCCTCTTGTTATAAATAGATTTCAATGCTGCAATTCAAACTGTGTTCACATTACACACTGACTGCGGGTCAGTGCAAATGATACAAATAAAATCATGTGAGCGCGTCGGTTAATATTCTGACCCTAAGATATCACTTCAACTGAGTTACAGATAATAAGTAATACTAAGATCAGATAAGATATTGTTCCTGTTAAGAGCTGTCGAGTTCCTCCTGCAGTTCAACATCACTTCACCACTAACTGAAATGGTAAAACCCAACTCCTGTTTTCACTTCATGACATCATCACAGTGTACCTGGTACTCCCACACAGAGCAGGAGGCTGTAGTAGATGACAGGGATGAAGCCCAGGACACATTGGGACTTCTGCAGCTCCTCTGGTTTCTGGCCCAGCTCCTGGTCGCTGGACGCTGTCACATTGAACCAGTCGATCATGACCTTTGTGCTTCACCTGAAAAACCACGTGGAGACAGAAAAATGTACACAGGACTTAAAGTTAGTGTTGCTATTAGGAAAATATATTATGGGAACTTTAAGGTAACTCCCATGAGAGCACTAAAACCAACAATGGAGTGATTCCAACAATTACTGCACGTTTCACCAATATCTAATTTTTCTCTTTCCTTTGAGCTCCAATGCAACCCAAAGCCTATTCACATTACCCAGCCACACTCGATGACATGTTATATTATTACCATGCACACGCGCTGTAGTTTAATTTGACTCAATCCCAAACCATTCACACTACGGCCCAAAATACTCTCTATAGCCATCGCTTTAATCCATTTGAGTGAAGAATTAATATAGAAAATTCAGTCTGTAAAAATGCCCATGAAACATGCAGATATAAACTAGCTCTAAGCTAACTCTGGTACAATGCATCAAAGGGCACCATTTATGTTTAATACTGTAATTGGTCCCTTTACATATGGCCATTGTGTTTTAAGGCTGTATCCTGAGCTACTGAGGTCAAAGGGACGTGTGTGACTTTTTGATCCAGTAGATGTCGCCCTTGAGCATCAGCATGAAATCAAAACAAACTGCTGTTTTGCCACTCCTCCTCCATACTGAAGCCTCCGCTCTCTTTTATACACAAGGGGAGGAGCCGGCCGTCCCGTCCATGTAAACACGGCTCTGACAACAACACAGCCAGCGGGACTCGAGCTTCTCACTCATTGTAGACAGTCAGAGAGACATTTACACAGGAGAGACTGGATGTCTGCTTTATTTATGAGTAAAATGTTCCTTTAATATGTGCATCCTACAAGCTACACGTGTGTAATGCCTTTATTGGAAGAAAAGAAAAAGAGATAGTATGGAGTCTTAGCTGAAACACATGAAATCATTCGGGCTGTCAACCTTAACGTGTTGATGCATTTGATTAATACAGAGAACTCAACACATTGATTCTTTTTTTAACGCAAATAATATGACTTTCACATTTCTTATGCAAACTAACAGAGTTCACTTTAATCATCCATTAAAAACAGTAAATGATGATAACAAACCTGATGCAGACTAAGCAAAGAAAGAGAGACACAATCTCCTTGTATGCAGATGATAATCCGCTTTATGTTGCTGCATTGAGGTTAATCATGTTTGCTCTACTGAGCTGTTTGCTGTTATTCAGAGATAAACTGTGAAAACAAGAAGTCAGTAAAATCCCAGAGTTTGGACTCAGTCAATTAGACTGCAGGTCCACAACAACAGATGGGCTGTCAGCGATGACCCCACCACCCTCCACCCTCCCTTTAGTCATTAGCATCCTGTCTCCCCGTCTCACCTTTTCACCTGGGAGCCTTCCATCCTGTTTTTCTCCTCTGCCTGCTCTCCTAATTTACTTCACTCATCCATGAAGCCATATTTGGACTGTGTTATCTCTCCAGCTCTCAGTGACAAACCATTTGTGGATGCTTCACCAACGTAAACATCATCATGGAGCCACGTTTATCCAGTTGGTGTAATCGGGCTCATGACGTGAGCGATGCAATCTCTACTTCTGACATTTAGTCTTATTTAGTTATTGCCATAATAAAGGCTATTTATATGCCAACCCCCTGCATGTGCACTAGCACATTTTATGGCTTGTATCAGGAATGTGATCATAAAATTGAGGAATATCTGAGCGCTTGGCTGCTTTGATTTCCCTCAGCTCTATAAACTCGTAGAGAAGCATGGATCAAGAAGCAATCAACATGACCAATCGTGTGATTCAGTATGGGAACTGCCTCGTGCCTTTTCTTAAAACAACAGGGGAATTTAATTTTCCTTCAAAGGAGTATTTTCAGCTTCTGGGCGGACAGCGGCCTGAAAGCTGTCCTTCATATTTTGTGAATAATTGGGAAGTTATGTGAGATCAAGATGATTCATTCAGTTCGTGTGGTTTTAGAGTTGATGGGAGGAGGGAGGATTCAGTCATCCGAGTCGACCACATCTCACCCACAACTTCTAAAATGGTCTCCTTTTGTGACGTCACCACTCAAAGCCGATGAAGGTCTTGTTCTGGGAAAAGATTTGAAATTTCTGGTTTTCTGTTTATTTGTTCATAAATCTCAACAGTCGATTTGTTTTCTGTCTCCAGATATTACGTGGATTTAAAATGATAAAGTGGTAGAAAACTTGTTTCAGATGAGAGGAAACAAAATAGTTATCCAACCACATGGTTCATTTACAAGCTGAAGCATTAAACTATTGTCTCGATGGTGTTCATCCACCTGTCAGTAAATTGTAGATCTTTAGAATTCCATTTTAATGTGCAATTCAAAGCAGCACTAAGTAACAATTTAACCCTAAAGTAAACGTTTTTAAACTGTTTTGATGAATGGATGATTTTGTTATCGAGTTAATGGTGCCTCTCTCGTTCCACTACCAGCCCCAAACTGCTGCAGGGCTCTCAGGCAGAAATTCATGAAACACCTCCAGCTACCCATCATAGCTCTTTACTCTCATTAAAGCATCCTGGTTAGACACAAAGAGATATAAGAGGGATATTTTTACTTATTTGTTAGAGAATTGGGCGCTGGTGGCGAATGGGGCTAGTGCGCGCACCCTATGTATAAAGGGCTGTAGTCCTTAAAGCGGGCAGCGGGTTGAAATCCGACCTGTGGCTACTTTCCTGCATGTCATAATTCCCCACTCTCTCTCTCTCCCTGATTTCCGACTCTATCCACTGTCCTATCTCTACAATAAAGGCACACACAGCCCCAAAATAAACCTATCAAACAAAAGACAAGACATCAGTGAAGTGTGCAAAAAAATGTGTAAATCCAGAATTTGAAGACATTTGGAAATGTTGATCTGCTGAAAAGAAATCATGTGATTAAAAGCTGCAGAACCTGAATCCTGCTCATTAACTGTTTGTACTTTTATGTGGTAAACTAATGCACTGAAATGTGTATTTAACATATGTAATCGTAATCGTAATCGGCTACACACAGACTGTAAACAGACACTACCTTCCTCCTTCTGCTTGCACAAAATGGCAAACATGGGATGTAACGAGAGTTAGTATCTGACACCAGGCGATTAGAATTCATTTGACATTTGCAAGATTGTCCTTGAGAATTGTCCACAGCTTTCTGAAGGATTTAATGCAAACAAGTAGAATAAGAATAAAACTACAAAAAGTATCTTGCACTGTCTTTGTATCGAAGTGGCTGCCAAATAACCACACTGTCCAAAGTTCAAAAAAGGCCTGAATACAGTATAATCAGCGTGATAAACGGAAAGTGTAGGTGTTGTAGTCTGAAGAATGTCTTCATGCTGTTTGCTTGCCTTAACATTTAGAGTAACATAAGGTCAGGACAGAACATCACTCTGTCATATCAGTCCTGTCTGTGAAATAATCCTCAGCGCTGATGTATTCTCACTGCTCCACTGAGCTGTGATACGTGTCCTGATAACAAGTCTTACAAACACTCAATGCTCCCAGAGTTTTATCACACACGCTCTTAAATCCTGCTCATAAATTCAACGACACTGTAGGAGAAATATGAGCTCAGATTTTGCAGAACGTTGTTAATAAAGCTTGTGGGTTTTTTTTCACTGTTGGACTCTTTGTTGTGGTGTCTGTCAATAAAACCTTCTCATATTTACCTCATTGTTGTGTAACATCATCTCGTGTGGCGAGATCGGATGTCCTTTTCACTATTTAAACACGCATGGCAGTTGTAGTGCAGACATATATAGACACTCATTTCCACAGTGTTTGACCTCAGAGGCAACAGAAAGTCATTCTCTCTAATAGCCGTTTTCTCATCTGCACATTCACAGGAGAATATCCGGAGGACTGCTCCAGATATTCTCCTGACCTGTCTGTTCACACATGCACCTCACAGCGGGAGACTATCCCTGTCACAACAACACGGAAGTAGCGGACGGAGCAACAGAGTCCTCTATAGGCTGCTGTAATGGGAATATCTGCCTTTATACGAATGCTACGTGTAGTTCAACAGAATCACACTATCAACTAAAGAGCGAAGAAGAACATACTGACGAACAGAAAACATAATGCAGCAGGTTCATTAGAGCACGGAGATCCTAGCAGTCCCGTGCAGACACTCTATGCACCTTGCAGCTTTCACAGTTTATAAACGTCTAGATCTCGAGGAAATAGATGAAATGTACTCTTGTCGCAGGAAAATGGAGTGAAATAAAATATTTTGATGCATGTTTGTTTCGGGCTTCCGTACATACGCCCCCAAAAATTTAGTTTTTTAATTTTATTCAACAATATGTAATCGTAGCAGTCTCCCAGTTTCTCCCTGTCTGTAACATGATGAGCTGTCAAACCTACACTGCTGCAAGCTGTGCTGCAAGGATGAAATGAGAAACATTATAAAAAGCACACCCTTTAAACAGGATAAATAAATAAGGTGTAAAATCCTTGAACTCACTATCTGATCACTTGAAACTTACTGCGGATGTCACCAATCCTGGTGAGCTCAGCAACAGACTTGTTCATGTTTAATCGATTGCTTTGTCACAGCTAAATGTGTCTCTTATTGTCAAAACAACAGGACAGTAAAACAAGTACAAAGTATTCAGACCGACAGGGAGTGCACATCCAAAAACCAGGGAATAAAAGTGACAGATGCAAACATGCTCAGGTGATATTCTGCCTCTCTCAGACACCTGATCTGTCTCCGCACAAGCCTCACCTCAGGAGCAGCGGTGAAAGAGAAAGATGATCGTAATAAAGGAGGAGGTTTTAAAGGCTGTCTGAAAAACACGGCACCAGGGAACCGTTACCGTTATTACACTTCTTTCGGTCGTAAAAGCGGCAAATAAAATCTTGAATCTTTGAAAGCTCTGTTTCTCGTCTACCTGCTCCTCATCACACTTTACTCTCTTGGAAGTTTCCTGTGCAGTCTAATCGACACGTTGAGTCCCAAGTGTGCTGCAGATTCTGAGTGGGAATGAACTGTTCTCACTTCAGAGGTGTTTTATGAGGTCCACCGTCAGACAGCGAGAGTCTTCCTACACAGGGGAAATCAGATGTATTGACGTGACAACTGAATAGACTGATTACACTGCTCCAGTCGAGTGTCAGCAGACAGTATCCTCTGCAGAATCCCCAGGCTACAACAGTTCTTTTAACCAGGACATCTGAGTGACGACTTTATGGAGATCAGAGGCAGAGGCATGTTTCTGATTAAGAGAATATTTTGGATGATGTTCCCAGGGTTGCAGTGCAGCTGGAGGCTATAGGACGAGGCTCTGCAGGGGGGTTCAGTGCCCAGGAAGCTGAACTGAACTTTATCTCTGCTCCACTGCGTCCTCTTAATTATTCATCAAGAGACGGTGCACCTGAAACAACAGCGCTGGGAGATAAAGGATGCTGCCGGCATTACTGTACAGCTAATATATGACAGTTTCACATGAGAGCAACTGAAGAAAGTGAAAGCCTCTTTATGTTTTGTTTTGGCAGCTGAAGGGCAAATTTTTGGACATATCTTTAATTGAATCATTTTGTCCAGAGGGAAAATGTAATGCACACAGTAAAAAACTGGGACCTTGCTTCAAATATCGTGCAGATCTTGAGCTTTGTTTAAAGTTCAATCATGAAAAGGCCAAATTCCTGACCCGTGGTCATCGCTGTTAGGAGGACAGAATCCACAAGAACATTTTGCACCAAAAATTACAGCTTGTTATGATGACAAATGTCTCTTTCTTAGGAGTATTCGGAAGTGAAATATCAAGGAAAACACTTCAAGTAAATTGTGTTAATATGAAAGCTGAGGTTAAGACAAAGTCAATTATGAAAGCAATCGGAAGTGAGACAACCCAGACGTACTTTCTGCTTCTCTCTTTTTCAAATAAGACTGTACCTTGCACCGAAATCTGAAGTCAATGATGTGTAACCGCGCTGATTGCACAAGAAACACAAACATTTCATCTTTATAAAACAGAGCCGCTCAGACACTCCTGAATAAACAGTAAATGGAGAGTTTTCTTAGTCTTTGTTTGCCTTTGTATGGTCTGCATTCAATCTTACCTTCACATCTAGTTCTCACAGCGACTCTCCACCAGGATAACAGCCAGTCCTCTGCTCTGTGGTTCCTCCAAGGAGTCCTACAGAGTCCCCGACATCTCTGCTGGACACTCGCTGAGGAACTGTGGAGGTGGACAGAGATGAGAAGGAGGAGGAGGAGAAGTGGAGTCCAGGCAGCTGGTACATCACTGCGGCCAGTGAGCAGAGGGAGAGGGGGAGAGATGAGGTAGAGGGGAGTGAAAATGAAGACAGAGAGAGAGAGGGAGGAGGGAGGGAGGGAGGGAGGAGGGAGGGATTGATCTTCGGATGGACAGAGGTGAGTGAGGGAGGAAGCAGATCAAAAGTGAGAAAAAATGAAAAGATTTAGAAAAAACTGACGGAAAACTACATTAAATGTGACAGGGGATAAAAAGTGTTAATGTTCCTGCTGTGTTCCAATTTCACATTCACTCTGGAAAAGAGACAAAACAAATACACATAGTATGCAGACCAATGTGGTGTCCAAATTCCAGCCTACATACTTACTATATGCACACGTACTAAGTACTTATGATTATAGCGTAGCACTTTCAATTGCATGTACTCAATTGCATTTTAGTGACAGGTGATTATATAACTTGCCCAAACAGCAGTTTAATGTGACTTTAAAAAAACATGGCTGGATAAAAAGAGACAGTTAATGTTTTTTCCCCCTGAGATTTTGCAATAAAAGGTTTTTAAAAGCAGAAAACGTGTCAACAGTAAAGAAACGAACGGAGCAAAAGATGGCTATTGGAAGTCTTTGGGGTAGAGCTGTTGAGATAAACCGATCTGAATCAGTAACTGACTGCTACTCTAATCAAAACAATAACTAAAGAGGACATCGAGGCTGGCAGGGAATCATGCGAGTGATTCTCTCTGCTAGCCACGTCCCAACTACGAGTTGAGCGTAGTTTAGACGAACGGGTGAAAAAGACCTGAGGAAGGTGTTTACTGACGAGCTCATGTGGTTTGATGAAGTTACAAAGTACTTTGGATTAAATTTGTTTATCAATTTGTATTGGATTGTAGAGAATCGCATCTGTTAAAATCCTTTTGTAAAGGGGAGATTTACAACCCTAATTTAAATGTGGGTGGGGGGGTGTGTTTCTCTTTTTGTAAATGCATTCATAGTTGAATGTAAGTGTAAGAAGCGTTTTCCTAAATATGTGAATGTCCAGTTTGACAGGATTATCTGGTGTCTTGCTCGGAGTTTTGGTCCTCCATATCTGTATAACCCTCAAAAGGTTTAACGCTGACGACCAAATTGATAAGTTTTGGCCCATATCAAAACAAGAAACTTATTTTGTCTGTTTTTGTTCTCTTGCACTCATTATTTTTTAACCTGAAATAAGAACAAACAATTCCACATGAATTCCTCCATGTCTCAATGTTTGTCAGGTATGTGTCGTCGTTCAGGTTGTTGCTAACCTCTAAGTCATGGAGGCTCTCTCTGAAGGAACCTGTCAGTGTGATCAGGTTCGCTACAATGCCTTTTGTTTAGAGCTTACTCCTGTCTTCATTATTAACTTCGCTTAATACCCTGGCTCATGGCGCCCATTGTGTTGAAACGTGTGAGTGGAAGATGGGCTGGGAGCTCAAATAAATGTTCCCATCCCTACGAACATGCCTGTGTAATGCATGCATGTGTGCATACATGATGGAGCAAGGAGTAAGAAGATGCAGTTTATTTGTATATATGTACTCATTAGTATATATGGATTGGTTAATGTGTGTATTCATATTTATGAGTTTATATTTTATGAAAAAATCATGCAGTTAATTATATTCTTGTTAACGTTCAGTAAACTGTGAGCCTGAATGCTAATGAATTAAAACTTGTTACACTTGTATTTGTATTCCATTTGCTTACTACACACTTATTTAGTACAGATACTTATTTCCCCACAGTATTCAGAGGTCGTTTAAAAGAAGGCAGAGACGGTATGAACTGAGGGGAATGGGTTTCAAAAAACAAGAAGGACAAGGACAAAGAGCAGAGAAGAACATTCTGGCATACAGAAAACAAAATGAAGCAGTTTAATTATGTGCATAGAGATTACAATGGTCGTGTGCATACAGTCAATTGTTGTGCACCAAGCGAAGGGAATAAACATCCCCCCCACTTGCTCAGGGTGAAGTCTCCTGATTATATCCTGCTGTGTTCTCACATCAGCTCACTCAGACTTCATACCGAAAAGACACGAGGGGGCTGGCAAGAGAAACTCCGGATAAAGAACGAGTGAAAATTTCAGTTCTGTGCAAGTGTGAACAAGGCTCTTGACAGTGCTTACATGCTAAGCTAAAGTTGATCAAATTAGTGTGTAAGCATGCTGAGATTTGCTAATAAGCACTAAACACCTGTCATGTTTGAAATAATCAGGAAGACGTTAGTTTTGTAGACATTTTAAACCTCGACATTGATGAAAGATGATGGTACAGTGGATGAAAAGTATTGACAGATTATTTCAATACATCCTGACGGTGCATGAGTCTGAATCAAATGTGAAGTTTATCTGTTCAGAGTTATTGAGGCATCTTTCTTAAAACATACAGAGTTCAAAGGCAGTATTTCAGTATAAAAGTGGTGAATTGACTGAATGGCTGACTTCCTGAATACCCCCATCTCTTGGGCTGTGATGCTAGCGTGACTAAAAGTAATTATCGAAACCGCTTATATGCAGCCTTAAGAAATAAGTGTTGTTATTTTTGAGTTTGTTAATAATAGAATATTAATCAATAATTCAATTCACAGAGAAAATTAGGGAACTATTCATGGCTGTAAGAAATGTGGATAAATTGTGGTGAGACAGTTAATAAGAGGTTATGGAACACAAAAAGAAGCGTTAAATATAATCCAGAGCTTGAAGCTTCACTGTTGACCTTGGAAATAGCGGCTAACTGTATACACTGACAAGGTCTGTGTGTTTGACAGTTCTGGATAAACCAAGCGAGTAGACATTGTGATAAGAGCTTTTTTTATCAAAGTTTTAGCTAGTTTTTTGTGTATTCAAAAAGGCAGGGGCATTCCAACGTTTGTTTAACCCCCGTATTGTTTCACTTCTTCTTCTTTCAACATGGTTGTAAGTATGCTTGCTATCTTTGCAAAACCCAAATATTATGACTCCTACATTACAAGTATGAAGCACATACTGTAGACTTTGAGTACACTAAATATGGACTCGTGGTACTCCATTTCCTCTGGGTTTTTTTAGAGATATAACCGGAGCTGTCTAACTAACATCAGCAATTTGTTGATTTGTGCTTCCATATGCATCAGCTTCATTGAGGTCTCAGAGGGTTCAAAACAAATACATATTTTTTGTCAAGTCAGGAACAGTGTCCTGCAATTTCTTTTTTACACGCTGGATACTTTTGCAAACTGAATATGTTTATTCCACTTCTTAGATATCATTTATTTATAATTTGTAAATCCCAGCCTGTCTTAAAAACTGATCTTTGATGTCTTGTTTTTGGTGCCTAAATGTTCTTTTCCCAGAGTAATTTTTTTATTTTATTTGTTTATTTAACAGGGACACATGCAATGAACGTTGCTTCATATATTAGATACAAAGTAGATGCCCTGCATACAGGTTTCTAGCCATGGGTAATCTGCAACCCCTGTCCCTTGCTAGGCTTTTAGGATTACAACAGAATCATTACACTTAAAGAAATACAGATCCACAGCTTGACTGTGATTGCATCTACTATAACAATGTAATTTCCTGCAAAGGATGAATAAAGTATCCATCAAAATAGTCTATAGCCTTAAAAAAAAGAGCTCACTTTGCAAGGAACAACTTTTTCCCCACCTGAAGGCTAGGTCCCCATAGTGTGAGTGTATGTTCACATAGGTGTCCCTATAACGTCATTAATACACACACACACACACACACACACACACACACACACACACACACACACACACACACAACAAAGACAACATGGGGGTACCATTAAATAATGACACCAAGCAGAGGCCGCTTTCTAATTTCACATTTGTATTCTGAACAGCAGTTGAATTCTAACACAATAACAAGACAGGAAACCACTGAAATCAGCTTTGTACAAAACAAATGCGTCTTTAATTTAACTAAACATTCGGAGAAAGGTTGTCTCACGCCTGCAAATTGTTGACAAAAGCAAAGCTCCAAGGCAAACAGTGCATAAAAGGAGTTGATTTGAAAAACTTATTCATCCATCAGTTCAGTCAGTCATTTGCAATCCTGCAGTCTACGTGAGCACGCTGTGACCCAAATTGGCTTCCCTCACCCTGCAGCTGCATGTCGTTTTATGTGATTATACCTCTGACTTTATATTGCAGCAGGGGTCACACGAGCAAATAATAGGCAGCTCATGATGATGAAGACATGACTTGCTATGGATCAGACCTGTTAGCTTGGTGGCAGAAGATGCAGAGAGTAAACACGAAGATCGAGATGGTTATGATGAGTTAAGCTTAATGTTTTATGATTCTGATGCAGAGGTTGATATTCAAATCTTCCTGTTACGGACAGCTCAGAAACAAACGAAGCATGTCACTGAGTCAGTAACTAACTTGTGTTAGTACCCTGGAAGTTGCTGGTTCAAATTCCGGTGCAGACCAAAGTATGAAAGTTGGTCTGGTTGCTGGAGAGGTGCCAGGTCACTTCGAGGGTACTGTCACTCCTGAGGTGCCCTTGAGTAAGGCACAGCTCTGGCGCACTCCCTGTGTAGCACTCAGACATGCATGTCCATAGGTCTAGTTTGTGCATGTGTGTATTGTATTGTGCATGTTTCTTAATAACAGTGCAACAGAGTGTAAACCAGAATGTCCCCTCTGGGATGAATGAAGTATGTAAATTAATATTTTTAGATTATTTGAAAAAAGCACTTCAGTATTGGGATGATATAATACTGATGAAGTTAGCTAGAATGCTAAATTAAACCCAAAGTCACAAGGCGAGAAGTTATGGAAGCCCTAGGTGAACACATACAGTACATACATTTTATTTACTCCGTTTTCCTCAAACGATTAAATATCAGTTGCTTTCTTGTTATCTCAGGAAAACAATGATTACAAAAATAACGAGTTAATTTCTTGAGAAAACGTCTTAACCCATTTTCATGAAAAAAACCTGCATTTGTCATCCCGAGATAACAAAATAAAACCACTTAGGGAAAAAACGAAACATTATAAGTTGAAAACAAACAAACACAAATAAAATTCACAAATAGAAAAGTTAGTTAGTTGCTTTTATCGTCTCCCTTAGGAGAAATATGTTTTGGACACAAGAGAATGTCACATGTTCACATATAGCACATCACAAAAAACACACACAAGAGGAAAGAGGAGGAAGTCTGTTTACATATAGCATAACTTCATATCAGCACAGAACACACACACTCTTCATTTGCACTTTTTGCACACGCTCTTCCTATTGCACATATACCCAAACAACATCATTAATTCTATTGCACTGATTATTTTATTGCACTTCCCTATACCATCGATTTTATTGCACAGTCCCTTTATGAATCTCTCACTCCCACACACACACTATCTTGCACTATTTAATATTTTAATGGAGGTAGGTATGAAGGACAGTCTATATCTATTTAACTTGCAGTTTGGTACCCTATACCTTTTTCCTGAAGGCAACAACTCATATTCGCTGGAAAGAACATGATTTGGATCACCGGCGGTTTTGCAGCCTTGCCTCCTCACCGTCTCTTCAAAGATTTCCTGGAGAGAGGATGGGGGTGTTATTATTTTTCCAGCCCGTCCAATCAGATTCTGCAGTTGTGCTTTTTGTTTTACAGACGATAATTAGTGCTAGAAAGTGATGACAATTCTGATTCAGCCTTAAACCTGTTAGCTTTACCATCACTTTTCTTTATACAATAATATCAATCAATATTTATGTATATAGCACCAATTCATAACAAATGTTAGCTTGAGACAGTCTACAAACAGCAGGTGAAAGAGCTTACTCATTGCTATATTACAAAGACCCAACATTAATCCATCATGAGCACTGAGCAACATCTAGCAAAGTTACAGTGGAGAGGAAAACTTCCTTTTAAAGAGGCAGAAATCGTTCAGGCAGGCAGTCCACCAACGATCCCTAGGAACCTACGAGACATGAGAGCTCCTGAGCTCCAAGGAAAAGGTGTGTTTGTACTTTATTGTCTCCAAAGGGAAATTCATCTTGGACTCTGTCCTGCAGATACAAGAGAATAAAATATGTACATAAGAGAGATCATACAAAACACATTAATTTACTAATCAGAATGAGCAAATATCATGCGTATGTAAGCATTGTATTTATATTTTATTCATGTCATGCCTTATATTACATAACTGTAGATTTACAACTTATATTCCAGTAAATATTGACCATTTCCGTGGATGATTAATAACTCACGGAGCTAATTTCACGCCTCCAGACTCTATTGGCAACTCAGATTTATAGCCCATTTCTACCTGCCTCTATTCATCTATCTCCTTAACTTCACTGAATAAACACATCGTCCTCTGCAGCCAGAGTGCTGTTGAAAAAAAACGTTTTAAAGGAAGCGCTAATGGATCTGCTGCAGTGAGATAAATGTGCAGGCCCACTCCTCCTTGTAGGTCACCTCAGTCTGGACTCGTGCCATAACCTCAGCCCTCCAGTGTGTCACTCTGTGCAGCTCACAGGCAATAAGAGTCCCAACGGCTGAAACATGAGCAGCTCTCCAGAAAACACTGACGTCTTATCTGAGCCCTGACACACGCTCGTCATGACTCTCTGTGACAGGCTCATTGAGCCCAACATCTCTGATTCTCATTTTAATATGATGCTTTTGATTCAAACAAACAATCTGCAAACATGTGAATGACAGATTTGTGTTCCTTGATGTGTCTTTAGAGGCTAAACAAAGTTATTTTTTTATTTTTCAGATATTCCCTGAGGGGAAATTCAGGTTTACACTTTGTAATTGAAGGATATGCTACATAGGCCTGAAATAGACACATGCACAAACAGGCCCTACAGACATGGACTGATGGAGAGATGTTAGAGTGCTACACACAGGGGGCACTTTGAGTAATTGGGGTAGCTTTGGGGTAGTTGAAATTATTGTACATTTCCTTTCGTTGAATGTCATCTTTAAACAGGTTTCCAGTTGCAATTAAGCTGGCAGAAATCGATGGATATGTGGACCCCAAAAATGCATGCTCACACAGCGCAGGGTGCGATAACAGGGAGAGTTTATTTATACAGTCCAGGTTGGTATACAGGTAATCAAATCAGCGTAGTAAACAAAGCCAAAAAGGGGCAGGCAAAAGGCAGAAGTCAAAAGGCCGGCAATGGTCAAACACTAAGAACTAACGAGATAAGAACTGCTGATGCAAGGTAACACACAACAAACTGTCAACATGAGGGAGGACAAGCAGGGATTAAATACACAGACAATCAGGGGATAACACAGGTGTGCACAGTCAGGGCGGGGGGAGCACAAGACGGGGAAACACACGGAGCAGGATCTGAAAGAGTGGGGCTGTTTTCGAAGCCGCCTACTGTACTAGTTAGTATGTACTGATTTGGCCAAAATGCAGTGTATATGCAAACACATGTGAGGTCCGCAGTAATCCAAAAATACCCAGATGTGTACTGATTCTGGAAAATGTACAGTCTGCATCAGACCTGTCTTCATCACGCGTTGTTTCACACAATGCAAAGCGCCAGGTGAGATTAAAATGACTGCCAGCAGCTGCCATCGTAACAGAGGAAAAAGCTCACTGGATGCCGCTGGAACCGCAACGCTTTCCATGGCACGGGCCCCCTCTCTCAGGGCGAAACCATTCCAGGGTGCCCTTCCCTTCACGAAGAAAAGAGAACTCTCCCGGGGCACCCACCAGGTGCACTGGACGCCTCGCGGCTCCTATCTCTGCCACTCCAGATCCAGATCTACAATCAGACCAAACCTCACAAAGATAACACCAATTATCTTTGTTGATACACAAAAACATGATAATCTAAATGAATCACTTGTCAGTTTTTTCAGACTGTAAGTGGATGCTACATTGAAGTGACGTTTAACGTCAGCTTGGCTGTTGTTTACTTCCTCATTCCAAGCCTGGAAACCAGCTTAGCCAGGCCGGTGACACTGCAAAATAACCACCGACTAGCAGTCATAACTACATACTACTGTTGAACGCAGTATGTAGTGAGCAGTACAAAGTGCATACTGCAGTAGGCGGTTTCAAAAACAGCCAAAGACAAAGTTATACAATAAAACAGGAAAACACAATAACACTAACTTAAATGGACAAAAATAAAACATGACCTTAGGTAACTTGACGGTCTGTGTCATCAGCAGTACTACGAATCCCTATGATGATAAACTTTAAATAAATCAGTGCGAGGTAGGACTGCTGGATTGATCACTTTCACTACAGTTGCAGCACTGAGGGAAATATTATCTCGCTGACCAGGATCTTATTTCTGTGTTATTTGTTCAGATCATACCAAAGCAGTGACTCTTATTTGGCTCAGATTCTGCATTAGTCACTGAATTAAGACCTTCATCTATCTTTCCTTTTTCAAAGCAAACAGCACGCACAAATGGCTCCATCATTACCTTTACTGGTCAGCTCTCCTGAAGCTTTGAGCAAGAGTCAATCCTCAGCACTCAGTGATTACAGAGCGTCAGTTATTTAAACTCTTTAATTAAACATTAAAGGGGAAGAAGGCTTCAGCCCAAAATGCACAGCCATACAGAACTGTATATAAAACAGTGGTTCCAAGACCTTTTCTGTCGGACCCCAAAAAAGGTGGTTTGGCAGGTAAAATATTTCAAGCTCCCACCACCCCTCACCATACACGTCACCACATAAACATATATCGACATACTGTAGTCACTAGTTCTGTATTGAAATCAGTCTTGGTCTCGAGACCACTTTTTAGACGTCTGGGTCTCGTCTCGGAATCGAAAGCATTTTTACTCTGTCTTGTCTCGGTCTCAGACTGGGTGGACTCCGGATTTTAAACCAAGACCGGTGAAGACCGCCACTTAGAGGCTATTTTAAGTCATCACTGTGATTGGAAGGAAAACACCTCTTTCTAAAAGAACAAATAACTTTGTTTAATTCATAATTTCATTTTTATCCCCCGGTTACGGCCGCAACCGTCCTGGTGTTTCGTTGAGTGACATGATGATTTTTTTAGAGATAATTATGGTCTTGGTCTTGGTCTTGGTCTCACCCGCTCTGGTCTTGTTTCCAAAATTGTGGCTGACCCTTCTAACCCTGGACACGGACTGTTCCAGACCTTCCCCTTTAGTTAGACGCTGCGGCCTATCATCACCGAAACCTCTCGCCACAAGAACAGTTTCTTCCCCTCTGCTGCCAGCCTCATCAACAATGCCCCTCCCCTCCCCCCACATTAACACAGACTCTCATCCAGCCCCACAGCCAGAGCACAGGGCAGTAATGAATACTGGAACTGTTTTTACAAGTTACATTAACGCTCACTAGACTTGAGTATTTTCTGTTAAGATGGCACTCTGTGAGGAGATCAAAGTGGAAGTCATTTTCACTCTGAATCAGTCACATATGCACCACAACACCAAGTCAAAGTCCTCGTATGTGTTTATGTACTTGGCAATAAAAAACGATTCTGATTCTTTTATTTATGTCAAATTCTTTTGTAACTCAACAAGATAGAATCAATTAAAAGATGTGTTTTTAAGAAGCAGTAAAACTCACATTATCTATCACAGGCTTGTTTCTGTGAAGAATGAGCGCAGGTGAGATGCAGCTGCTCTGCCCTCTAGTGGACAAAAGATGTAAACACAGCTTGCAGCACCTCATTCAGCAGGGATGTTACCAAGAGGGCCACATTATTCTGCTCTCACTGCAGGAGGGACAGATTGTTACAAACTACAGGATGCTCTCAATTACACTTCTATATGCACCCTCAATTCAATACAAGGAACCAACAGCTTTCATCACTTTTTATTCAACATTAACATTTTAAACTCAAATGCTGGGCTGTATGGTGGTGCAGTGGTTAGCCACACAGTGAGGAGGTTCCTGGTTTGAATCCCCGTCTGACAGGAGCCTCTCTGTGTGGAGTTTGCATGTTCTCCCCGTGCATGCGTGGGTTCTCTCCAGGTACTCCAGCTTCCTCCCACAGTCCAAAGACATGCTGGTTAGGTTAACTGGTGACTCTAAATTGTCCGTAGGTGTGAATGTGAGTGTGGCTGGTTGTTTGTCTCTATATGTCAGCCCTGTGATTGTCTGGCGAACAATCCAGGGTGTAACCCCGCCTCTCGCCCGATGGCAGCTGGTATCCCCCCCGAACAGGAAAAGCGGTATAGATAACGCATGGATGCAATGAACAGAATATTATTTAAGTATATTTTACTTACATCTTCTCATATACATTTAGTAATGCAAAGTGTTGTACAGACATTTACAGCCAATTAGATTATTTAGAATTAGAATTAGCGCCGGTAGCATGCACCCCATGTACGGAGGCTATGGTCCTCCATGCGGGCAGCCGGGTTCGAATCTGACCGGTGGCTCCTTTCCTGCATGTCATTCCCTGCTCTCTCTGCCCCCGGTTTCTGACTCTATCCTCTGTCCTATCTCTAAATAAAGGCACAGAAATAAACCTTTAAAAAAACTAATAGTAATAAGACATTAAAAGATATGGACAGAGATGTAAACATTTAACGTGTTGCACACTGAACAGATGAGCGACCTGATGGCTATACCATTCAGACAAACAGAGCTCGTCTCTGTCAGAGTCAGACTGGGAGGGATGAACTCATCCTGTGGGATCACCATCGACTGTGACACACGTGATTCACACACACACACACACACACACACACACACACACACACACACACACACACACACACACACACACACACACACACACACACACACAGGCTGGGGTCAACAAAACCGACGTGACACCAATAATCAACATTGTAGATAAATATATACCAAAGACATAGATGAGCTGAGTGACCTTCACTGCATTTTGTTTAAACTCTGATGGATTGTGGTTTGTGAAAGAAAAGTAAAGTGGGTTTTATTTTAAATCATATGTGAAATGTTAATAATACAACTTACTCTCCTCTAATGAAGCGTGCTGTAGCCTGAGGCTGTGAATAAATTGCTTGTGATGCTATGTCACGCACATGAGCTAAAGTGGGTGAACACACTGACACACATAACTGCACTAGGAGGATCAACTGTCTGAACTCCAGAGCGCTCGCACAGAAACCACAAGCTTTAAATCTGTGCAGGGTGCAACGAGTTTATAGAAGATGTGCAAAAAAACCCTCTAGGTTTCAAAAACCAGTGGCAGGATTGATTTAAGCCTGCCTTTTCTCTAACTGCCGGAAGGGGGCGCCTTCAATGGTTGCAAAAAGAAATTGGAACACGGGTAGCCTATTGGTTAGTTTGATCGCCCCATGTACAGAGGCTGTAGTCCTCCGAGCTGGTGGCCCAGGTTTTCGAAAGGTAAACTGACTTGAGCTTTTTTATTTCTTTTCTAGTCTTCTGACTACTCAAAGTGCTTTTACACCGCAGGTCACACTACACATTCACACACTGATGCTAAAGGGTGCTATATAAAGAGTCCATCAGTATCAATTAATCCATTCATACGACGAAGCAGCAGGAACACATCGACATTGGACTGCAGCTGGGGATCAAACCTCCGGTTGATGGACGACCGACTCTACCAACTGAGCTACAGCCGCACTTTAGAGACTATTTTATCTTCTGTGCAGCTCCGTCCACGTCCGTCATATTCGCTTAGTTTGAATCGTTTCCAATCACTGAATTGTATCCACTCCTTACTCACCTGTGCGCTGTCATTGGCTGGAGGAAACACACCAGCTCCCCGCCCAGAAACGTCCCCTGTCAACCAAAACAAACCACAACATGAAGATCCAGTCAGAGGACAGGGTCTCTGCATGTACGGAGGCCCAGAAGTGATGATTGAGCGACTTTACTTTTGTATAAGTCTGTATTTGATTTTTTAGGAAAAAGCTACTGACTGTATCTTCAATGTTTCTTCTTCTCTTTGTCATGATGCTTTTGATGTCTTGTGTGAATCTCGGATCTTTAGAACAAATACATCCCACATTATCCTCCCAGCTGTTCCTCACCCCTCAGTCTCCCAGTCCACAGCTGTCTGAGAGTCCCCGCGGCCTCATCACCCGATCAATGTCATGCACCGAGCATGTATAACCAAGGACATGAAAGTCAGACTCAAAGTCACCGTAGTCATGGAAACAACCCAGGCCTGTTTCCACCCACTAATCGATGAGGTTTTGTGTGTGGCGAGGAGGACCCCTGTCCCACATTCAGACACAGACCCCCTCGCTCGTCCTCCACGGCAGGACCGGACAGAAACCCAGACACGGCGAGGACGCAGGAGAGGAAAAGAAGATGGAACGAGTCGTTCAGATCCACGTCGGGATGCTGTTTGTGGCTCTGTGTGTGAGTCTGCAGGCGGCTGCTGCAGGTGAGTTACTGTCCAGAGGTACTTCAGCTCACACGTCGTTACGCAGGACAGAGATGTGATGATGATTTGTAGACTCGTGTTGATACTTTCAGACAAGTTCATATTTATTTCAACGTCTAAAAATTGCACAAATGCTTCTGTGTGTGTGTGCATGTGTGTAGGCCTGAGGCACTGTTGTAAATGAGTGTTTAATTTGGCTTTAAACTTAAAATGGTAATTGCGGAGGAATTTCTCATCATGTAAATTAATTGTAGTTCAGTACCTCCATCATCAGTCAGACGAGTACGGGAACTTGTAATCTTTGATCCCAGGACCTTTTCTTACCGTCTGTTCCAAAAGTCAGAACTGAACTGAGGAAAAGGCTTTTAAGTTTTCTGCTCCTTTTACTTTAGAGCTGAGACTTAACGAGCTGCTCTGATTGGACGCTTTTAAGAGGATGTTTAATGTCTTTTCATAGACTGAACTTAATAAAAGCCTGGGCTTGTAGTTGAAGTTTGACGATATGCCTAATTTAAATTTTACAAGGCTGAATGAATGAAATTTGAAAGGTTAGAATATTTAATATTTTGTATTTTTTCTGTACATTTTAAAATCTACAAGGCTAAATGAATGTGACAGTAAAACATCTCGGTTTAAGTTTGAATCAATGAAAACAGACTCATTCAGCCCTGCTCCATGGCAGGATCAGTCCGCTTTCTTAAGCTTTTGCGTCTTTTTTTGACACTCTAGAGCTGAAAAACTACTAAAATGTAAAAACATGAAGGTTGTCAGAATCCACAAAACTTTGTCCTCTGGACTCAGGGCCTCTTAAATATCGTACATCCTCCACGCTTTGTTGAAAGCATTTCCTTTTTACCCAAACAAACAAAAGAGATCGCTGACTGATTTATACGACCACAGACAAAAACATTTGTCTTTCGTCCGGCTTGTGATTTAAAGGGAACATCACAGTTTGGGTCCTGTTCTGTTTTTGTTTTACGAGGGGGGAAAGGAAGTGTCAAATATAAGAAATGACTCAGAAAGGGGAAGCACACTTTGCTTCTATGAATCAGGGCTCAGATCTCGATAGTTTTAGTTAAAGTGTCGTCTGCAGAGGATGGGAGGTGGAGGAGGGGCGGTGGTGTGCTACAACCGCCTCAGCTGAGACAAAGCTTTAATTAAACGTGACCCACAATCCCTCATTATCCAGACAGAGCGTGCAGCTGGACTGATCAATGGCATGGATTTGGATGATACTGTCCCACTATGTGGCCTAATAAATTAATCACATGCAACCTCTGTACTTTGAAGTCATCTGTTTGCCTTTATAATGAATCTTATCCTCACACTAAGTACTGCCCTTCTTTATCCCTACACAGGCACGGGGAAAGCTGACGGGGCCCAGGGTGGAGGAGGCGGCAGTGTGGACACCATCAGCCACTCCCTGACTGTGGTGCAGCGTCTTGAGGCCCTGCTGATTCAGGGAAACGGCAGTGATGTGTCGCTCAGGGTGGAGACGCCCAACGCAGACGAGGTGAAGGTGATCCAGGTGCACTCGCTGGTGCTCACCCTGCAGAGCCCCGTGTTCGAGGAGATTCTGCTGAACCGAAACAGCAGCAAGCTGGTCCTGAAGGAGAGCTCTGACTGTGCTGCTGTGTTTGACAAGTTCATCAGGTGAGAGCGAAGGAGAAAATATTTCCAACTCAGCACGAGGGAGAACACCTCAAATGTTCTGCAGAGTCTCACCCACCCCCTGCTTCACCCAGTCAGATTGAGTTATTACGCCCTCTAGAGGGATGAACTCATCAACTGCAGCCCTACATCTGAGACAATCAATCAGTGATGACTTTAGTATAAAACAAATGGACTAATCAGGGAACTGCTGGGTGGCTCAATAGCAGCTCCTGTGGTGCAGCAGTCAGTAAGACAATGTGGAGCCGGCGCTGCAACAGCAATCAATAAAAAAAAATCTATTTTTATCTCATATGCTAATGATGAGGATATAAAGCTGAAGTAGAGCTCAGCTGCTTTCTGCCTGACTGAGAAAATCTTCTTAGTCTGGTAAACTGATTTTGATAAGTGATAGTGGTTTGTGCTTGTATACATGAGACATCCTGAGAGGAACGAGACCCTTCAAAGCTGCAAGAAACAATATTTGTTATATTAATAATGAATCTAATAACTGTTTCTGATTTGCAAGGGTTTGTGTCAAGCTTACAGCAAACTAACACCAGGGCTGTGGTCGTTTTTGAGCCCATTTTTGGCTCATTGTTGACTTCTAGGTTTAAGCCATAGATTGTATACAACATGGACGTAGTCTCAGTGACATCACTCATTGGTTTCTGCAGTGGACTTTTGAAGTCCAATGATGTCCATCGCCATATTGAAAATGTTGTTTTAAATTGACTTTTGATAAACCGAAACAAAGAGATAAAGATATCTGCCTTTAGCCTCCTAGCTAACAGCTACGTACCCGCCTGTCAGTCAAATCAGTCATGCCTCTAATTATGAATACCTCTATGCCTTGATACAATCAATATGGATCCCCCCTGTACAGTGTGTGCCGATAAAGAGTTGGGCTATTCACACCTAATCAATTGTTTTAACCACGCTGTGAGATATCTGTTTAGGTTCTCATTCATCCAGGTCATGGTAAATTCGTAGCTTGATCCAAAGGCAACTGGACTGGTTGAACTGAAGAAGCCTTTCGGAGGAGAGGTGAAACCTCTTCCACATCTTCAACCAAGTCCAGCTGCCTTTGGATCAAGCTTCGAATTGAATTGTTGATTTGATCTGCTGTCAAACTGAACATTTTAACATGGGTGTGTATGTGACTTCCATGGCTTTTGCAGCCAGCCTCAAGTGGACTCTCGAGGAACTGCAGGTTTTTGCACTTCAGCATTGGCTTCATTTTTCAACACGGAGGTTGCTGCTTGGATTAGGTACACTTTCCTCAGAGAAAAATGAATACCCTTTTTAAAACAGAAGCAACAAAAAGGTGTTTTCTGCAGACAAGCTCTAATAAATCAACTGTTTTTGGTGTTATTTTCCCCCCAATTGGCCTACAGAAATTTACTGCAGCCTAAAAATCTCGGTCTACAGTTGAGTAAAACAGCTGGTCACACTTTGATTTGTATGTTAAAATGAAGTTTCTCTCCTTCCTCTGTCTGAGCAGGTATCTATACTGTGGAGAGCTTTCTCTACGTCTGGACCAGGCCACAGCTTTACACAAGCTGGCCACAAAGTACCAGGTGATGGGTCTCCAGCAGGGCATCACACAGTACATGACCCAGAACCTGGCCCGGGACTCGCCCTCAGGCCACGTGGCGGGCTGGTACGAGTACGCCCTGCAGGCCGGGGACCTGACTCTGAAGGACAGCTGTCTGCAGTACATGGCCTGGAACCTGTCGTCAGTGCTGCAGAGCGGGGAGTGGTTGACCATCAGCAGCCAGCTCCTCATGTCACTACTGCAGCGCTCTGACCTCATCCTGCAGAGCGAGATGGAGCTGTTTGCAGCGCTCGAGGCCTGGATTATCGAGAACGAGCCTGACGGTCTGACTGCGGAGAACGCTTTGAGGGCTGTGCGCTATGCCATGATGCCACCACGGGAGCTTTTCCGCTTGCAGACGCAGTCCTCAGTCCTTGCACGCTATCAGGAGTCAGTGCGTGACCTGCTGTACATGTCCTACCAGTTTCACTCTGCGTCACCGCTCAGTATGGCCAAGTTCTTTGACGTGAACTGCAGCCTCTTCATGCCCAGGAACTACCTGGCCCCGGTGTGGGGGTCGCCCTGGATCATCAACAACCCGACACGAGACGACCGCAGCACCAGCTTCCAGACCCAGCTCGGACCCAGCGGGCATGACTCCAGCAAGAGGGTGACTTGGAACGCCTTGTTCTCGCCGCGCTGGCTTCCCCTCACCATGAGGTCCATGTACACGGAAACTGGCGCCATGCAGCCGACACGTGTGGAAGGAGGGCGCCCTCGCATCATCATCACACCCGCTACATCCAGTGCAGATTTCGCCGGGGTGAACTTCCAGAAGACGGTGGTTGTGATGGCTCAGCAGCAGGGGAAGATGGTGGTGAAGCACGTCTACAACTTCCACCAGAGCACGGAGGAAAACGGGGATTTCTTGGCTGAAGCCGACCTGTACCGCCGGACGTCCGAATACCTCATTGACAGCTCCCTCTACCTGCACATTATAGTGAAGCCGCTGTACCAAACCCTCATCGTCACCAAGAACTGACCGTCCTCCAACCTCCCTCTCAGAGCCATCGTACCTCACCACACACAACCCAACGCTCTGCAGCGACATCTCGCTAATATCTCAGCATGAGGACGCCGATCTGAATCTTCCTCGTGTGTGATGTTTGGATCATTTCTGTCTCATCCATACATGTTGTATTTATTGGGCAACTTAAATCATGCTCTGAGTGTAATCTATTATGAAATGTCTTTAAAAGAACAGAACTGGTGCTTTTATATTCTGTTCTTATGTTTAACAAATGCAATGAAAGAACCCGAACCAACAACGCCTCGAATGTCGGTTAATCGGCAGCTGACCCTTAAAAATGCATAATTTCCTCCAGTTTGAGTAAAGTCTGCTAAAAACTACAGGTCCCACATATTTGAATAATTGACTGAGTATTTTCTTATTTTGAAAATGATGCTTCAGCTGCTTTAAAGATGTGTTCCTTCAGAAGGAACCGATGGGGCTTGGAGCTTAAAGACACAGACAGAATAAACAGACAGATGTGTTGCTGTTGGTCTTTCAACCTTAAACCCTTTAAGGAAAGAAAACTGTAGCGAGACTGGTCATTCATGCTCAAGGTTTCATTCATGCCACATTGTCTGTTTGTTTTAAAAATTGGTGCTATTACATTATTCCCCTTACGTTACGTTATTTAAGAATATTCTGAGTTACAGAAGTCGTCCATCACCTTCAGAACTGATCAGTCGATCTCCTGATCAAACTAAATTCTGACATTCGGATCTAAAGGCAGGGTTGGTCATTTTTGTAAAACTAGCATGATTTTGAACGTAATCATCATATATTAACAAAACCATAAAAATACGCCTAACAGCTGTAGATGTCAGAGTATCTTGTCGGTAGTCTTCTGATGTGATTGATGTTAACTAGATTAACTGTTGTGTTTATCAATGTTACTCATAATAAAGCTTTTTAATACATTTTCAAAAGTCATGACTGTGTGTCCTTTCATCACTCACAATATGTAGTATTCAGGACTTTAAGCTTTGAAGGCACACACACGCACACACACACACACACACACACGCACGCGCACGCACGCACGCACACACGCACACACGCACACACACACACACACACACACACACACACACACACACACACAGGGGTTCCATGTTGAAGAAGAAAACACTGCACTTGTTACAAAAGGGTACCAATAAGTGGGCCTTGGGTTCTTAGAGGTGGCAGAAGAACATATGCTGCATTCAGGTGCTGCTCGGATGGTCCCAGTTTCTGAGTTGGGAAGACGTTACTCCGACTTCAGTGTGTTCCCGTGATTTCAGTTTGGAAAGACGGAAATTGGTAACAACAAAAAACAGTGTGAATGCTACGAAGAAGATGTGTGACTGTCTCTGTTACAAGTTATGTTTCAGCAAAAGTTGATATACATTACGTGAATTGATCAAAAGTATGTTAACATGAACTAAACATATTTTGCCCTCCATGTGATGACGATTCTGACGTCAAGTCGGGAAGTCGGGCTCTTATTCTTTTCCGAGTGTCCGAGTTGTTGCTCCGACTTGAGCAGGTGTTCATGTGCATTTTACAACTTGGAATCTCATTTTTCCGATGTGTCCGACACATCATGAATGCACCATTACCCCTCCAAAACCACCCACTGTTTCTATCAGAATGATAGACCGACATAAAGTGGAGCCAAAACTAAAGAGAAGTGTGAGTCAATGAACAGAGGGGGAATGGAAGGAGTCACAAATGACTGAAAGAAAAATAAATTTTCAAAACACACACAAAACTGAGAGATTCATTCAAAAAAGAAAAACACAGAAAGCCAACTGATGGTGTTGTCTCTCTGGAGACACACAACCACCTGAGCCGGGGAACCCACACCTCCCTTTAGACCCTCCCGGCCATCAGCTGATCATCATCAGCCATCAGCTGACGGAGAACATCACAGGTGCAGTCAATAGCTCCTGATGAGCAAGGAAACCTGTGACCTACTGTAGTTCCTCAAATCTATGCATAACAATACGTAGCTCAGAGTTCCTAGTTTTTTTCTGAAGGCTTTATTTTTGGTTGAATTGAACTAAATGATGGGAGTAAAGTTGGTCATGTGACCATACAAGGACTAAAGGAATGTTTAAATTAACTGAAGTGAAGCTTTCTTTTATAACACTTTAACTTTACACTGTGTAGTCTGATGCTGTCACTCAGGTAAGTTTACCTTATTGTGCTTTTAGTGAAAGTACTCTCATTGTAATCAGTACTTTATAAGATACATTAACCTAGTCCAATATCATGCAATGTTCAAATTACAACTAAAATATGAATCATAATAAATTATCTGTTTAATTCATTCTAAAAAAACGATATTACTGCAGTTCATTTAATGATATAATAATATTGTCTGTAGGCCTATGCTGTCAGAAAATGTAGGAGCAAACAATACTTTCAAAAAACAAGTTCTTCAATACATTTTGGACCGCTTTACTTCTGCCCATGACTACATTTCCCAGAATCCTTTGCGCTCCAAGCAGGAAGAACGTTCTCTCGCAGGGGCTCACACTGATCCAAGTTAGGAGCTTTCAGCTGCCAGCCTTGGCCCATCATGTAACTGCTGCGGAGAATTCCTTGCAGTGCAATTGCAAATTTACCTGATTTCCCGACGCCTGCGGGGGCTGTGCATTCGCAGCAGCGCTCTGTGCACGGACACGCGCGCCCCGGACTCAAAAAGGCTCCAAGTGCATGAAGATCGAGGCTTGTATTTTGCATCTTCGTTGCAAAAGCAAGCCGCTGAAGCTCCAGTGCTGCGAGGGCGATGGAGGGAGGGAGTGAGAAAGAAGGCAAAGTCTTTTGTGCTTCCCCTCCCCCTCATCAAAGCAAAGGGGAAATGTCTCAGCCAAAGGGAGGTAAGAATATTACACCGATCCGTGCAAAACTAGCGACATGCAATCAGTGCTGCACGCGCTGCAACATGCACCGCTGCAGCTCGAGCACGGCCGGTGCATTTTAAAGTTACATGGTTTAAAAGGGTCAGTTGCATTTCCTGTTACAGATCTTCCCCTTTGCACAGTTCCTGGTAAGACGATGCTGTATGTACTCACTCATATTGACGCTGTTAGCGGCGCACTGGCAGGGATGTTGAGCACAGGGCGCCTTTAATAGTCACGAGATAGACAAGGACACTGCAACTCTTTATAATAAACTCTACACGAGTTAATGCATGGTTCGTGCACATTGCTCAAGGTAAATAATGAAAACCAGGTCGCGTGCAGTGCCACAAACATGCGTGGTTAGGCGCAGAAGTGACTTGACAACCTGCAGCTGTCAGAGTCGAGTTGGAGTGTTTATTGGCTGCAGGTTTCCGCTTGTGAGGTAGAAAATGGAACTCTATTAATAGAATTAGTTGTGAGCATTAAAGTGGTGGTGCGTTCAGGAACAGGCACTTGTTCAGGCAGTTACAAAACAATTCTTAAGCAAGAAGTCCCAGTCTGTCAGCTGCCGCTTCTGTCCAATCACCTGGACATATGTCAGACCTTTGGGTGTGCGTGTTTACTGATGTTCAGCTTTTCCACTCAGCATGCATACAAACACATGCATGCCACACTTTGACCCCAACTTTATCACAGAGCAGCAACAACAAGAGCTGTGCAGGGACGTCTCTGCAGCCTGACAGCTCTGCAAGTTCATCAGTGAATGCATCATCAGGGCAGTGAAAAACAGCTGCAGTGAAGGCAGCTCAGGCCCCTTTCCTCCCAGTACCCTGTTTTCCAAGAAGTCCAAAGTAAGGCTGGTGTATTGCACAACATGCAGAACACACACACACACACACACACAGTAGGTAAGAAGAGGCCGTGCAAGACGAAGCAGGTAGAGAGAGAGAGAGAGACCGCCCCTGATGGTCAGAGCCTCACACTGTTTTGTGCTTCAGTCAATCGTCCACCCTCCTACACAGGAACTGTCTTGTTGCAGCCGCTTCATCTTGTGATGAATAATGCAGTCGTTTGTTTTTTTTTAGTTTGTGGATGAATGAGTCGGTTTGGGACTTTCCTGAGAGCAGAAGTAGGTTTATAGTGTCATCCATTGATGTAGTACAAGGCAGGAAATGGCCCGCACTCAGATAAACTGTCGAGTCTGTGAATTGATTGCTTGATTAGCTATTTGTTTAAGTCTTTGTGGTGACTGTTTGCAGTACAACAAACAAGAACATATTGGTTCTGTCACTAAATGTACCTGTCAGTCACCTGTAGGCCGAATAAAGGAATGATGACAGCATGGCTCCACAAACATGTTGAAAGAAATGATGCTGCAAAGACAAGTTGATTCAATATACGGCAACTATGTTGTTATTTTTTTAAATCTTTTATTTTGAAAAGTTCCACCAGTGAGAGAACATTTTGTTTATGCGATTTTAATTTCACTGTTATTCTGTTTTGGACTCTTGGCTGAACACAACACGACATAACATCGGCCTTTGTGAAAGTGTGACGGATATTTTTCACAGTTTGTCTCTTTTCAGACCAAACATTAAATCGAGAGATGATCGTCAGCTAGGTGCAGAAAGTCATTTATCAAGCAGAGCGTCTCGTACGTGAGGATTAGCAGCACTGGTTGGGATTGTTGTTTGTAACTAAACAAGATGTATAAAGATGTTGCAGTGTGCTCTTAGAGATTGTAACGGTCATTTAAATGGAGTCTAAACACCTACAGCTTCACTAACTGTCGTCTAAGTTGTCCAAAATTAGATTTTCTTTTTATGAAATCAGGAAAAATGTTACCAGAGAACGTGACAAACGAGAGTATTAACCTGAAGAGACATTTACCACGTATTTATGGTTGTTGCAGGTGTTTGATAAGTGGAGTTAAGAACAACTGAAGCTCCACACAGATCGTAAAGCATTAAAGTGTTGTGTTACTTACAGTAAAACTACTGGAGGAAATGAGTACAGATATGCAAAGCTAAAATAAGCACCATGTCCTTGTATTGAAATCATTCCAGACTTAATTATTCGTCCTGCTGCTGTTTCCTTTCTATTCTACTTTCATTTGTCACTGACGCTTGTGAAGTCGTCTGGTGCACAGTGTTGCACGTACAGTTTTCTCCATTGTGCACTGTGCTGTATTGTGCTGTTGTATGCTGATAGCTGTAGTGTGCTCGTTTGGCCTGTGGCAGAGTGACAGCGACCCTCCCAGCTCGTGTCCCCCCTCAGCCCAGGCCGGCCCTCGCGCCCCTGCACTAATGTCCCGTTTGTCATGCAAATGCAGCCTGCGTTTTCAGCTGCACGGAGACCAAATTTGCTGTTTCAACGGGCCAATTGTTGGTCCAGTTCCAGGCCTATGGTGGCTTTTTTAGCTGCAATAACAGTAGAATTGTTCAGAGCATTGTTCAGCTGATCCACTAACTGACTGTACTTCTCTCTTTTCAAGGGGGGGCTGACTGAGTAGGCATGCATGCATTCAGGCTGCAGCTACTTCTCTGACAGTAAGAATTAACAACAACATGTTTCAGGACGTTTGTAACACTTCTAGGTTATGTCCGCCTTGAAACACACATGCATTCACGTTTCACAATAAAGGTTTGTAATGCAGCTGGAGGATATTTTAAATAAATAACGAAGTGTTAATATTTTCCAATAAAACTGTGCTGCTCTAAAAATGAGAGACACATGACTGGTTTAAGTGTGAGTGTGCTTGTAGTCGTGATAGCTGCAGGTTTTCTGGATGCTGAAGTGGGAGGAGACTCGGGGTGAGGATGAGGGAGGGAGGGAGGGAGGGAGGGGGTGTGACACTTAAGCACACCTTTGCAAAGCAAGAAAGTTGATGCAAATAATGTAATTACTGCAGATGCATTGAGACATTTACTTCACTGAATTATGCATGTGTTTTTATTAATTTTTCTGGAAAAATATCACTTTCCCCTTACTCTGGTTAGAAATATATTTGCACTCAGCTTAGGTTGCATGGATCTGACTGCTCACTGTCTCTCAGTTTTATAAATAAAGTTTTTGAATTGTCAAACATTTCTCTCCACTCCGGCTGCACCGTCAGCCCATTTTCTGAGTTTAATTTTTAAATCTCTGCATGAGAGCCGTCTGAGGCTGCTCTAATGTTAACATGAGCCAGCAGGTTGTAACATCTGTTGGATTATATGTTTTATATATTTTTTAATGTCATCACCTCAGCTGTGATGTGAAAGAAACACAATTCCGTGTGTTGAGTTGTGCTTGTTCAGGAGTCTCTGCAGATAGAGAATAGTTCCATTTATGAGCTGCAGCAAGTAGGTCCAAGACGTTGAAGGGATGAAGATAAACGTGTTTAATAAAAAATGTTTTGATTTATTCAGAGTCAGACCATAAAAAATTTAATGAAAATATGGCCCAAAAATAAATCATAAATCCAGTCTCTCCTGTGTAAATGTGTCTCTGAGTCCTGACTGTCTACAATGAGTGAGAAGCTCGAGTCCCGCTGGCTGTGTTGTTGTCAGAGCCGTGTTTACATGGACGGGACGGCCGGCTCCTCCCCTTGTGTATAAAAGCTGTTTTAGTCAAGGACTAGAGAGAAGAAGAAGAACATACTCACTGATTATTTGGAGGTCACATAAGAGTTTTTAGATCACGATCATTCTGTGTAAAATGCAATGTGAAGCCACGAGCTAACTAAAGAGCGCTAACATTAGCATGCTAACAACAATGCAGCTCGAGGCGAAGACAATTTTGTCCACCGTTTGCGCTTAGCGCTTAATTCTTAATTAATGTGCGTTCTAATTTGATAACTCCTTTGTGCAAACACCAGTGGAGAGGGGTTGGAGGTGTGTCTCTGGGGAGGGCGGAGGATTCAGTGTGGAGGAGGTGTGGCTAAACAGCAGTTTGTTTTGGTTTCATGCTGGTGCTCAAGGGCGACATCTACTGGATCAAAAAGTCGCACATTCTTCCTTTAAATTCACTTTAAAGCAAATCCTCATATTTGAGAATTTGTTGGGAGGATTTTACTTGATAAAAGGAACCAAATGAAGATCCGTGTCCATTGAATGATCATTGATCGTGTCATCTTCAGGGTCAGATATAAAAACCATTGTCTGGTAATCACCAGTGAGAATAACTGACGCACACACGGTTCTCTTTGTGCTCGTCTGCAGACACAGACATGTTCTCCTACTTCAGTCAGAGTCACTCAGAGCTACATGGATGCAGAAAGCATGATGGGAGCTCAGGTCTGTGTTCTCACAGGCTCCACTGTGACGGGGTTATATAAGACTTGCAGCTGAAGGACGATTTGTTGACCATCCTAAGTGTAAGGAACACTCGGCTCTCTCTGATAGAATAACCTTGTGCATTATGTATCCTGTCTGTTAATGTGACGGAGCTCGCTTTAGGCTGGAAGCGTTACAGAAATGTTTTGACGTTGGACTCAGTCAGCTGTCAGGACTGTTTCAGAAAAGTGAAGTCTCCATATTTGAACACACCTGAATTCCCCTTTAAAATAAAAGGAATTTGACTACAGTGCTCATGAGTTTGCAAAAATACAAGTACAGACATACAAGCCAGCACATCATGAAATTAAACAGGAAGTGAAACATTTAAATCCTTACAGACGTGTGTTCTTACATCCTTCTGTGACACACTTCCATCTACAACCTGACCGCTGGCTCAGGTCAATTCAAGCTGAACCTGCAGAATCTCTGTTGTCTCTGTTGAGGTCTGTGTCTGGTCTGTATCCTGGTGGTCTCAGGTATTTGTCCTGAATCCAGTCTGTATTTCAGCAGCATTCCTGCCCAGAGTTGAGTTGACCTGACGCTGATACCAGAGAGTCTCTGCTTCCTGCGAGTATCATTCATGATGATACGACTGCCTGGGAAGTGTAGAGTAAGCCGGTGACTAGTTGATTCCCACAGGAGCGTCTGACAGCTGTAACCTAAAGGAGCGGCCATGTTTGGAGGTGTAGAGTATCACACAAACTGCCAGAGCAGTTGAAGGGGGCTGCAAATATCTGAGGGCTTTGACTGGAGATATTTTCAAATCTCTTTTTGCTACCAGCCGCCCCTCTCCCCTTCTGTTACTGTCTTTTCCTGTCCTCCTGTTTGTGACTGCTTGCAGTTCACAGCCCCCCCCCTCGTCTGTGATTGATCTGTCTTCCTCTTGCTCTGTGGAATTCCATTGAGGAACTCTTGGGATTGTTGGAATTCCAGCCGGGTGCATGTGTGGGTTAGCAGTGGGCACAGTGTGTCCCCATGATCGGGCTCAATCACCTGCCCTCACACACACAGGGAGAGGCTTTCTGCACGCACTCTGTCCCTCTTAATGCCCTGCAAACCCTTCTGTCAGCGTAACTTTTTCCTCTCTCTCTGTCATAAAGTGACCGGCGTGCATGATGACACTGATTGCATGCTCGCCTCGGGTGTGGCAGAAGCTGGGAGCACGCAGACACCCATCTCCTGTGGCCTCTCTTTGGCATTTCTCTGCATACTTGAGCTCATGTGCTGCAAATCACCAGGAATGATATGTACTGCTGCTTTTAATTAGCCCACGCTGCCTACCACAGTATGCAGGCCCCGATGCTGAGCTCAGCAAGAAGAAAGGAAGGAATTGTGCATCTGAGTTATGCAACATAATCTGGAGCACGTCTCAAATGAGATATTTTTACATAGTCCCTCCGTGTTTCCAAGTCTGCTTGGTGGGAAATAATTAAACAAGTTCATTTAGCGTTCTTTAGCACAGCAGCAGGTTCTCTAGTATCTTTATTTCTCTTCTCTGACACAGTGAAGCGTTTCCTCTCTGTCTGTCTATACAGTGAAATTATCCAAAGTTTATTGTTGTTATGGGAGTCACTTTTATCACAACTCCAAGCTAGATTTATCACCCTACTTAACTTTAATAACATCCTAAAGCAGTGATATCCAAACTGGGGCCGTGGCCCCCTGGGGGTGGGGGGTAGTCAGACACAGCTCATTTACATTTAAAGCTACAGACACAGAAACAGCCTGTTCTGAGCAGGGCTGAAATAGAGGGGTTTATAGGCATGATCAAATACAGGATCAGAGTGGATTTAGAACAAGACACTTCACACACATGTTTTGAGGAGCTCTGAGACTTATTTACACTGAAGAGGAGGAGGATATGTGACCTTTAAAGTGAGGATGAAAATGTTGCAGACGATTTTAAATCTCAAGTCCCCTGACCCGAGAAGACGTCTTTGAATATCTTGTTTGTCTGAATAACACTCTGAATCCAAAATAAAGTCCATGTCAGTCTGAGACGAATCAGAGGAAAGTATAAAATGTTTAAATCTTAATCGGGATAAAGATTTAACAGAGAAGCTGTTTATTAAAAATCACAGGCTGTGGATGAAACTGACGGATCGTTTCAGCTGTTTTTTAGTCAAGGATCTGACTCTTATTTCCTGATCATTGCTTGTGATAGAAAACCTTGCAGATGCTTCTTCCTGCCAGCTTCATAGATTACATAATCGCCTGACCCTCACGACCCCCCCCTCCACCTCCTCTCTCTCTTCCTTTACGCTTCTGTTCAGTCTTTTCAGCTGCAGCAGCTTTTGGAGCAGTGCAGTGCTCCGTTTACTTCTGACATGACATGCAGTGAGCTGCATGTCATGTGTTTGATTTGCATGTTTGGGCTGCTGGATCGCCTGCATCACAACCACAACACGCAGCACGCAACGGCCGCCTCTCATGACTTACTGCCCGTCACGTACAGATCTGTGCCTGCAGCAAACATTCTTCATACGACGACATCTGTTTCCCAGCTGTGTGTATGTTTAAAGTAAAATTCATGGTGGAGGTTAACATGCGTGAGATTATTTTCCTGTAAGGACCGAGCGGCCTCTTGTCTCACGATCTCAGAGCAGTGAGAGCTTTCAGGCAGATTCTTCAATCATAAGCTGTTTTCACACATGCACTGCTGACATCTTCTAGTAAATCTCAGGCAGGCTACCCCTGAAATCTTCCTGATTTGCTATTTCACACTTGTACCTCACAGCGGGAGGTAACCCCTGTGTGAGACTGGAGGGGGAGGGGGTCTTAGGAGGCAAGGCATGACGTAAAGAGTCGGACACTGTAACGACAACTATTGCCTTTATATCTTAGTATATCAGGGCTAAGTGTTGTGCTACATATTCATGGTATCAACAAAAGAGTGGAGAACAAACTGGTGAACAGAAAACATGATGAAGCAGTCTCATTACGTGCATAGAGGTCATGCATACAGTCTATAGTCATGCACCTGTTAACGTACACTACCTCTCCACATGATTGAGAAGAGTTTTCTTGAATATTTCATGTTGTGCTCTCAGATCGGCTCACCCCGACGTCCCGTGGAAAATGAATAAAGGGGCTGGCAGGAAGTATTTGGAGTGAAAATTTGGCCTTTTGCGTTCACACATGATAGATAGATAGATGGATAGATAGATAGATGGATAGATACTTTATTGATCCAGAGGGAAATTCAAGTGCAGCTCACCCCGACAATTTCAGGACGTTTTGTGCATGTGTGAATGCTCAAAGAAAAAGAGATGCTGTCACCTCATTGTGGTCTCACTGTGAAGCTCTTGCTCTGAGGTTAATCACATGATGAAATCAATGTCTGGTCTTTGCATATGATATAAAAGTATTCATTGCTTGTGGTCATGTGGAAGCTGTAGTTAGTTATGGGGAAAGAGTTTGCTGGTAAGGAGATAAAGAAACAAATGAGCTGTCAGGGAAATCTTCCGGAGCATCAGAGTGCACGCTGAGAGGAAGTGCAGGGTGTTGGTTTGGATGTGGATCCATCGGAGCAGAGTGAAGAACGACTCTGATTCTTGCACTTGAATTCATAATTTGTGAACACAGATCAACTGAACATATCATTCAACAACGTTGTTGAGCACTGGACTGAGTTTGGATTTGTTAGTGCATGCTGTGATATATTGTGGTAAGTTAGGCTATGACACGATACAATGCAATAGGATAGGATACATTACGATTCAATGTAATGTGGGACGATGTGACACAATCATAGACTGTGAATATTGACGAAGCCTGAGTGACGTCACCCGTCTGTTCCTGCAGGGGGCGCTGGAATCAAAACTGATGAGTCATCAAAACATTCACTCCCCTGTACAGTGTGTGCCGATCGAGACATGAGCTAATCAGACCTATTTGGTTTTTTGAACCAGGCTGTAAACATGTTAATGTCTGCTGTAAAAACAGGCTTTTTAGAATGGGTGTGTATGTGACTTCCTGTGCTTCTGCAGCCAGCCTCTAGTGGACACTCGAGGAACTGCAGGATTTTGCACTTCAGCATCGGCTTCATTTTACATCACTGGAGGATGCCACTTGCATTACGGGCAATTTGTTACGATGTCGTACGATGCAATATGATTCAATACAATACGATGCAATGAGACGTGATTGGATGCAAAAGGAACTGATTCTTAATTTTATATGTTAAAGGAATGTTTACCTACATACAGTAAGTCATTGTTTACTCTAAGCCAAAGATCACAAATCACATCGGCCTCATTGAGCTTCATAGATGACATTTAAAACTTGTGCAAGAAGAAGAAACAGAGAGGCTGCAGGGCAGTGTGGACAATGATCCTGGAGAGAGAGAGAGAGAGCTAGTTCCCAAGACAGCCGATGGTCAAGATCAGGGAGCACCGAGAGGAAAGAGAAAAGGAGGAGGAGAAAGAAGGGAGAGAGGAGGCACTCTGCCTCGAGGCTTGTCTGAGCGGAAACATTGTCCTCCACAATCAAAATAAGACGGCCTGACTCTCAAGTCCTCTCTGTTGATTTTTCTCTCAGTGTCAAGTTACTGGAGCAGAGTGAGCTGCAGGCGACGAGCTGTGTTTGAGTGATCTGGTGCCGACCAATCCTGAGCTTCCTTCATCATGTTAATATCATTTTATCTTCTTTCGTACGTTTGTTGTTGTCCAGTCAACACTCGTCTACACTGAAGTCACTGCTGTAGAGTGAAAGTGATTGGTTTGAGACAATCTAATCTAATTAAACACTCGGATTGGATGCAGTCTGCTTTTCATTTGATGAAGGTGTTGATGTGCAGGTTTGGGCCGATTATCACTATCTGTGGTGCACGGTGGTGCAGAGGTTAGCTCTGTTGCCACACAGAGAGGAGGTTCCTGGTTCGAATCCCCGTCTGACAGGAGCCTCTCTGCGTGGAGTTTGCATGTTCTCCCCGTGCATGCGTGGGAGGAGTGTCTTTGGACACTCACACCACCTTTTTCTGAACCTCAATCCTTTTGTTTTAAATGTTGAGTTTATTTTGAGTTTCTACGTTAGGTATTTATTCTCCACATTAGGACGTTTTCCTCAAAGTGCATAAAGAAATGAAATCTTACTCCTCTCATTATTTATTTCTCATTACTGGTCCTAAATGGTAATTGGACCTGAGCTTGTATATTTCTTTTCTAGTCAGGTCACACCTCCACATTCACACCCTGATGGTAGAGGCTGCTGTGTGAAGAGTCCATCAGAAGTAACTAATCACATTCAGACGCCACCGACGAAGCAGCGGGAGCAACTTGAGGTTAAGGATCTTACCTTAAAACACATCGGACATGTTGCTGCAGGAGCTGGGGATCGAACCCTCAACCTTCTGGTTGACCAACTGAGCCACAGCCGCCCAAAATTAAATTAATCTTTTCTGTGTTGTTTTATTAAGTGTTTTTATTAATTTATGCGTGTCAGTTATGTGTTTCTTTCATTTTAAGAAATGTTAGCATTAATAAGGTGAAGGCTTATTCACTCCACCCTAACTTGGTGTGAATGTGGCTGTTGCTGTTTGTCTGTCTCTGTACGTCCGCCCTGTGATGGACAGACGAACAGTCCGGCCTCTCGCCCAGTGACAGCTGGGATCAGCTCCGGCCCCCTACGGAAAGCAGTTAAGATAATGGAGAGATGTTAATGGCCCCCGGGGATGAATAAAGTCTTTTTTTTAATTTGAATTTGAATTTGAACACATTTTATGATTTCATTATGAGGTCCAGTTTATGTTGATGTCAAACTCCTGCAGGTGTGTGAATGTTTAATAACTAATATTTGACACAAACACAGAAGGGGATATTTGAAATATTACTTTTCTTATATTGTTGACACCAAACGTTTGTCCTGCAGCGACACGGTGACTTGAACTGGCTGTAGGTTGGTGATCACGAATGTCTCAATCACATTTAGCAAACAAAGCGTCAACACTTTGAGATGAAAAGATCTCAGATGTAACTGTGTGATATGAAAGTGACACATTCAGAGGAGTGTGCAGACTGGGAGCAGGTGTCGTCTCTCTGAGTGGCTTCACTGTGGTGATGGACCTGTTAGCACAGAACTGGTTTCCAGTTACTATTGTTGTCTGTGTAAGCGGACGTAGGAGGGGGAGGGGCTCCAAGTGACATTTTAGTGCAACAAAGCTGCTTTGGAAAGTGGAGAGCAGGAGGCCGCCGGTGGAGGGCCGCATAGCACGGCAGAGTCACACCCTGCACTGTTTGAACAAACAGGGACACCCTGGACACAAAGTGTGCGTGCGTGCGTGTGTGTGTGTGTGTGTGTGTGTGTGTGTGTGTGTGTGATACCTCCAGGACACTTCTTTGACTGTGACAAAGCCATGTGAGAAATTCCAGTTATTCTCCTGGCTCTGCTCCACGCCTCTTAAAGAGACACACACCTTCAGTTTTACTTTAAATGGCACGCTGTGACATCAGAGGGCATTACACGGTGTGATGGCTTTAAATGTTACCTTACCGCTTTGTGCATCAGCGGCTGACATGTAACCAATCAGTCCCAGAGAAATGTGCACCAGAAATCGGGGAAGGAATCACAAGAAACTTGACAAAAAACTCCTAAAACTTCCTGACCTTTTTCAGGCTGAAGAGCATGTTTGAACACAGTCAGCTGAAAATATCACTCTGAATTTACCCAGAAATGTTTCCTTCCATCCTCCTTGTACGTTTTCAGCATGAAGTCGGGTTGAGCTGCAAGAACGCAGTAGGAAATATTGAGGAAAATTGTCAGAGAGCGAGTCAAGGGGTTAATGAGGTTTATATCCTGTGACCTGCGCACGGTGATAGACTGTATAGAGTGCAATCGTGATCACCGTGCACATAATGGACCTGCTCTGTCTCTCTCGGGTTTCTGGCTCTGTCCACTGTCCTGTCTCTAAGATAAAGGTATAAAAAGCTCAAGAATAAATCTTTAAAAAAACTTTAGCTTAATGTAACGATGTAAAGAGGCATGCTTCTGATAAACAACGATGTAACAGTCGTCATAGTGACACTCAGCTTTAGTAAATGTGCAGTAGTGTACAGTTACAAATGTTCTGAGCAAAGCAATGTGTGGAGGGAAGTCATGAAGCCACTACAGCAACTGAAAGTAAATCACTGTTGAATTCAAATCAAATAATGTCGATTGAAACTTTGTTTTTACAAATGTTACCACACGAGAGAGAACACAAATAATCTTTTTATTTTCATTCTTTCTGCAAACGTTTGATTTATATTTCTAAAGTTATAAAGTCTACGATCAATACTTCATGTTACTTACTCAATAATATATATTTCCATGCAACAAATCACAACATTATTCTTTATTGATTTCTCACTATCCAACATGGACGCCCCTCCTCCTGGTGCCAGAGCCGGTCTGCATGCACGTTTACTAGAACAATCTGCGACTGGGTTCAGCTGCAACATGGCAGAGGAGGTCTGAGCCAGATGTACTCAACCACACACACACACACACACACACACACACACACACACACACACACTATCACACACACACTATCACACTCGTACGAACCTGTGGCACACAGTTAACAAAGGCGCCCTGCTGTCAGTGCAGCACCTTCACATGGAGCGAGCACACCTGAGCTGCAGAACCTCCTCCTTTTCTTCCCCTTCCTTTTCTTCTTCTTCTTCTTCCTCCTCTTGCTCTCAGCGCCTGCTACGATCCCTGAGGATCTGGAGTCACTTCCTGCATCCACCCGTACGTGTCAAAAGACTTGCAGCTGCAGTCGCTCTGCCAGCAGGAAATTTAAGGACAGAAAACTGCAGACTAAAAGCTGCGCTGAATTTGGGATGTGTTACATGAGTCTGTGTGTGTGTGTGCGTCTTTGTTTGGAGTGATGGCTGCAGGAAGTTTGAGTCATGTTGCATCAGTGGGAGTTTTGAAGAGCCTTAAGTCTGTAAGCAGAGAAATCATCATTGAATGTTAGTGGAGTGCAGATACATGCTGTTACTCCGCTCTAATCCGCCTCATAGAAAAGCAAAGAGTCGCTTAAAATGTTCCTGAAGTTAAATATAATTCATTTTAGTAGTTAAATGGATGTAGAGTTGATGGGATCAGGTTTACAGAGTGTGCAGAGGAGGAGGTCTGATTAGCCGATCTCTCATGCAGAGCAATGTTAAGAAGTGAGGTATGCTTTCATCTCGTGGTATTCTCGGCTGTCAGTGAGAGCGTCGTCCCCGGAGTCTCGTCAGCCTGACGTCTTCTTCTTTTATCAGTCACACGAAACTGTTTCAGAGGTTTGCACAGATACTCAAACATCACTGCAACAACCACAGATGACTTTTAGGATTAATATGCAGTAAGCTGGATCTTTGCATCTAAAAGAGCGAATGAAACAACGTTTTGTGTCAGTGCAAACTGAGCATGTTTGATATTCGGATATGACAGCTAAAGAGAGACAGGAAATGTCGGGAGGAGAGAGAGTGGGGTGATGACATGCAGCAAAGGGCCGAGGCTGGATTCTGATGCAGGGTCGCTGCAGCGAGGACTAAAGTCTCTGTACATGTGGCGCCTTAACCACTAGTTTATCCGATGTCCTTCATGTTTGATTTTTTAATCAGTAGACAAAACCTGCTACTTGATCTTTTTTTAAATCCTCCGATCATTAAGTGCGAAATCCTGCAGTTCCTCGAGTGTCCACTAGAGGCTGGCTGCAGAAGCACAGGAAGTCACATACACACCCATTCAAAAAAGCCTGTTTTTTACAGCAGACATTAACATGTTTACAGCCTGGTTCAAAAAACCAAATAGGCCTGATTAGCTCATGTCTCGATCAGCACACACTGTACGGGGGGTGAATGTTTTGATGACTCATCAGTTTTGATTTGATGAAGGATAAGAGTTATTCACAATAAGGCGTGTAGCTGACATGATTGACAGGCTGGCACGATGTAACGGTTTGTCAAGAGGCTTAAAACCCGCCTCAGCTCCAGCTCTCAGACTGTCGTTTTTACCATGTCAGAATGAATGAAGGGATTCTCTTATTTTAGTCCCCTTTCTGTCAAAGGTTTGACCTCTGACCTCAGTTTCCTGATTTAGTTTTGTTGCTTCGTGTGTTTCCAGGTAAGAAGAAGCCGACGCTCAAGCTCTCCAAGGAGGTGTTTGAGCAGCCTCCTCCTGCTGCAGGGTGAGTATAGATCCACTCTTTACTGTATATCCTTTAAAGGTGTTTTATCATCCATCACGTCCACTCTTTATGTCACACAAAGGCATTGGGGCTGCAATTTTTGTGTTAGTGCAATATGAGATTTTGCAATAAACACATTGCAAAAGTCTGAATTTTGATCTCAATAAAAAATAATCTCATCTTGCAGAGAGAAACAATCACAACGTCACGTTATTCTGATGTCATTCAGCCCTAAGAGGAGCTTAATGGTTCATCACTTCCTGTTGATCAAATACGGATTCATTCACAGTAAAATCAGAATCTGTAAAACTTGACGAAGAGTCACAAAGAAAACAGGAGAAGGAAGTAAAATAATGCTGAGTCATTTTGAGTCTTCTTATTCGGGTTTCTTATATTTTGTATTTCAGTCTGTCCTGGGTATAAAACATGAACATAAATCCAAACATCTCTGACGTGTTTCATCTCACATCACGTCTCATTCATCTCCTACAAGCGTCTGAGATAAAGCTTCAGCTGCTCGTAGAGGGCCTCAAACTGAGAGTGTACAGTGTGTATCAAAGTGACTCATCTTCATTGACAAAGCTGCAGCAGCGAGGCGTTTTGGTTTCACGCCAACTTCCTGTGAAATGTCAGAGTCGGGCTTTGACTCGGCTTATTGTGCTTCTTATTTTCAATATTCATGCCTTTCATGGCATCGAAAGTAGAAATTTATTTCTACGTAGAAAACAATTTTTACATTTTCCTTTATCATTCAAATTAATTCACTTAATTAAAGGAAGAATGTGCGACATGTTTACACATAAATCCAGTCTCTCCTGTGTAAATGTGTCTCTGAGTCCTGACTGTCTACAATGAGGGAGAAGCTCGAGTCCCGCTGGCTGTGTTGTTGTCAGAGCCGTGTTTACATGGACAGGACGGCCGGCTCCTCCCCTTGTGTATAAAAGCTGTTTTAGTCAAGGACTAGAGAGAAGAAGAAGAACATACTCACTGATTATTTGGATTTCACGTAAGAGTTTTTAGATCACGGTCATTCTGTGTCAATTTATATGCAATGTGAAGCTACGAGGTAACTAAAGAGTGCTAACATTAGCATGCTAACACAACAATGCAGGACACAGGTGATTGCAGCTCGAGCAAAGGACAATATTGTCCGCCGCTTGGGCTAAACTCCTCCCTGTGTACGCGACAGTAGAGGGGTTGGAGGTGTGTCTCTGGAGGAGAGCGGAGGCTTCAGAATGGAGGAGGTGTGGCCAAACAGCAGTTTGTTTTGGTTTCATGCTGGTGCTCAAGGGCGACATCTACTGGATCAAAAAGTCACACAATCTTTTTTTAAGTTCTGATTTATTTATTTTTGTACTGAATATCCTTTTTTTCTAACTCATTACTTTTGGAAGGTCAAAATCAAAAATGTCAAATGTATGTCACTTGTTTTCTTTCTTTCTGCCACACGGATCTTTAACGTCGTGGTCGTCTTGGAGTTATTTTCTTGAGATTCTTCCAACATGTTGACTGTTGTTTCCCCGTAAGAAGTGAAATTGTTCCCATTAATATATATTTAAAATTGTGTGTGTGTGTGTGTGTGTGTGTGTGTGTGTGTTTCAGACCCCCCAGAGATTTGGACTCCAAAGCTTGTGTAACCATCGGAGAGAAGGTACCTTTCTGATTCTCTTTAATCTCCGTCCTAATCCAATTCAAAGATGATTTTTCCTCCTACCTCTGACTCTTATGTAACTCTTCTCTGTCGACTCTTTTCCCTCCGTGTTGTGTGTTTTTGGTTGAGTTAGACTCCTCTCTCTCTCTGCTCAGAGGTTTGTCTTAATAAACAGTAGTTGGCTTTAAAGATCGGCCCGCTGAACATCACTGCTCGATTGAACACTTGTGATTGTGGGCAGGCTGGAATGTCTTTTATTGCCCGTCAGGCAGTAAAAATATGTATTTTTAACTCATCAAATAAGTGGAATGTTCTATTGGCAGAGGTGCTTGTTTCTCTGCTGCAGTTGGCCGCTGGTCAGAGAGAAGGATCTTTTTTAAATAGCGTGACATGAGAACTGATGTTTAACGTCTTTGAAGGAGACCCTAGTGTTGTAGTACTCAAAATCTGTATTGGTATCAAGACCACTTTTTGGAGGTCTCGGAATCGAAAGCATTTTTACTCGGTCTTGTCTCGCTCTCAGACTGGGCAGACTTCGGATTCTAAATCAAGACCGATCAAGACCACCACCGATCAGCTATTTTCCACGTCATTACTGTGATTAGAAGGAAAACGCCTCTTTCTAAAAGAACAAATAACTTCAATTCATTTGTAGTTTGATTTTTATCCCCCGGTTACGGCCGCAACCTTCCAGGTGTTAAGGTCTAAGTGAGTGACACGCCCGCTGCACACGAGATGAGGATTTTTTAGAGATATTTATGGTCCTTTCCTTGTCTCGGTCTCGCCCTGTCTTGGTCTTGCCTCGGTCTTGATCCCTTAAGGTCTCGGTCTTGTCTCAGTCTCGGAGCACTCCCGGGTTTGTCTTGGTCTAGGTTAGGCTGGTCTTGACTACAACACTAGGAGACCCGATGTGGTACCTGATGCAGTCTTCTTCTTCTTCCTCTGCACGCTCTGCAGGGCAGATTAAAATGTTCTTTACACACAGCAGGCCTGCTCTTACTGATCACAGTGTTGGTATCCACCTCTCATCTTCTCGTCCTCTCGTCCTCGCTCTCTTGTGTCCGGAGCAGAACTTCGAGGTGAAGGCAGATGACCTGGAGAAGATCTGCGAGCTGGGCAGAGGAGCGTATGGCGTGGTGGACAAGATGAGACACATGCCCAGCGGCCTGATCATGGCTGTGAAGGTGAGTCCCGTTCTGCTTTTTCAACGACTCTTTGGGCTTTTACAATTACAATTCAAATGTATCTCAAACATGTAAAAGAAAAGTGTTCATACAAACAGCAGACAGAAAATAATAATATAATATATCACAAAATATAAAGCATGTCAGGTGGTACAAAGCTGAGCACCTGATGATTTGGTTTACAGATCTAAGGCCAGCCCGTCTCCATAACTCATTGATTGTTTACTTTCCTGCTTCCTTATCAATAAAAACCTCTACAATAGTTATTTTCCTAAATGAATGTTTTCTTGAATGTTTCCTGTCGTCGTCGTCCTCTCAGCTTATTCGGGCCACGGTGAACACTCAGGAGCAGAAGAGGCTGCTGATGGACCTGGACATCTCCATGAGGACGGTGGACTGTTTCTACACAGTCACCTTCTACGGAGCTCTCTTCAGAGAGGTAACGTCACAAACACGACACTGGTGATAAGTGAGCCGATCCCTGAACATGAAACCTTCATATAGTCAGTGTAACATGTAAGGGACCAATCAGGAGAACTTTGTCGATAAATTGGCAAATATTTCACTATTTCATGTCATTAACTATCAGGAGGAATTAACTAGTGTTTGTGCATTTAAACCAAGCAGCAACCTCCGGTCTTGAAAAATGAAGCCAAAGCAAAAGTGTAAAATCCTGCAGTTCCTCGAGTGTCCACTTGAGGCTGGCTGCAGGAACACCAGACGTCACATACACATGACAGGCGAAGAAGCCGTTTTTACAGCAGAATTAAACATGTTTGCAGCCTGGTACAAAAAACAAGTTATTGTCATCACTGGCACACACTGTACGGGGGGGATTTATTTTTTAAATCTAAGGGTAGCTGACATGATTGACCGGTGGGCGGGTCGTTAGGTTGACTGAAAGTTAGGGTGAGACCGCATTTCCAGCATGGCAGCTGCTGCTGATGAGCCTCCGGAGCCCCCAGCAGGAACAGATGGCTGACGTCACTCAGGCTTCGTCCATTAATATTTACAGTCTATGATTTAAACACGTTCTACGTTTTTACACTTTATTGTACGTCTGTGGTGTTCGTGTCTTCTGAAAGACCGCCAACAGACGTGGTGCAGGTCAAAGTAGATCTAAGAGTGCATTTTGAATGGTGAAGTACTTTTATTTTGAAAGTATCTAGATTTCCCCCACCGCATATTTAGTGTTAGTTTAGATGTTTATGTCTCTGTCATAAGCTGACGTTAATATATCTCTGATGTCTGGAAATGCAACAGGTGTTGTTTTGACCAAATCTGCATCCATGTTGACTTGCAGTCAAACCAAAAATCCCACAGTTAGTGTGCACTAATGAGGGAAGGATAATCATGAGAAACACCTCTGCTCTGAAGTTTTTGCGATGCAGAGAACTTCCTGCAGCACCGTGCGGATGTTCAGGATTTCCTCGCTGTGACTGTTAACAAAAATCTTTCACTTCCCGTCTGTCTGGAATGCGTCCTGGTGCTTTTCTTTTGTTGTGATGTTTTTGATCAGTGTCTCAAATGTGACTGTGTGTCTGTTGCCAGGGCGACGTCTGGATCTGCATGGAGCTGATGGACACCTCCCTCGACAAGTTCTACAAGCAGGTGATCGAGAAGGGCATGAGCATCCCCGAGGACATCCTGGGAAAGATCGCCGTCTCGGTGGGTTCACTTAAAACACTCAGCAGAATGTGAAGTATTAAAGTGTATTCACCATGACATCCTGCCTGTGAATGTGAGCTTAATGACAGATACTGGTTATGTGACTCTCATATGCTTATTAATGGGCTTTGTTATTACAGATAGTAAAAGCTTTGGAGCATCTGCACAGCAATCTGCAAGTCATACACAGAGGTAAGAGCCTGAGAGGAAGCCCATTACAGCTCTCAGAGACTGTGTCGTTATCCACTGCTGTGATGCATCAGCATTCAGCTGCACTCAGCTGCATCCTCTCAGTGTTTCCTTATTTCTCTCTGTCTTTACGTCTTTTATTCTGCTCTGTACTACGGTGTCCTACAAGTGTGAAGGGCCAGAAGGCCAGAGGTGCTGTTTGTCAACAGGCAAGGCAGGCAACTGCTTGGGGCCCCAGAAAAAGTAGGGGGCCCCAAAGGGCTGATAAAACTTTAAACCACAGCAGTGGCTCAAAAATGTGCACATTTTTGCAATGACAGAAGGATACCTCCCTAAGGGGGCCCCATCTGACAGCACTCCCTCTTGTAGCCCTGCTAAGGATAGCATGCATTTTAACTTTGTCAATGAAAGTCACCGAAGGAAAGTGAAGAGGAAATATCTCTCTGGGAGTGAAAAGAGAAAGAGCGAAAGAGGAAGACCAGTAAGCGACAGGAAACTGGTAGACATAAAGGTGATGAACGCAGGTTGGAGCGCCCCCCAATTTATATTTGCCTAGTGCCCCAACAGAGTCTAGAATCGCCACTGCAGAAGGTGCTCACGGTCCTTTGTGACCAGGGAGCAACTTTGAATCTGCATCTCGTGGGATTTTATGTGTCGCTTTATAGAAACAGTCTGAACAGTCCGTTAAAATCCGTTCTGAGATTATTGGCGTGAAATGAAGAGATTTGGGTTCTGTCACGGCAAACACAACCCTGGGACTCTTACTTGTCTAGGGCTTCCATGCGTCTGCTGCTCACCCTGCTCTTTTCCAACGCGCTCTCCTCTGTGTCGGATGTCAGTTCAGTATTATAACACATAAACACACGTCTGCAACTTCAGTTGTTAATGAGCTAAACAAAGATGAAGATAAAAACTTCTTCATGCAGCTGTTGGGTCAAACATTTCTGAGGGTTTAGAACAAGTTTAAAGACATTTACTTTCTGATTCTGAAGAGTTTGTAGTCTCTGTTTTTGCACCGTTCACTTTTTCTATCAACATCCAAGATGGCTACCTGCAAATAATAACAACCTCACAACCAAAATATAAACCTGAACATGTTGCCATTTGTTGTGGCAGTTGTTTTTAAAAAAAATGACGTCAGCCTAGCTACCTTTCGTAGCAGGTTACCTTTACATCTCGTGTTTTTGTTGTAGCGTGCAGAGGTAGTTTGGTCAAACACACTGCTGTGGTCATTGAAGGGTTAATTCTTCTTCCTGTGTGAAAACCTTTGTGACCGCTGTGTGTTCTGTGTTGCGTCAAAGCTTGATAAAATCGCTGAGTAAGATCATGAGAGATAAAAATAAAGTCACACACACAGAACTGCTTAAAGCAACAATATGTCACTTTTCAATCTTTAAATAGTCGTGTAAAAGGTTGATTTAATAGCAGAATAACTTTCAACAGGGTGTATGGCGTCTCTCTCATGTCCACAGAGTGGCCCGATCGCCTGTTTACTGCACTATGTTACTTTGGCAGCAGGCCGCGGTCACCTCGAGAGAACTGCGTACGTCTTTACGGCGCTAGTTCACACAGCAGCCTTTAGTTACAAAGCAGCCAGTTAGCCCGTCTCTGTACTGTTTGATACAACGGCTAAGACGAAGAGGACGGAGATGGATGAAGCTAAGAAGAGAAAAATAGAGAGAGATTGAGAGAGAAGCAGAGTGTACATCCCTGCAGATATTATTCAGAACAGATTGAGACGTAACGTTAGCCTGTATCGTTATCGTAGTCATCGTTGTCTCGTGTTTAGCAGCTTTACCGGCTGCAGAAAGTCGTGGCCCGAGTTATGTCTCAGGTTTGGTACGAATAAACCGATAAATACATCTTCAAGTTAGCTTTATAAGTTTGGAACCTTACAAACCTATCTCAGCTAGCTAGTGTAGCCATTTAGCCACGGCCTATAGTCGTCATGGTAACAGTTGAATACACAAACACATACTCGACATGCTAACAGTATGCAAACAACGGGCTGTAGACGCTAGCAGAGTCATATCTGGTCGTTTTACTGAACCTCTTCAGTCGAAATGGTTCTTTAGCTTCTCACAGCATCGTTGGGGGAGGCATGACATCACTTGGAGTGTCTTATGATGGTGCGGTTAGACTCAGGGGCCTTCGGTGGGCGCCAAATTACGCCAAACCCAATTCTACATATTGTTGCTTTAAAATGACAGATGTGTGTGACAAAAATACAACTCAACCTTCTGTTTCTTGTGTCGTCTTTGGCTCTGCGTAGACGTGAAGCCCTCCAACGTGCTGATCAACACTCAGGGTCAGGTGAAGATGTGCGACTTCGGCATCAGCGGCTACCTGGTCGACTCCGTGGCTAAAACGATGGACGCTGGTTGCAAACCTTACATGGCGGTAAGCGAAGAAGTATTTTACAACAGACGGACCCAAAGTTTTAATCCAACTGAAAACATCCAAAGTGGAGGTTAACTTTTGTTGTCATTATAGCGTCGTGTAGCGAACTCTGTTACTTGATCCGCTACTTCCACGTCCTGAAATTATCTAGATATTTTCAGGAGTGCAGATGTGAAAACGGCTTAACTGCGTCTGCTCAGCTGCTGATTGGCTGATAGAGATTCAGGGTCAGGTTAGTACATAGCAAACGCAGCGGTCTGTTTGTGTACAGGAAGTTTAGGATGACAGGAAGTGTGCTGGTCGTCCTTGACAACAGCTTACATCTTTGTTACCTTCTGCCCCGCAGCCGGAGAGGATCAACCCCGAGACGAACCAGAAAGGCTACAACGTCAAATCAGACATCTGGAGTTTAGGAATCACAATGGTAAAAGCTTTTTTTTCTCTTTTCAATCTCACTCTATTTAATGAACCCATTTCACTTCCTCAATTTGTTCATCTCAGGTTTTTTTTAACGTCGTTATTGCCTGAAAAATAGAATCGAGTGCATCTGAAGGCGGAAATGAATCATGAGGGGAAAATGAAGTGTGGCGTTCTATGAGGCATGGGTCCAGACGAAGTACCGTCTAGACGGTTTATTATGAGTTGTTAAATATTCATCACTCTCTCATTTGCACATTTCCAACGCAGACCGGAGAATATTTTGGCTTCAAGGATTCGGCAGTTTATGGCAATTAATTCTGAACCCGGCTCGTCCTTCGGGCTCCGGCCTTTACAGACGAGAAGCAAAGTGTTCCAGCACACGTCCGATTTAAATGCTAATTACGCTGCTTAATGTGACGTGAACAGAAGAGAGGATTGAAACGATAAAGGTGAGCGGAGGAGTTCAGACGCTGGAGAAACAGTTTGATGGTGGATTGTGGGCAGTGAGAGCGGATTGTCTGAAGTCAAAGATATCTCTAAACGTGGATAAGACAGAGAGAGTCATCAGTGTGACGACTAAAACACACTTTGTGCTGATTTAAGGAGCGTCTGCTGCTCCTTGAGAACTGTTCTGAAGAGCCACCTCCGCTATGAACACTGAAGGAACTGTAAAGTGAAGGACTTGATGAGATTTGGGTGTGAGTAAGTTGGGCTGATTTGTAAAAATCTGCATAACTTTTTCTTTGTGTAGCGTAAACTGCAAGCTACCACAAGCTAACCACCGGTGTTTGTCACCTGCCTGTCCAACAGGAAGCAGACCAACTCCACGTCCACGGGTAAAAGCCAACACAAGGTTCACCCTCGTTTTAGAACGAGCTTTATCCGCTTGGTGTTTCACCTCACTGTGATTATATTTACTCTTCTTTGCTGCTACGTCCACGTCCGTCATATTCGCTGGATTGAATTGCGTCCAATCACTGAATTGTATCCACTCCTAAACTCACCTGCTGCGCTGTCATTGGCTGGAGGAAACACACCAGCTCGCAGCCCAGAAACATCCGAGTCAACCAAAACAAACCAGAACAGTAAAATCCATTCAGAGGACAGGGTCTCTGCAGACACAGTCACCACCACACATGTATGGAAGCCCTGAAGTGACGATGGAGCAGCTTTACTTTAGGATAACTCTGTATTTTATATATTAGGAAAAAGCTGCTGACAGAGAAAAAGAGAAAAAAAGTGGATGCTCACTTTGGAAGGGCAGCGTTTGTTGGTTTCTGCTGCATGAAGTAATCCATCATGACAGTGGCACGTTAACGTGTTACACAGGTGTCTAATTACAGTCTGCTGTGTGCACAAACACAAGGAGAAATGTCAGAATGCAAACGAAAAATGAAAAGCTTTTAGCGGTAATGAATGGAAAAATGGATCAAATGGTCGCTCCTGTATTTAATAATAGTATTTAAACGAAGAGTCCAATCTGCTATGAAACAAAGTGGGTTCATCTCATACTGCAGGAAGCTCAGTCAGTACGGACCTGACGGTGTGGCCAGCAGAGGGAGACAGAAACATGTCGACGCTGTCAGTCATCCAGGTCAAACTGAGTCTTGATCCAAGGATAACTGGACTGTGTTGAACATCTTGAAGACGTTTTCACCTCTCCTGTTTCAAAATATTAACCCTCTCTTCTCAAAATGATATGAGCCTTTTTTTTGTAATGTTACCGAGGTAATTGGGCCCAGAGGGAGCTAATGTTAGCCAGGAGGCTAGCGCTAACACTAGGCTACTGATCGAATGTGCATTTGTTAATTCATATCATAGGTCCCATTCACTGCGGGTGTATCAGAGCCCCTGGTATTTCTGCCAGTGGGCCTGTTAGGATGTAAATGACCACAGAATCCTGTCCTGAAGAGCTCTCCTATGCTGTGCCAGGCGTTTGTGTCGCGGTTGTTAAGTCTCTCCAGTGTATAAATCCCTGCATTCCTCGCTGCACTCGATAGCATGGACGACATTGCTTTGGGAGTTTTTTTTTTGGGGTTGACCAACTTCTGCCTCCGAGTGTTGGATGGTTTGAAGTGTCCCGGGATGTTGATTTGGATTTGATCATCATGCCTTATAATTATTAATTAATATTAAACCTGACAGCAGGATACGTAGCTTCTCATATGCTTCATGTCCTCAGTGTTTTTATCCTGTTTCTCTCAGATCGAGCTGGCGATCCTGCGCTTCCCGTACGACTCGTGGGGCACGCCGTTCCAGCAGCTGAAGCAGGTGGTGGAAGAACCTTCACCCCAACTTCCTGCAGACCAGTTCTCCCCCGAGTTTGTGGACTTCAGCTCTCTGTGGTACATCTATCTCTTTCTGCAGTTATTTCCCAAAGCCATAAACACCTCTCAGGAGGAAAAAAAAGTCATTCCATATTTTTATTTTTTTTATCTGCACAAATAACCCAATCATGTGTGATCTCCTCAGGCAGCAGAGACTCAGTTCTTATCAACAAAGCCACAATAACTCCGACAAAATGTGCTTTGATTCCAGCCGAGTGGGCTTCAGTTAATGTTCCTTCTGATGACTCTGAGTTTACAATGACTTCTTCTGTTGTTGCTGTTGTCGTGAGGACAGAGTCTATTTGAACAGGAAATTACTTGTTTTTTCAGAGTGACAACACTGAGCTGAACCCAAGGTGAAGTCTTCAATCTGTTGGTTTGTTGGACCTGAACGTGTTCAGTTTACTCGAGGTTGCTCATGAGCTCTTTTCAGAACTCTTCATGGACCTTTCTCAGAGTCACAGATAATCAGTTCACAGTGACGTTCAGCAGGAGTTTGTCTGCTCTAACTCTAATTTATCAAAGCCATAGTTGCTGACATATTTTAGCTGAAGGTCCTTAAAGAGTGAAAGAATGGTCGCTCTTCCTTACGAGCGTGAGCAGAGGGACGTCTAACAGTTCTTCCAGTGCAGAGACTCTCGGCCCGGTCTTTCAAAAGGTTCCCTTTAAAGGTCACATGCAAAGTACACTGTACCATGTTTTTCTAGAGGATGGGCTTTTCTCATATTTGGGGGGTTTGTGGACGAGCCCGAGACAAATATAAGTGTTAGGGCGCACTCACACTAGGCAATCTGTCCTGTGTCTAAGCACGCTTCACCCCTGAAGTCCAGTTTGTTTGACTAGTCTGATTGTTTCGATCTGTGCCCAAGCACGGTACACTTCCTTGGCCCTGGCACGCTTGGAAGAGGTGTGCTTCGGCACGGTACAGTTCATGCACGAGCACAAGCAAAGGTACACAACGTGGACAGCCTTCATTATGGAGAAATCCAGAGTGTTCTGTCTGTATCTGACTAAACATGACTCAAAGTGGGACGGATGCAGGAGTTAGGATTTCTTAGTTTAGTGTTCTTCTGTTTATCATTAATCGTGGATTGATGACGTTGTTTTTGCTTCTGCAGCTTAAAGAAAGTTTCCAAAGAGCGGCCGACTTACACAGAACTCATGGTGAGCGTTTTCTCTTCCTATTTTAATTTATGTTTTGCATATTTAAAAAATACAGACACGAAAAAGACAATCACTGCACAATGCAGAGAGAGGCAGAGAAGCCCGTGCACCTGATGGAGCCTCTTTCTGTGTTTCATTTTCACGATTATAAAAATGAAAAGTGCTGAAAAATATGAAAGACAGACAACAACTGCATTTACATCATAAGCATGCTTCTTGTAATGCTGGTGATCAGACACCAGAGGGCGTACTTAGATCAGTTTCAGATGTGGCTGCTCTCTTCCTCATAATTAAACTGTTGTGTTACACTTTTTGACATAGAGCAGGTAGAAAGTATTCAGATGGTTTTGCATGGCACTCAGACTAAATGAAGTTGTTTTCTTCCTCAGCAACATCCCTTCTTCACCTCGCACGAGGCCAAAGAAACCGACGTGGCTAGTTTTGTCAAAGTCATCCTGGGGGAATGAGCTGCTTCAACTGAACAGGTGGAGAAAGGGCACATCTGGTAAAAAAAAGAATTAAAAAGGTATACAAACAAACAACAGCACCACCCGCTGCCCCCCTGATGGACGGAGCCCAGAGGAGAAACTGACGGAGCAGGAGTTTGTCCCAGCCCCCCTGTGTCCTCTGTACATCACCTGATGTGAGAGGGCTGGAGGAGTCGGGGGCCTCACATGTAATCTGGAATAATTTAAGATGTCTGTATGCAAACTCTCCCTCTTTGGTTCCATTAGTCCCACCTGTGTGCACCGCCTACTTCTCAAACGTTGTTACTGGTCAGCGAGTTGACCGTGTGTGGTGGACAGTCAGACTAAAGGTTTGTTTGTTTCTTAGAGGTGCAGATTCTATAGAAATATGAAAGATATAATATCTATGTATAATCTAAATGTTTGTATACTCAAAGCAAGTGTTGCATTGGTTTATTAATTGATTGCATGTACAGAATATATCAGTGAGGAGCAGCTGCAGAGTCTCAGATCTGCAGCCTCACTTCAAGGCCCTCCTAGTGGTCACTAATAGGTACTGCACTTGAACTGCTCTCCCTTGATTACAGCAGAGGTTCTACTTCACGTTCTGGGCTCTGGCTGCCTGTGAATGTGTGTTGGTGTGTTTGTATGTGTGTCTGCGAGCTGGTGCACGATATATGTGTGTGTTTGTAAGGCTGCACGATTTTGAAGAATTGACAGGATTTTCTCACATCGATCTAAAGGGCAACACTTATATATATATTTTGGGGGTGCAGGGATTTCATGTCATTCTGATGGCCCTGCTAACTTTATGTTGATTTTAATTGCAGAATGAAGTTTGTCCCAACGCTGCTTGATCATTTGTGCAGAAAAGTTGTCAGAGCCAGGCCTGGATACATTTATTCCCTTGATTTGTTTGCTTTGGAACTTGTTTGCTGAGGCCGGCTAAAGAGGTTCAAAGAGAACATTTAGGGCTGACATTGAATTTTCTAAAAGGGATGTCCTCTCGTCTTGTTTTTGTGTTTCACATAGTCGCCCATGTCTGCAAAGGGTCTGCACGGACGGAAGTGCGTGCTGGAACAAACCTGGACACATCGACCATTTAAATGTGCATTCATCAGAGTTTTAATATACCCCCTTACAACATGCTGGTTTATCTCTGACCCAGCATGCATGTTTACATTTACAGACACGTAGACTGCATGACAAGTCTCTGCATATTTCTCCAGGTTCTGAATCTCACAGCACGACACCAGTATTACCCACAACTAGCTAACCGGCCAAGACAAACGCTGCTTTTGACACATGTAGCTTAGCCGTGTGTCACCAGTTCTAACACGCAGATTCAGGGGAAACAGCATGCTTAGTTTGATGCAGAGGAGCTCCCTGCTAATACTAATACACAAGTGTGCAGAGAGGTACGAGGTAAAGTGGGTAGAAATGTGATCAGTCGTGCAGCCTTACTCCACACACACACACACACACACGCACACACACACACACACACACACACACACACACACACACACATTACAGTGATGAGTGTGTGTGTTGATATCGTGCTCAGTTGTGGGAGAAGATGCTCGTGTTGTTGTGTGTCCTGAGCCAATCACAATCCTCTCCACTCCACGTTCAACATGGAAAGAACTGGATATTATTACTTTGAAGATGATAAATATTATATTAGTTATAGTTATTTTTATTTTGATGGAGCCCCCTCCCCCATATTTCCTGCAGTTTAGTTTCTATTTATTACACCTGCTGTTTTCCCTCTGAACACTTGACCATTGATCCACTCGACACTTGTCTCGTGTGTGTGTTTGTGTGTGTTTTTGATCGTGTCTTTCTGCGCTCAAACGTGTAAATGCTTTGGAACTGTCACCTGTAAACCTTATATGTGCCTCTCTATAGAAAAACAATTAAGGAAAATAAGATGCGACGATGACGCTGCAGGGATCTCTGCCTCACCCGTCATGTCAGCTTCCTCCCTCGTCACACTCTGCATGGCTTCACAGTTCAACTTTTGTGTTTCACCGCTGACATTATAGAACTTCTACATGTTCGTCCTTCACTCTTTGCTTTTCCTTCACGGTGGTTTCAAACACTAGAAAGCGTCCGGTCCTCTCACGTGAAGCTCAGCTGACCTCTTTCGATGTTGTGCAAGTCCTACTCTAACGACAAAATGGGAAACTTTAAGAGCTGTACGCGTCCGGAAAGAGGAGTGTTGTCACTCACGGACAGTTGCTTCAGACTTTGTTTCTGAATGAGTTTCTGACACTTTAGTTCTGCTGAAGTCGTTTGGTTGTTGCTTGAAGGAGGATTGGCATCAGCTGTGGCTATCGACTTTTATGAACTGCATTCAGCTCCTCAGCAGACCTTCGTCCCGGTGTTTGTGAGTTAGACGGTTTTTGCACCCGGGTTGATCAGGGGCCAATTGTTCCCCATGTGATTGCATAATGGCTTATTTAAATCATCTGCACAGCTGTTTGCTCTGCAGCACAGTTAGAGAAGCATTTAACCCTTCTGCGTGTGCTTTATGAATCAGACAGTGACATTCAGTCTTGTTTGCAGAGTAGAAGCAGGCTTAAGAGCAGCGCAGTCCTTTTGGCCCAGTGTCTCCAAACAACAGTAAAGATTGTTATGATGCCCTAAACAGTTTCAGATTGAGCCTTTGACGTACTACAACAGCTTCAACACGCTGTAAACAATGATCAGTGTCTGCTGTTTTGTCCCCACTTGTTGTTACAGCAGCTAAACCGTTTCCTTTAACCCTTCACACCCCAATCTGCTGCCCGCTGGGCTTCAGCCCGACTGTCCTCTCGATAACTCCCGAAACTTCCTAGAAGTTTTATTTACAGACTGAAGTCTAACCAAGCTTCCTCTTTTCTCAAGTCACTGTGCACGAAACCTTCGCCCTCTTCCGTTTGTTCCTCTGAAACTGCCATTACCAAACCTTTCACCACATACCACTGAAAGCACATGACAAGCTAGACGCTGTTGCATTTTTGCTCAGAGGTTCGTCTCATTTTGACACTTCCCCATCTCGTCAGAGGGCATGAGGCAGTCTGTCAAACACCTTTCTGTTGATAGTTATGACTCACTCATCGCGCATTTCAGTTCTGAGATGGAAATATACTCTAACGACCCTCAGTGTTTCATTGCATAATGACATGAGTCAAACTGAAATTACATTTTTCCTCAGTAGAGTAAAAAACAGTTGTTCAGGTGCAGCACAGCCCGTCACTGTCCCAATCCTTCCTGTTCACTCGTCATGCTGTTCCTTTTGTGTGGAAAGACCCCGGTGAGCCCTCTTGATGAGCGGCGTCCTCTGACATATAGAGAGACAGACAACCAGCCACACTCACATTCACACCTACGGGCAATTTAGAGTCACCAGTTAACCTAACGAGCATGTCTTTGGACTGTGGGAGGAAGCCGGAGTACCCGGAGAGAACCCACACATGCACGGGGAGAACATGCAAAAAACAAAACATCAAGACGAATCGATTAACTCCACGCTGTTGAAACAGACTTTATTTATTGTTTTCAGAGCAATGATTCTCCATGAGTGAGACGTTTGTTAAAAAGCAGCAGGATGAGATTTAAAAAATCAGAAAACGCTGCTTACACATGAACAAGGGGAAAAATAGAGTTTGCATTGTCCACAAGGGGGCGCCAAAAACGACTTAAACCGAAAGATCCTCACAGGAGCTTTAAGTTTATTTTTCAAAAGGTTGCCAGAACTCAAAGTTGCGTTCAGTCTTCTCCTCTGCAAACATCTCTGACACTTCTGCTCACAGCAGAATCACACTCACATTTCTGAAGGCTGTGAAGAGGAAAAAGTTGCATGCATGTTGTGTGTGTGTGTGTGTGTGTGTGTGTGTGTGTGTGTGTGTGTGTGTGTGTGTGTGTGTGTGTGTGTGTGTGTGTGTGTGTGTGTGTGTGTGTGTGTGTGTGTGTGTGTGTCTCCCTCAATGTGCTTGCCAGAGAGCAGTGCTACCTTTTTTTTCTGTCTCATCTTCTGTTACATGTCCCTCTCTGTGTGAGCCTTCATACATGTCTGCTTGCATGTGGGATTTCCCGCTCGCAGTCTATTTGCGTCTCATGGTCACCTGCTGAGTAAACCTCTGTGGCTGCAGGTCAACGGGGGCAGGACGTCCGAGTGGAAACTGACCTTTACGGGCGATTATTTTCACATCCCATCACGACTCCCCTCTTAACCTCTTGAGTCTGTCTGAGCACCCGACAACAGGCACGTATTCCTGGATGATGAGTTAGTAACATCCTAGGAGCAGGTTTTACTGGAACACTTTTTTATTTTTCATTTTTAAGGGTTAAATATAAATGTAAGCTTGAAGAGAATCAGAGGAAATTTAGCTCACCTTCTTCCTCATCCTCAAATTGTGTCAGCACGTGACTGAAAAATATCTCAACGCCGGTGTTTGAAACTTCCCTTCCCAAGCCTTTCACAGATTATCTGCCATATTTCTGCCACTCAATATCACGTGTGACTCTGTCGTCTGTGTGTGAGCCGTGCTGAGGTTTCTTGAACGCTTCATTTGTATCCGTCTGCTGCACAGCACCTCTCTCTCTCTCTCTCTGAGCTTTCTCGAGGTCAGCGTGGAGCTTTGCGTGTCTCTGTGGCAGGTGGTAAACTGCTGGTACACACAGCTGTATGTGACTCTGACGTTGCCGTGTTGTGTTCTTTTTATTCGGAGGGTTTTGAGGGTTTTGTGTTTTTCAGAATAAAACAAATCCAGAGATGTTACTGTATGTGGAAGAGGGTCTTTCGTTGCTGTCGGATGGGTTCTGGGAGGGGGGGAGGGGGGGGTTGTTACTATGGCAAAAGTGCATTGCCCCATGGGAAGTGAAGTTCTCACCTTATGTACACATCTCTAAAGCCTCTGCTAAAGACTGATGACTGTTTATTTAGAGCTCAATGAATTTCTATGAATATTTTAGGTTGCTCAGTATGATTATGTGCAATTGTAACGATGGAAATTCAATAAAGAAAGAGGTATTTTTACACAACCTGTTCCGAGTCTCCTCTTTGGTGTCAAACTGTCTTTGAGAGTTTCCTTTAATTTCTTCTGTAACTGTTAGTACTGATAGTATCTGCCCTCTGTGTCTGTCTCACTGACCTTGCTTTGCTGTGTTTGGGTTTAAACTCGTCTTTGCAGGCCCATGAAATGTCACGTAGCGCAGCAGCTTTAAAGCGGAGTGCCGCAGGGCTGGGAACTGGACCCGTTGAACTTCCGCACACGTACAGTATCGAGGAAATTGCGTGCAGAAAAACAGAAAATAAAAACACAGAATCTCCTGCACAAAAACAAAAGCAAAGATGAGAGAGAGAGAGAGAGGGGCTCGGAAAAACCAAACAAACCCACGACAATCTAAACAGAGAGCTGAGCGCTGATTGGACGACAGTGTGAGGAACCCCGCTACAAAGCAAACTACCTGTTGCTGCTTGTTTCTCACACACCACCTGCTCAGGCACACAGCCTGTTTTGACGCACATCCCTCCTCCCCTGAAGTCAAGTCTTCGACTTTAAAGTCTGAGGTGGATATTTTTGGCTCTATTCACCGCACAAAGTCTTCCTTCCTTTTCTCGACCAACTCTCAGACTTTTAGAGCAAAGTTCATCCTACAGTTTGTAAAACTCCATCCTGCATTCGTAGAAAGCAGAATCAAACCCTGACATGTGACACATTTATGTTGATTCTTTATGAAGCCTGGAGGTTTGGTGGTCAGTCTACGTCACAGTCCTGAATCAGGCCAACCCTGGAGGCAGAGGTCAGGGTCTGGAAGATGCCAGTCTTAAATACCCGTCACTATCAGGTGTCACTGGAATTCTACTCTGTTTATTTTTAACCACACTACGACTGTTTGCTTGTTGATGCTCCAACAATATGTTTTCTTCTCGATCCTCCAACGTCATCAAGTTTCCGCTTCCTCCGCCAAGCGCTCCCAGAGATACACCATCTTCACGCAGACTTTGTTTACTGTCTCACTGTTACACAACACTTGGCTTTGCAGGTTTTAAAAAAACAAACATCATTCTTCAGACCATTTTATGACCATAACAGGAATAATCTTAGATATAAGTTAAAGTCTTGAATGGAAAATTAGGCTCCGTCCACCAGATAGTTTAGAACTGAAGAAGTATTTTGGAGGAGGAGAGGTGAAACGACTTCAAGATCTTCATCCAGTCCAGGTGCCTTTGAATCAAGCTTCAGATTTACTGTGACCTGGATGACTAAGAAACTATACACAGACAAAATTAGCATTTTGTACAGCCTGTTTTCAAAAGATGCTATTGCAAACAAAACGTGAATGACAGCCTGAGAAAAAGAGTACAATGACTAAACAATAGCTGCTTTTTCAGAGGTGCATGCTAATGAATGTAAAAAATAGAATGCACTTGTGCAAAATGTAAAAAAATGAAGTTAAAAAACACAAACGTTTAATCTCTGATAATGTAAAGATGACCTTCATACACTTTTTTCTAATAAATTAATTAAGTAAAGTTTTTAATCTTTAAAGGCGGAGTCAGCAGAAAGTAGAAATGTTCGTTGCAGCTTGTAAACACAACATTCGAACGTGGCCCCTCCTCCTAGGCTCATCCCCACCACCAGGGGAGCTTGCTCACGGTCAATAATTTAGCACGCTAGCACAAGCTAACCGCCGGTGTTTGGTACTTGCCTGTCCAACAGGAAGCAGACCGACAAGGTTCACCCTCGTTTTAGAACGAGCTTTATCCACACTTAACCTCACTATGATTATATTTTTCTCTTCTTTGCTTTTAGCTACGTCCGTATCCACAATATTTGCAGGTTTGAATGGCGTCCAATCACTGAATTGTATCCACTCCTAAACTCACCTGCTGCGCTGTCATTGGCTGGAGGAAACACACCAGCTCCGCCCAGAAACTTCCCGAGTCAACCAAAACAAACCAGAACAGTAAAATCCAGTCAGAGGACAGGGTCTCTGCAGACACAGTCACCACCACACATGTACGGAGGCCCAGAAGGGACGATGGAGCAGCTTCACTTTAGTACAAGTCGATATTTTATATTTTAGGAAAAAGCTGCTGATATTAATATTTAAGGAAAGATTAGAAAACCTGCAGTTTCTTTGCAAGTTCTTGCTGACCTATCGCTCATATGCACCACTTTAAAAGTTGCATGTTCCACAGTTTTGATTGTAAAATTAGTTCAGACACTTATTAGGTGTCATATTGTGCGAAAATGACATTATTGCTGTTGAAAATATTCAGTGTTTCAGCAGATTTGTGTGGACAGACGGTGCAGAAGAGGACTTTTCACTGAGAAAGTGAACCTCACAATCACTTTGACCAAACGGCAGCCACACCTGTTAATTCAATAAACTGTAACTGTGGGATGTGTCGCTTTCCTGCTGCTGTGACTTCCTCTTGAAGCTTTTTTTCCCCCCATAGGTAAAATTTAGTTGTTGTTTTTTCCATGGAGCCTCTCTGGCTGTTCTCACACTGTTCGTGCTGCAGGTTTTTGTGCCACCGTTTGACCTGAGGCCCAGCAGGAGGCTCTTCGCTGCAGGCCGGCCGTGCTGCTGCTGTTTCTTCTTCTGCTGCTGCTGTTTTTGCTGCTGCTGCTGCTGCTGCTGCGTGCCCTGGTTTGAATTTAAGAATATAAGCGGCTGGCTTCCCGTCCTGACAGCTGATGATCTCATGGAAAATCTTCTGAGCAGTGCACTTAAAAACTGATTTATAATGAAATACAGCCCTGAGTTTTCTTCAGGATGTGAGGTTTGAGTTCTGGACTCGGGCACGAGTGGGGAGTTTTTATGTTCCATTAAACTTTTGACATTTATTCTTCTGAGTAACCAAAAGCAGCCACTACATCCTGTCATGTCCTGCATGAGAGATTTTCTTTAGGGCGCCTGCAGGCGTGTGGGGCCTTTAATGCATATTTTTAACCCTGCAGCCCCCCAGCTTCTAACTGGATACATCAATCAGCAAAGCCTCGCTTGACCCGCTCTTTCTTGCAGTGCAGGGGAAGAAAAGCATATCACCAAACCACTCAGGCCTCAGGCTAACAACTGTTTGGCATGACTGACAAGTGGATATTTTCATCATGATGATAGAAAACACAACACTGAATTTTTTTATTTTTTTATTTCGATGTCCTCTTCTGGAAATCAAAATCCATGATAGTCTTTTAGGGTCACATGTGGGTTATTATTATTTTAACTACAAAACGTATGCATTAAATTCAGCAAATCATACATAGTAAAACAAATGGCAGCTATTTGGCTAATCACATCCTCAGCCTAGTCTGCAGGCGATTATTAATGTCTGAGGGTTTTACGTGTGGGTCACTGTTATCTATCTTTAGTTCAAGTTGAAGATGATCTATTTCAGTGGCAGCTGTTTTCTGCTGGCAGAGGAAGTTTACCTCCAAAACATCTGTTTTAAGAAAGTGCAGTTCCTCAAGTGTCCACTTGAGGCCGGCTGCAAAAGCTAAGGAATCCCCGTTAGGTCCCGTATTAAAATGCACATTTGTACTACAGCAAAACACATGTTTACAGCCTGGTTTAAAAAATGGTTTTGATTTCTATCTATTGTCTGAAATCACAAACTACTCACTCACTCATTTGGTGCACTAATTAGGGTACCCTTCATAGTGCACTGTGAAGCAAAGTTTACAACTGATGGTCACTGATGAACAAGTGATGTATGACGGTGCACCAGATGTGCTCGGGGTCCTTCGCCTGCGTTTGTATGATGATGTAGCACGTTGTGATTGGCTGTCAGAGAGTCGGAGAGCGAGATCGATGTCTCCTCATGAAAGACGAAGAACTCAAACAACGCCACCTACTGGTAAGAGACAGTACGCCTCTTGTAACATGTTTCACTCGTCTAACATCAAATGTACACGATGTGCTCTCACTTCTTGTTGTGTCCAAAACACCATTATTGACGGCTCTTGTATTACTTAGTAAAAATTCTCCAAAGATTCATAGCGTTCATCGTTCGTCCATATTCTCCGTTCGAAGACCCGTGAAAACTACATCTGTAAACTCTCCAACAAACAGCCAATCACGATGTGTTACATCATCATACAAACGTACAGTACAATCATTTTGTGTAACATCACTAGCAGACGCAGGACCCCGAGCAGATGTGACCACCCGAGCAGATCTGGTACCTACCACGGCTCTTATCCACGCCTGATGGATGAGAGGAGCGCGGCCAGCGTGAACACGGAAACAATTAAGAGATAATGTTCGGTGGCTATTTTTCCCAAATCCAGAAGCTGTTTTTATAAAGAGGAAGTTAGTGTTAATTGCTTATTGCTGCAACCAAAAAGGGGAAGAGCTGTACTTATTTGGGCAGAAAAGGGGAGGGGAGGGGGGAGCAAGGGGCAGGGCTTGGCAGCAGGAGGGTCTGAGTGGAGTTGTGGTGGTGGGCTGCTTGTGCACCTGTGTTAGCGTAGCTTCTTGGGAAAAGGGAAGAAAACAGGATCTGAAACTCAAACAACATCCTGTAAACCCTCTCCTCACCCCTCCTCACCCTTTCCTCACCCCGCCCACAAGTGTTTATGCAGTTTTTCCTGCTCCTCTGTGTAGAAAGTGGGAAAGAGATGAATCAGGTTTTGTGTGAAGAGAAGATGAGGTGAGGTGTGTGTGTGAGTGGGGGGGGGTTTCCTTCTCGCTAGCTTTTGCTCATCTTCGTACCCTCGCGCACACACACACACACACACACACACAGATTCCCCATTCATTCATCCTTTTTTTCACACTGTCGCCGTGGGAACGACAACTTATCTCCTGTTCAAATGAATGAAAGCGTGACAGATTCAACGCAACGCGACTGTTTGAATCTAAAAATAAATCTGCTGACTGTGACTCAGTTTTATTTCTCGTACGGAGATACGGATCCCTTTTGGGAAGTTCTGAAAGCGAGGAAATTCCCTGGATTTAGAGACCATCCCAAAATATAGTAGTGTTGAAAGCACGTACGGTAGCTCAGATACTTCCTGGTGAGGTCATTTTGTGAGATTTGTTTCCTACTAGTTGTTTGCTGTCTGCTTGGTGAGTCAGGGCTTTAATACTTACCTTTCCAACACCTTTTTCTTAATGAATCATTTCCCACAATGATTAAAAAAACCATAACCCAGTTAGAAAATACAGAGCTTTGTTGTTGGTGAGAGGTACTGCTTATTGCTGTTACAGACCACTCTTACCCCACACACACACTCAGAGTGGACATCATCCTGCAGAACACACAGGAAGTGACTGCTAAAGAGGAAGTGGACGCGTTCCGTTTGTGTGCGCGGGCCGGCCGAGGGGAAGAAGAAGTGTTAAACTTATTAGCCGTGTGGGAGCGGTGCGTTCAGGGGGCATCCTGTGCACAACAAATGCTTCCTGCTCCTGCTTCCAACGCCACAAAACAAGCACAGTGGGAGCAGAGGGGTTGGTGGGGGGGTGGTGCTGAGACCCAGAACCTCCAGACGTGTGAAGCTGCCCACAACCAAACACAGGTGGAAACTATACGCTGCCCTCAGGAAACACAGCTACTCCCCAGAAGGCTGCTCTGTCGTCTATATACAGTGAGCTCCTATAGAGCAACCCAATGGAAAATTCATGTTTTTCATTTTGGCAGCACATTCCTAAACACACACACACACACACGAGATGGGGCCCCTCCTGGCGTGCAGCACGCATGGCTTATTAAAACTCTGGAGAACTTCAGATTGCAGCACATTATGAGATATGGAAGAAAATCTGTGATGCAACAAGGCAGCAGGATAATCTCTCAGTGTACCTGAGCCTCCACATCCTGCTCGAACTGAGAACTGGTGAGGGTCTTTGAAATCTAAATAATAAGTTGAATCCATCGTAGTGTATACCTCTCAGCACAACATGGACGCTTTTTGGCCTCAGACAGTCTCATCATACGGTGAAGAAAAGCAGACAAACTTATTCTAAACTGTTTGTAAAATGCATTTCAAATGAAGGATTTAAAGATATTAGCCTGAACCATCTTGACTAAGTTTGGTGTAATGTTGAACTGTAATGACTGTGGGTGGATTTCACCCACACAGAACCCATCGGTGGGGTTTCCGGGGCGCCTTAGGGCTGTGCCCGAACACAGACGGAGCAAACTGTGGGCCTAAATCAATTTAAATAAGGCGAGAGGGAAGATAAGACTCTGTAGTCGGGGACTTCAGAGCTTGACAACAATGAAAGGTGAGCAGAGCCGATAACATCACCGTCCCAAATCTGAGGTTATTCATAAATATTTGTTGTGCCTTTGTTTGAGGACAGCTGAAGAGAGGCAGGAAGTGATGGGAGGAGAGAGTGGGGGCTGACGTGAAGCAAAGGGCCGAGGTCAGATTCAAACCCACGACTGCTGCGACGAGGACTCTTGCCTCTGTGCAAAGGGCGTGCAACATAACCTGTAGGCTGTACGAAGGCCCTGGATCTTACTGTTCAACATCGTGTGTGATTGTTGACAGTTTGTTTTAGTGATTTTAAATTGTCTATTCTACTGTTTCTTTTTCTCTTTGTCGTGATGCTTTTGATGTCGTGTGTGAAGCACTTTGAATCGTCGTGTTTCTGAAATGTGCTGTAGAAATAAACTTCCCTTGACTCGACTAAGTTTAGACGATCTGACAAATTAAGTTTACCGGCACCTCTGGGTGTGACTACAGACGGATGTTAGATTGGATTATGAAGCCAAATGTATTTGTGTCACTTCTCTGTTTCATGCTTTCTTTATTACCACCAGCTGCTCAACGAAGGAAGAACATGTCTCAAAATGACTCTTAAAGATGTGGAAACGTACAATAATAACCTCATTTACAGAAAATCAACTCTGTCGCAACCAAACAATAAAAGAGTGTCCGTGTCAACATGTTGGGATGTACAGTCGGCAATCTGAAGCTTCAAACACTGAAGAGGAAAAAAAGAAAACAGAGATCTCTATAAGAGAGGTCAGACACAGACCTTTATTTCTCATCTCATATATTTATTCATTTTCATTTCATCTCCTGTAAATGGCCACGTCTTCCTGACCTGCTGTGAATTGTTGTTTTGCACACGTTTGGTTAAAAAAGGTCGTCTCCTGGGGCGATGGTGGCGTAGTGGTTCGTGCACACGCCCCATGTAAGAAGGATGTCGTCCTGCAGACGGGCGACCTGGGTTCGATTCTGACCTTTGGCTCTTTTCACGCATGTCATTCTCGCTCTCTCTCTCCCTGATTTCTGACTCTGTCCGCTGTCCTGTCTCTACTGTACAAAAAGACCCAAAACAAATCTTTAAAAAGCGTTGTTTCTAAAATGAAATAATCAAAATTGCATCACTAACATCTTCTGTTTTGCATCTTAGACTCAGAGACCCTCCAGTACCAAAGGAAACATTATTCATGGATTTATTTCCCCTTTGTTTAGTCAGTGGAATTTCAGCTCCAAATGATCAGCTCAGGCGTGTCCAGGCTTGTCCCTCCAAACCTCCAAACACACACAGTTAGGTGGAGGTGTGACCCCCCCCCCCCCAAAATACTCTGACAGGTTCAGCTGTTCTCAACCATCCTGTCACACATCACCTTAACCCAGGGTGAGGAGACACAGAGCAGGTTCACACTCTGCTCTCTCTCTCTCTCTCTCTCTCTCTCTCTCTCTCTCTCTCTCTCTGTCTCTCCCCTCTCTCTCTCTCTCTCTCTCTCTCTCTCTCCCTCTCTCTCTCTCTCTCTCTCTCTCTCTCTCTCTCTCTCTCTCTCTCTCTCTCTCTGTCTCTCTCACTGGATGCTGCAGCTGTCTGAGATCACAGAGCGGGCGACATAGACTCCTGGATACATGCACTAAATTTACTCTCCTCTCACTGGACTCAGCATCAAATAGTGAGAATGAAAAAATAGAGATGTTATTTAATATAGAGCGTGAGGAGGGGTAGAACCTGGAGTCTGCAAAAAATCTAGGTGTGCAACAACTGAAAAACAGTTTTGTTCATGCCGGCATTCATTTACATATCTCTTCATGCACTGAAAGCATCACCACTTTAACCTTACAATAACAACAATAATAATACCTTTCATTATAAAGCGCTTTTTAAAAGATAAAATATTATAAAGGTAATAAAGACAAACCATAAAACTATCAGGTCTAAAACAGTGATTTTGAAGACGGTGTGTCAGCCTCCCTGATCTCCTCCAGCAGGTCATTACACAACTCAGGGTGCGAACAGAAAAGGCTCGGTCACCGTTAGTTTCAAGGTTTTACCGAGGAAGAGTTAGTAGAGACCTAGCGGAGGATCTCAGGTTACGTGGAGGCTCTTCGGTAGGGGGTCAGGACAGGAGGTCAGCGATGTCATTTGGAGCCGACCCCTCTACAGGCTTTAAAAGCGATCACCAGATTTTTAAAAATCTATTCTGATACAGACTGGGAGCCAATGAAAGCCGTGTGATGGCTACCCTGAGGCCTCATGTGTAAAAGACAAAACCCCCTTTTAAAAAAATAAATAATCAAAGCCGTCCTAAATATCATCATCATGAGTCTAGCTGCAGGAAATACCTGTGAGGGTTCTCCTTTCATTATTTCCACGCAGGCGGATGGCTGCTCTTCTGATTATAATAATAATTTTAACTGTAGCATTTAAATCAATTTACCAATTTAATCTCGACATTTTTGATTCTTTTTGAATTTCACCTGACCCTGATACTCTGTCGTAAGTTCACAGAGTCTCTAATTTGGCATCTAAAGCTCAATGAATACACAATTAATGAACCCAATATGAGGCTACCAACCTGCAGTGTGTGTACTTCTATCTGAATGTACAACATTAGGAAACACAATGTGCAGAAATTGACATGACAGAAAGGTAAAGCAATAACTAAACTGCTGCTGAAAGTTTTCTTTAAAAAGGTTTGAAGGGCTCGGATTGAAGATTGAAGAGTATTTTTTTAAACCAGGCTGCAGCCCTGCAGTCAGACATTTAATGCTTTGTAAAACACATCCGGCTGTACTCCCTGCATCATAAATCAAACGCACCTTTTCCCAATCAGGCCGCTATTTAACCTCCTTAAGCCCCGCCCACTCGTTTATCTCATTAACGTCGCGCTGCTAACTCGCACTTTGTAAACACTCCTGGATTCAAACATGCTGCTTAAGGATGTTATGGAGAATAAAAAGCATCTTTGGAGCCCCTCGCTGCTGCTCATCAGACTTTGTTTGGTCTGCATTTGGGCCTAAAATCACTACCAACCGGATGTTTTTACCTGTGGATGTTGTTGATGCTAACTTCTCTGTCCAAACGGATCGTGACTCACAACTTCTCTTCAACGAGGTAGGCCTGCTGCTTGCTCTGCTGCTGTGTGTGCTTGTTTGATTCTGTTGTGTCTGCAGGTTTGTTTGGGTTTGTTTTTGCATCTGCTGCTGATCAGTCCTGCTTCAGACGCTGGCTGCTTCCTGCTGGCTTGGTGTTTATGCAGATCTATGTTGTTGTGGCTGATGGAGTTGTTAGTTTGGGACATTATTAAGTGCTGATATGATAATGCTTTGCTTTCATCATGTTCAAATATAAATATTTAGATCTGTTTTCTGCAGGAGATTTTCATCTTCATGTTTTTTTTGGTTGGTTTGCTGCAATCTTGCATCGACTGTGGTTGTTTAATGACTGTGTGTTGCAAGGCCTCCTTTTTTATTTCAGTAAAGGCCTTCTTGTAGCAGTTGAACAAGTGTAATATACCTTTAAGACATACTGTGTTGCTAAGTTACTCGGGGAATGACGTCACTAAACGGTGCCTTGTTTTCTAAATACTCACGTGGTGTAACATAGTGTTGCTTCAAGTGTCGTCTGTCTCATGTATTTCAGTGAAGATGCCCGGAAAGTTGCAGCTGAACTAGTGACGACATCTCTGACCTTGAAATGTTGTATTTCTGAAAGAGTCATTCAGTTGTGATTATAATCATTTTGCATGAATTCTGAAACTGGTGCCAACATCTGTAATGAGTAGAGCTGAAGTGTAGATGCAACATATCCATACTCTCTCTCTCATACTGAATGAGTTCCACACACGTTCCCTGCCTGTCCTGTGTTTAAATCTCAGATATGTTAAAGCTCCTTATATACTGCAGAGCTGCAGAACGGTCTCCATCAGCGTTGACCTTCACACTGACGGTTTACAAATACACAAGTGTGACCAACCTGATCTCATCCTCAGAGTCCAGAAGCCCAGGGGGTTTAACAAGTTCAGGGTCGCTGCAGGAACTGAGGATTAACTTCCCTGTCAAACTATTCGTCACAACGCTGCTGTGCTTTTTTCAACGAGATATTTTCTACCCGGTACGAGGCATCTGTTTAAAGCGACAAAATGTAAGGTCAAACTTCGGGACCTGGGGCTTGTTGCAAAGCGTCGCTTCTTAAAGTGGGTCAACAACAAACTTAAAGATGTCTCGTGCCCTCTTTCCTCACGAGGGGTTTCCTTCGCAGCCTGCTGCTTCATATAGAAACAAGACGGCATGAGAAGACACCTGACCCTCACAGACTTTCACGATGTGTTTATTTCGAATGCTCGTGTCACGATAACGATAAAATTGTGATTCATTGTCCAGCCTTAATCCAACTGCATAAATGAATACAGTTTAGGAACAAATGAGCAGTGTGACGTTGTTAAATCAGCTCCACTCTGCAGGAGACAGCGGATAGAGAAAGGATGAACATACAGGGAGCAGGTCATTATAGAGGTAATAAACCCTAATACATTAATGCAGGACCTTGACGTGACAATAGACGTCTGTGAAAGGGCTGAAAGTACATTTTTTCTGCAGATGAATACGATTGGACCTGCATGGACCCGAGGTCAGGCTAGATTAGAGCTGTGTGGAGCATTCAGAAGGGCACTCTGCAGAAATAACACACGCAGCACGGAAGGACTTGAACACAAAGAACAAAAGGAGTGCAGACGGGGGGCGTGATTAAAAAATATCCTCATTGAATCATAGCAGAGCTGAACAGAAACAAATCATTATGCAGCCGTTTCAGCCCACTCTCCACTGTCTTCAGTGAAAAGTGATGCACACACGTTTGATGTAAAAAATCAGGTCTATTGTGTGTTGCCACCAGGCCCGGTCCTACGAGGATGCATTGCACCCTCATTTTAAATTTCTCAATTGAATGAACGCAAAAACATAACAGTTTTTTATTTTACAAGAAGTAGTCAAAGCTTTCAAATGACAATCCAAATCCAGGATCTGATGGTCATGACAGGTGCACGTGACCCATCTGCTCACCAGGGAACCACATGCAGGACGGGACCCATAACACCTACACCTGCCGGTCCCTGTAGCTCCTTTAATCTCAGAAGCACCCTTAGTCATTTGTTCTAGAGCTGGGCCTGGTTGCCACTGCTGCATGTTCGTTTCATATCGTTTCATCAGCTGCATCATCAGCCCACTGCCTAAAGTACACACTGCAGTAAACAGGCGATCAAGGGCCAAAAAGATGACCGACAGAGGCCCAAAAAAATGAGATCAATAGATTGAATCTTTAAAAAACAGAACGATTTGGATCTCAACCAAGGTGAAGAGGTCAAAACAGTAAAACAGTGAGGTGAGGGAGCTACTGAGGAGAGCTCAAACTTAAGACCAGAGGTAGTAGTGAGTTGTGTTGAGTTGTGTAACTCTCTCTCTCTCACACACATACACACACACACACAGATATTGTTTAAGGAGTGAGTGAGGAGGGGGAGACGGAGATGTTGGCAGCCTCTCACAGTTTCTCCCCTCATGCTTCCTTTGTATCGAGTGTCTCCTGCCCTTCTTTCTTTCCACTCGCTCTTCCTCTGTGTAATTCAAGACCTCACTACACAATTGGCCGGGGCTCGGGGTAAAATTGAGACATCAAAGGCCAGTTGCTGAATGGATAAAAAGAGACTAGAGATGGTGTATTTTTTCCCCTTCTGCTGCTTTGACTCATCACGTTTTTTCCGTCTGAAGAGCCGCCCGATCCCGCTCCCTGATTGCAGCCAGTTTCCTCATGTTAAAGACAAAATAGAAGCTGCAGCGGGGGTTACATTTAGATTCACTAAATGTCTACTCGGAGACCAGAGCGTCCTGCATCTGCTGGGGTCAGAGCATCTGTCTTTGTGTCGTTGTTTCTGTCTCTGCAAATAGCAACGAGGAGGGACTGCTTGATCTTGATGGATGGAGTTTAATGCATCATTAAGCCCGGTAGTCTTAACCACAGGATCATAGCAGGCTGTTAAATTTAATGTTAGTGCAGGATTTAAGAGATGGTTGCCCTTAGATAAATGAAAAGGTGTCTCTGTGTGGACAGAACAAGAAGGAAATTCCCCACTCGTTTGTTTTCATTTGTTGCTTGTTTTTCTAAATGTTCAGAGTGTTGATAAATGCACATGATGCAAATGCTGTAAAATCAATGAGTAATCGTGATTAGGATTTTGGCCCTAATCGAGCATCCTGACTGTAATGCACAAACCGTAAACTTCAACAAAGACAGAGTAATGCTACAGATCTGTTACTAAAGCTGCACCAATGCATGGCTTTAACACCGGTATCTATCGGGCGATATCGACCCTGTTGACAGACATCTGCACATCTGGAAATAATGTTGCATGAGCTGATGTGTGCAGCAGATGTTGTCAATTTTATGCTGACATCTCGCACACCTATATACTGATATAGAGAAGAGTGTTTGATTATTGGGGTGCATCTCTAGTTATCAAATATGCACTGACTGGCTCTTCAGCTTTGGATCTGTGCCCCTCCTGGTTTCACAGACTCAGCATGCTTATGTTTTTAACCTGGATACAGCACTTTGTTTAAACTCGTGCTCATAATCCCCTCTATCTGATTGACTTTCCGCCTCTCTGACTAATCTGACTTCCCCTAATAACCACCGATGACTGAGATGGAAACAATCTGATCCTCATCAGAGTGAAAGTTATTACAGACGTGGAAAACTGTGCAACAAGAGGTGCAAATTCTGCATTATTCCCATAAGAGGTGTTTAACGAGCATAAGTCTTTTAATAGGTGAGGAGGGGGGACACAAACGGGAGAAACCCAAGCCGGAGCATCTGCAGCACGCGTTGTTTACTCTCCGTTTAAGGCCGGAGTGTTTAAGAGAAACTATATTTGAATCGACCCTCAGAGAGGAAGGTGAAACACAATATTTACCTGTCATAAAACAAAGACAGCTGCTGCTCTGCAAACTGTACACAAACACGCACGCCCGCACACACGCACGCACGCACGCACGCACGCACGCACACACACACACACACACACACACACACACGTAGAGTTCAGGAGGAAAGCTATGAATCATGGGAGGTACCCATGCTGGTAAGTAAAGGGATGGATCTGTTTTCTTGTGGTGCTTTCACACGTGCACAAAACTCCTGAAGAGTTCCTGAAATTCTCAGGGTGAGCTGCATGTGTGAACGCAGACAGCGGAGTTTTTCACTCCAACTTTACCCGGAAGTTTTCCTGCCAGCCTCGAAGTACATTTTGAGCATGGAGTTGGGCTTAGAGGAAGTGAGAATGCAGCAGGGCATATTCAGCAAGCGGGCAAGGTGGGTGCAGACGGAGCACTGAGGGAATGCTACTTTCAAAATCATGCTAGTTTTCCAAACTTACCAACTCTGCCTTTAATCTGCACAGCTGTCTTAAAGAGACAGCCTCTAGTTGGACACTTTAACGTTTATCTTGGCAAATAATATTAGCAACATCTTAAAGTATGCACAGACTCATTTAAAAACTGCACGTCTCATTTTAACTGTGTATAACATTTTAAACATGTTTTTATTCTTATTCCTGCACGGGGTTATGTATATTTTCTTCTTATAGGGTACATTTTTAATTGTACAGTTTAATTTCTGATCTATGTATCTATCTAGCTTCCTGAGATCCGCCCCTGTCCTCTGTCAGGGATAGTGTCTCGCTGTGAGGTCCATGTGTGAACAAACACCTCAGGAAGATTTCACAGGCAGCCTGTCTGAAGTTTTCAAGAGTGTATTTGTGAAAAAGACTCTGCTGTTGTAATCGAGGTTAATTTGGCTAAACTGAGATTGGGCAAGGAACAACTTTCAACAGAGTTTACTGTAACCTCTCTGTGAGGAAAGTGACAGTGGAGGTAGAACTTTATGTTCCCTGAAGGGAGCACTGCGGTCCAGGATTGCTTCAATCTCAAATGTTCAGTTTTACAAGATGCACAACATTTTCTACGTGATCTCAGTTAGACTGTTGTGTTGGCTCAGCAGTGAAGAAAAACTCTCCTAAGTCCAGCTGTCTGCACCGGGTGATTTTCACTCTGAACAGGAAGTGGGTGAAGCCAGCGTCACTGAATTTACACCACTACAGTTCAACAGTAACCCCTCCCCCAGGGGGGTGACACACAGCTAGGTGTTTGTTCTGCCTTCTCACTGTAATGAAAAAGAAGGGGCATGGTGCAAGAAACCCTGAGCCACCCAAGCCCTTCCAGAGAGGGGCGTGGTCAGACACAAACTCATTTACATTTAAACGTACAGTATGTAGATTCTGCCACCAGGGTGCTTTCAATCAAAACAATAACAAAAGATGAAGTTAAGCCTGGCGGGGAATCATGGGAATCCACTCCACCCCCAATGAAAACTAACTCCGAGTTGACCGTAGTCAAGATGAACGGGCGAAACCGACCTGAGGAAGAGAAAATGTTTACAGACGAGCTAATGTATCCAAGTATAATTTACATGAGGTTTTTATCACAGCAGCACATACAGCGACAGAACGGCAGCTTTCAGTAGCAGCTCACGCTTCCTTATGCAGCAGTCTTTGACGTAACATCCGGTGTTTCCACGGTAATGATAAACATGTTGTTTCTGTCATGGTGGCCGCCAGGAAAGCCGTCTTCAAACCTCCCCTTTTCGTTTTGTCTTGAGAAATGACTGAGTAGATCAAAAGGTCAACATAAAAGTGAACACTTGTCTGTAGACTAAACATGCATTGACATATTTTTGCAGGTATAGGCCTCCGTGTCCACCTAGCGTTTTATCCGTGCAGAAAAGCGCTGGCTGTGCGCTCAGGAGCTTGCATAATGCGTTTGTGCGCTGAGAAGGAATGCGCTGCACGTCCGTCCTGTCTCTATGACAACGGCTGCTGTATGACCGACACTGCTCCGTTACTTTTTACTGCATGTTTTATATTTGAGATGGCTTATTTCCCGATCAGACACGGAGCAAAGAGGATGTGGGTACAAGACACGTAGGCGGCAAAACTACGGGGAATATCAAACATTTGAAAAAGAGCGCTGGTGACGTCAACATTTCTGCTGTAAAAACAGCTTTTTTGGTGTGTATGTGACTTCCTGTTCTTCTGCAGCCAGCCTATAGTGGACACTCGAGGAACTGCAGGACTTAGCACTTTAGCATCGGCTTCATTTTTCAACACCGGATGTTTCCGCTTGGTTTAAACTGAGGGGGTCTTTGAGTTCAAACCCCCTCAGTGAACTTTGAGTCTCTGATCTGAAATATTACAGCTTCTATATATTCCCCCTTATCGATCAAACACATCAACCTCATTGTATTCAGTGTCATATGGAGACCATGCAGCAGTGGAGACTCTGAGGTGAAGGCTGAACTCACACTCACAGGTTTCAGCTCTGCAGGCCGTGTTGTGATAAACTGTGGGAGAGCTGACGTAGGCCGGTGTCCGGCCGTCTGTAAACAGCTCCTCCACTGACTCACACCCACTCTCACAGCAGCTGGTTCCCCCTATTGTTCCCCTGCCGGAGAACACGTCACAAGCCGCACAGCGACACCTCTCAAGGGTGTCCCCAGAGCGACCCGAAGCCCCTCGTTCACACAATTCATCTCAATCTGTCACCCAGAAAAGATCCCGCTGAGAGTGAGGCCGAGTTTCACGCTGCAGATTTCTTCAAGGTGAAAGTTGAAGTTAGTGTGTTAAAGTTCACAGCACCTGCTCAGCCGTGAAGAAGGCCGTCTCATGAATTATACAATACACCAACACAGTGAATATAACAGAGGGAGCCATGCTGATCCAGCTCTGATCCATGACAGTGTGTTCATCATTTTACAGCAGCACTCTGCTGTGAGCAAAAATGTACAATCACTCTGAAACTGCAAGAAACAGGAAATGATGTTTAAGCTCAATGACAGTTTTTGTTGCTCTTTGCATGAGAGCTGCGCGTTCTGCACAGGTTTCTGACTCACCAAATAAATGATCCTCTTTTGTTATCTGATGTTTTAATTAAACTTATTAATAACTTTTCTCTCTCTCTCTTCCTCACCTCATATCGTAACACGTTCTCTTCACTTTTTACACAAATACACATTTAAGGCTCAGACACACAATATTACAAATATAGTTACAAACCACGGATATCATTTTAACCTTAAAAAAACATTTTAAAATAACCGTATTTTGCGTTTTTTCTGGTTAGGAAGGTCTGTGAAGTGGAAGAAGATGGTAATAAATGATAATAAAAACTAGAGCCCGACACATTAACCCATTCAGCTCATTGGATCTCCGATATGTGCTAGTACATCTAGGTTTCTTCAATCTACGTTTAATATTTATTTTTTGAAAGTTTTTAATTGTAATTGTTCATTTCTAAGTAAAAAGGAGAGTTTCAATGCATTGTTGTTATTTATCTTCATTCTAAATGTTTGATAACTGCAGTAAGAAATGTGTTTTTATATTTCAATCAGTCTCTTAAAGCCGATTTATCTACATTTTATTTCCCCCTATCGGTATCTGAACTGGCCCCTCTAATCCCAAACGTCGCCGTGTTTAGAATAAAGTTGCTCGTTGGCAGCTGAACAGTCTGCGGACCTTTCTCTTTTCTTCTGTCCTGCACCTTGATGCATTTTTCTTTAATGTGTGCACACTTGTTTTCTCTTTTTAAACAAACGATAATGTAAATGTAAAATGATAATGCTAAAAAAAAAACATCACACTTTGTTTTTTAATAAATCTTTGATTTGGATAAAAAGTCGTTTTAATGCAACACTTCTCTACATGTAAATAAATAAACTAAGTAGATGTAAGAACTGTCTTTAGCAGCTTAATCTAAAGTACTGACGACTGCTCTGAAGAGTGTGTCGCAGCAGCAGCACAGCCGTGTGTCGCAGCAGCAGCACAGCCGTGTGTCGCAGCAGCAGCACAGCCGTGTGTCGCAGCAGCAGCACAGCCGTGTGTCGCAGCAGCAGCACAGCCGTGTGTCGCAGCAGCAGCAGTGGTGAAATCTGCTCTGTGAGCTACAACTCAAATACACATGCTCGTCTGTGTGTGCGTGTGTGTGTGTGTGCAGACAGGTGCACAGAGCCCGACAGCAGCTCTGTATGTTAAAGAATCCTGCAGGAGGATCACCAGAGCGTCTGCAGACTTTAGATTGAATGTATTAATAATCAGAAGACAAATGTCTGTCTGTTTTTCTTTGTCACCGAGGGACGCTGTTGCAGGAAACTCGCGGGAGGATCTGAATCGGGGCCCTTCCTTCTATCTTTTTCCTGAAGTTAGGAAGTCCCTCCGTATATTTAGATCACAGCTGTCCAACATGGAAACGTTCAAGGTGAGCGCGACCAGACGAAAACATGAGCTTGCACGGAGCCAAACAGGAGAGGAGATGTTAACGATGAGGCTCATGACGCAAATTGATTCCATTAAGATAAAGTGAAAATAACGTGTTTCAAACTTTGAGGAGTTCTCATATCCTGGTCTCTCCTTTTGTCTCTCGGTTTAAAAAGTCTGCAAATAAAATAGATGATTATTGAGGGAAAGAAAGACCGCTTTAAGGCGTATTTAGTCAGTGTTCTGCAGCTGTCAATCATACGGCATGAACTTCTGAAGCAGGCAACAGAAGTAACAGAAATGTAGAGGTGCACATGTCCAGATTGTGAGTTTTTCCGTCTGATGAGTTTCATGTGAAGTCTTTAACCACGAGAGACTCAGGACGCTGAGCGCTGAAAAGTCATTTTGGGGGTTTTGTGCCTTTTTATTAGAGTGATAGGACAGTGGATAGAGTAGCTCCCAATCCCCACATACTCCGTGCGTTGCAGTACACAGGAGAACTACAAGATCACAGGAGAACTACAAGATCACGCGGGAATAAAGAGAAAAACGTGCAAACAACATGTTGCTTTGTCTTTCGTTGTTTGCTTTGTTGTTCAGTCAGTGATGGATCAAGTGATGGAAAATACGATCTAGAGTCCGTATATTGTGTTTTATTTTGAAATTTATAGGACGCTCTGTGCGTTTCCTTTTCTGACTTCCTGTCGGGGTCGTTCTATTCTGTCCAGGTTGCCGCGGGCCTGCAGTGCACTCCGTCGAAAATAGACTCGCAGCTAATTTTGAAACGAGGCAGAGCGTAGTGACGTAGTGCTCGCTGTGGAAACATCATGGCAGTCAACGGCTGACGGAAAGCGGTGCACAAGGAGCAAGTGGAAATTGGGAGTTAGAAATTGGGACAAGAAAGAGAGAGTAGGGAATAAAAGATTAAAGATTAAAACCATTTAAAGTCTTCTCCTGTAAGAGACAAGCTTTTCATTTGAACAAATGTTTCAGTTTGTGCTGCAGAAAAAAAAAGATGACTAGAAATGAAACCTGTTTGTCATGCAGGGCTTCACAAAGTCAAACGATAAGTTCAACAACAACACAAAGAAGAGGCTGATACATGCAGGAACACAATAAATAAATATCACTTAGGGATGTTATGCAACGTAGGAATAAGAAACAGAAAGAGGAAGCTTTATTTATCTTCATGGTTTTTATAGCTGACAGATTCTTTTAACCAGAACCTGATCCTCGTCACTTCCAGACTCTCTGCTCGGGGTTTCCCACAGTTCTTCCACTCTGACCTCGTAACGTGCACGTTCCATGCAAACAGCTGTCATGCTGCTCGTGTGAAACAGCTGTGTGTGTGTGTGTGTGGAAAAAGGGTGTGACGGGCAGGAGACAATCACTGTTGGAGGGTCGATGTCCGTTTTTAGACTCGATGACCGGTTTTCAGATTCCACAGGAGCAGGGAGTGTTTCGACCGCGGCTGCAGGAAGGGCACAACTGAGCTGCAGCAGCAAACTCCTTCACACACAGAGTGAGAATAAAGTCTTCCTCCTCTGGTCATTAGAAGTCTTTTTAAGTGAAGGTTAGAGGGGAAGGATGAACCCATCTTCCTGTTCTTGTTTCTGTCAGGCTTCTGTTACCATGACTCAGCAGAAATATGTGCTGTGAAATGTTCAACACCGAGTGAACAAATGAGAAGTTATGCCTATAATCATGCAGATGCAGAGTTCCCTGAACATCCTGGTGGAAATATTTCACAGGAACACAAATTCTTTGAGCGCAGAAAAAGGCCCTGTGTTCACCTAGCGTTTTTTTCGGGTAGAAAAGTGCTGGCTGTGCGCTCGGGAGTGTTTGTTCGCTGAGAAGAAAAGCACTGCACTTCCGTCCTGTCTCTATGACAACAGTCTGTTGACAACAGCCGCTGTATGACCGACACTGCTCCGTTACTTTTCACTGCATGTTTTATATTTGAGATTGTTTATTTCCAGATCAGACACAGAGCGAGGAGGATGTGGGTACAAGACACGATCTGTAGGAGACAAGCAGCTTCGTGAGCACATACCAGGTATAAGTGAGAGGTACCGGGTATGTGATCAAAAGGAGCAAACTGAGAAACCTCCTGTGACGCAGACAAAGCTGGTCTTGGGAGTCCCACGATCACAGGGGGAAAAAAAACACACAAATGAGATCAGGGAGGTTGAAAAAGCCCAAAGCATCAAAAGGTCAAAGGTCAGCCGTCCTCTGCAAGTTCAAAACTAGTGATGAGGCATCCTTTGGCTCCAGGTTTGGATGTTACCTTACCTCGAGCATCTATGTCTTCCACCTGATGGTAGAAAAAGCCCCTGAAGTGTTTGACAGGATGAGTCTGTCATATAATCCACCTCAGTGTAACAGAAGAGCAACCACAGAACCTCGAACACGTAGCAACATAACCAGGGACAACGTCAAAGCGCTCATTAAACCTGTGACTGATCGGGTTGGAGTTTTTAGGTAGTGTTGTTTTTCACAGAGCAAGTGCTGAAAGAAATCCCTGAAAAAGAAACTTAAGTGGAAGTCATCGTCCACTGAACATGAACACACTTGAGAGTAGTTTCCGCAAACCAAATTCATCAGATATTTCTTGCAATTTTCCAAAGAAGTGTTAACCCCTTCCACACACAGACTTTGTGCCAGCTTGCAGTTTCCTTCTGACTGAGCCCGAGGCCGGGGTCAGTGTCACTGAGGAACTATCACATTTCACAGCAGAGGGAGTGAGATAGGATTTCCCATGAAAAATAAAAGGATGAAGCCTTTACGCGAAAAGCTTGACCCTGTTTCCGCTGTCAGCGCTGCTGATCACATGTGGACACGCCTGAGTGAGGAGGGTTTGTGGGACGCAGTCCGAGCTGTGAGTCCGAGCGCTGACACTGCAGGCTGGAGGACGTTCCTCTGTGCTCTGGTGTTAGGGACTTTGTTTCAAAGACTTTAAACTTTCTCTTTAATGTCACTTCTAATTCTTGATGCACTCTTGTTTAGTGACTTTCTGCAGGTCAGTTCAACCTCCAAAGATCTGCTGTTCATTAAAAACATTCAGCTCGTTGTTGATCCGGAGAAAAGTGTAGAACATATTTTAGAAACTGAGAAAAAAAAGTCTTAGTTTTTCTGCTGTTGGATATATTTCATTGACTTCACTTTGAGGAGAAAGGAAAGACGTAGTGCGTAGAGATGCACCTATCCATCTTTTTAAGTCCCAATATGTAACACAGTGGGACATTATTCGCATTATTTAGTTTTTATTTTGGAGTCCGTCTGTCTTGTAAACTAAGCACGCTTTATGATCACGTAAAGTCATGCATGTGCTGTATTACGACGTCACGTAAAGAGGTAACCGTGCTCAGGCCCGGTGAGTCCTGGAGCAGTGTGAGTGCAGGCCAGCTGGGGAATGAGGAGGGGGGCAATCGTGTTTAAGCACAGTACGGGACAACGAGGTCTAGAGTGAGTGCACCCTAATCCCAAATTTCCACATACTCTGAGCTCCTTTTTTTAATCTAATATTTCTAGTAAACCAATCCCTTGGGCCATCACAAGTTGATATCGACCACTCCCAACTCGGGCCGTTTGGTCCTGGGGGGCCAAAAAAAAACCCAGGCTTCAATTTGAGCCCAGGATGACCTTTTTCACCTGAATGTTTCACTTTCTGTGGCCCTCAATACTTCACTGACGATCATAATCCAGATCTGTCTCGCTGGGTCTGAGTGGAAAAGTACAACCACAGGACAAAAGGCTGATGGATGTCTGCAGGTAAATTTCCACACACGTGCTGAAATCGCTTCTTGACCACAAAGGAACAAACACAGATTCATCAGAAATCATTTCTGGATAAGACGGCAGTGAAAAGTTTTCCTAACTGTCACATATCCAAGAAGAGAAAACACCTTCACTGACGTCTAGCTGGGACGGCTGTGGCTCAGTGGTAGAGTCGGTTGTCTCTTAACCGGAAGGTCCGGGGTTCGATCACCAGCTCCTGCAGCTACATGTCCGATGTGTCCTTGGGCAAGACACTTGTTACTTGTGTGTGTGTGTCTCGCTTTCAGTGTGTGAAATCCACTCGGGAGGGGACGCTGAGCTGCAGAAACAAACAGCTCTATTGATGATGGAATAAGAGGAGCCCTTTCCTCTGCTCCTTATCTCAGGATGCATCAGGCTGCTCCTAATACCTGCCATCCTGATTAGATGTGGAGAAAAAAAGCTCTGTGCCATCCTTCCTGCTCTGATTGTATCATCTGGATTGATCGACCTGAGATGAGATTAGATGCTTTTTAAATAGAAGGATGTTTAGGCCCTCAACAGTCGGTGGAATTTTTTAACAGCGAGACAGAAGAGGAACATGTTCTTATCTTTATGTTATGATGATTTCACTGATGGCTCCTGAAGTCGATTCACTTCCATTCCCACAGAAACCAGCAGCTGGTACATTTTAACAACGCGTCAAGACGTCATGAAAATGTCGCCAAGTTATTGGCAACCTTGCTTTTGTCAGAGCGGGGGGGGAGAAACCACCATCAGCTGCCAAATCCTCCCGGGGTCTGCTGACAATGCCACAAGACTGGGAGCTGGACGTTGACCTGAGAAAGCGACTAAAGGTCCCAGCTACGGTAGCGGGAAAAAGGCTGAAGCCAGACATGGTGCTGATCTCAGAGGACACCTAGCAGGTCTCCCTCCTTGAACTTATCACTACGGATATGGCTCAGTGGTTTGGTTGGTCGTCTCTGAACTGTAAGTTCAGGGGTCTGATCCCACAGGCTATGATGTCAGATGTTGAAGTGTCCTTGGGGGGAAACGCTGAACCCCAAATTGCTGCATCAGCAGCGTGTGAATGTGTATGAATGGGATTAGTCAATACTGGTGGACACTTACCATTTAACAGTTCCTCTGGGAGGACCTGCTTCCTGAAGAGGAAGGAGTCATAGTATGCAGACCTGAAGCAGCAGGTGGAAAGTAAAGTGCGAGCATATTGAAGTGGGATGCAGAGGCTTCGGTGGCCAATCTCTCTGCAGGTCGTAGAGCATGCTGGGCATCACAGGGGCAAATAAGCGAATGGCATTAAGTTGCTCACAGAGGCAGCAGGGGTTTAAGGGGGCTGTGGATCAGGAGAGCTGAGCTGTGGGTGGGGTGGTGCTACCTGGACACAAGCCAGGGCTCCATCAACACCGGCTGGGTCGCCCTGGCGAGGTTGTCAGAAGTTGAAAGACCAGAAATTCCTAATGACCCCGGGTACTATCGCTGATGATGTCTCCAGGTGTGCATCCAAAGATGTATGGACTCATGGCACAACTTTTAGGATGTCAGTGTTTGACATACCAAAGTAAAGAAGTGTTCAGAACTAAAGCAGAGAGATGAGACAAAGATTTTAGTAAACATTGAAATTCTGTTTTTCTGAAGACCCTCAGGTTCTGGGAGGTTGATTTCAGATGTTGCTTATGTTTTAGAGAGTGTTTTTTCAGTCGTCCTTGGGTCTAAATGGGTTAATGCAAAGAGTATTTGTCATATACAGCAGCTATCAGGACAGTTTGGATTGTAGTTAGTATACTGTCATTCTTTTGACGATGTCCAGCCGTTTGTACAACACTTTTGAAGTCCTTAAAAGGCCTTAACTCTAGCGCCAGCATTATGACCTCCACTCCTCCACTCCGAGGACAGCGTACGCATGGTTAGCCGACAGTGAGTTTAAATGTCATAAAGTCCCATCATCCATAGATACAGTGTAATGTTGGAGGCTGATGAGCCTTCACTTACTTGTGTACTAAAAGATCAGGGTGTTTACTATAAGTCAAACCTCGGGGACACTGATACTCCCAAGGCCCCGATGCCTTCACAGGACTCCCTGGTGTCTCAAAGACCTGCTCGTTACCTTAAGGGGCCACAATGTGTGCTGGGAATTCACACTGATGCAGAGCGTTTACTCAAACCCAAATGACTTTAGACATAACCCAGCTGCTTTAAAATACTGAATAAAACACATGAAGACATCATCAGGATGCAGAGAAATACTGAACACCGCTGTGAATGTACAGCACATCCTCATATGCTTTAATCACGTCTTATATATAACATTACTTAAGCAGAGCTAATATGGTTAAAATCTAACCATCAGTAAATGATCTGCACATCACACTAAAGGTGTGTTTACCTGACTCCTCTCTCTCTCCTGGTTGCTATGGAGAGGCGAGAGCGGAGTCTGTGACTAAGGACCGAGGCAGCAGCAACAGCAGGAGCATCAGACCGGGCGAAAGGCACAAACACACACACACACATATACACACTAACACACACACACACACACACACGGCACCATTAGCATCCATAAAAAGCCAGGGCCTGTCAGCATTAATCACTCCGGCCCTGTTATTGTGAACTCTTTAGTGCTGGGGTACACGGACGGGTGACAGCAGCTTTTCATCACATCAGACCATGTGATGAAAAAGGACAGAAGGACGTGTGAGAATCAACCTGAAGTCAAATTATCAAAGAAGTTTAGTTCTCTCCGTCCGATTTCAACAAACGCCTGGTGGACGGAAAGTTTTCTTGTTGTGCTTTAAAGCCAATCACATTCCTGTTTCAGAAAGCCCGATTAAAGCATCAACATGCGACTTCCCACACCTTAAAACAGTCGAGCTAATAGAACAACTTTCAACAGTGAGAGCGGCCTCTCTCTCTCATGTCCACATGATCGCCCAGAAAGAGTGACGGAGCAAGAAGCCGAGTGTTTATTCCTCCTGATACGCGTACATCCCTCTTATAATATATTTGTTTTGTTGTTTTTAATGAAACATTAGTAATATGGTAAAAGAAATCAGTGAATCTTTCCCGGAGTCCAAAGTGATGTCTCCACATGTTTAGATTCTTCCTGAGTCTGTAGCAATAATATTGACAAGATCTTCTGACCATGAAAGTTTACCAGTGTGATTCTGTTGGTGAGGCAGAGCTGTGGTGACATAATCAGGTTAGGCATTGAACAGTGCTGACTCAGCAGTGCGGCTGACTCTTCCAAATCCTGCAGGAGCAGAAAGTTCACACAGTCCATCTCTTCACGAGGCTTTAAACTGGAATATTTTCCAGCGTCTCCAGTAGTTTTCTTTAAATTGTTTATCTAAGGGCTGGGCAATTAATCAAGATTACATTTAAATTACAATTTAATCCTCCCATGATCATGACGACAAGATAAGCAAGATTAAACCATCACTGTGTGCACTGTTGCGCTCGTTTGTCCATAAAGGTTTTGTCCAAGCAGAAACCTCCGGTGTTGAAAGATGAAGCCGATGCGGCGATTTTGCAGAATGCAAAATCCTGCAGTTCCTCGAGTGTCCACTAGAGGCTGGCTGCAGAAGCACAGGAAGTCACATACACACCCATTCTAAAAAGCCTGTTTTTACAGCAGACATTAACATGTTTACAGCCTGGTTCAAAAAACAAATAGGTCTGATTAGCTCATGTCTCGATCGGCACACACTGTATGGGGGGTGAATGTTTTGATGACTCATCAGTTTTGATTTGATGAAGGATAAGAGTTATTCACAATAAGGCGTGTAGCTGACCTGATTGACAGGTGGGCGCGGTGTAACGGTTTGTCAGGAGGCTTAAAACCCGCCTCAGCTCCAGCTCTCAGCCTGTCGTTAGGTTGACTGAAAGTTAGGCTGAGACAGCATTTCCAGCATGGAGACCGCCATCGATGGGACTCCAGCGCCCCCTGCAGGAACAGACGGGTGACGTCACTCAGGCTTCTTACATTCATATTTATGGTCTATGTTTCAAAGTATTTGTTGATATATTTTGGCCACAAGAGTTCATCCCCACTACCTCAAAAATAGTTAAAAACAGAGATAAAAACATGTAATCCAGATGTTGTAACCATCAATGAGTAATCGTGTTTAATAAACATGATCTCAATATCAATCAAAAGACAATCGTGATTAATAATTTTTGCCGTAATCGAGCAGCCCTAGCACCAATCACAGCTCCTCGTCTTTACATGAAACAGACTCAGGACCAGTCGGGTATTTCTAGCAGCTCACTGACTTAATTCTGTAACTAATGTACCTGTCACCTCGTCTCTCCTCATGCGTCCCTCTCGGGGGGGGACCTGTGCTCCCACAGCTGACGTGGTTGGTTGTTAGCGTCCTCCCACTCCAGGCTGTGTGCCCATAGCAACATCTGTGCAGACACAGAGCAGGCCGAGCTGCCGAGCTCCAAATGTTCTCCTCCAACAACAACTTGTGACACATTTTGTGCTCGATCAGCTTGTTTGGATGTTTGATGAATGTGAATGAGGAGGATCAGTCATGAGGTCATCGAATTGACATAAAGACAACTGTTTTGTCTTAAGCTTGGTACACACCAGACGATTTTCAAATCGTGAAAGATTTTAAAAACGTGGGAGACCCGAGACATGAGGACAGTTTCAACCGATTTTTATCTCTATAATCCAGGAGACCACACACCTACTGTTGCACTGACACGAGATCTCACTGTGGAGCTGTGGCTCAGTGGTGGAATCGTTCTTCTCTCAACCCAAAGGTCAGGGGTTCAACCCCCAGCTCTCGCAGCCACATGTAGATGTGACCTTGGGCAAGACATTTAACCCTAAATTGCTCCCGCTGCTTCGTCAATCGCATATGAATGTGGATGAATGGATTAGTGACTTCTGATGGTCACTTTACACAGCGGCCTCTGCCATCAGTGTTTGAATGTGTAGGTGCTATTCAAGCTCAAGTCCATTTACCAAGGATGGACTAGTGCGGTCAAAGTAGAAAGCGGGCTACTAAATAGCTGTTCTCATTGGCAGTCATTTTTATTTTACAATATAGACTATATGTCAGGGAAAAAGAGACTTGCGTGTTGTTGTGAATACCGCGCAGCCCCAGGATCGTGTCCAGCTGCAGTAAAGTATCCAGGATGCGGCCGCCCTCAGAGAAGGTGAGAGAAGTGAAGTGGCTGCCAGACTCTTGCCAGCGTGCCTCTCACTCTCTAAAACAATCCCATCCTGTCCACAGCTGTTGTGTTCTCCCCCTCGCTGCCCCATTCCCCCTGATACCCCCTCTCCCCTCCCGCTCTGTGAAGAGTTAATCCTCTGCGTTTGTCTTTTTAATCCGGCTCCTGTGCTGTCCATTTAATCATTCACAATGTATTTGTATTATCTCGCATCCTGTGCGATACAATCAGCCGCGCTAACAAAGCCGTGAGCCCTCCTGACAAGATGAATGGCACTGTACACGGAGATGTGCCGTTACTGTTTATAATGCTAATTGTTGACACTGGGCGCTCGCTGCGGGGCACAATGCACTTCAAATACATCATGTGTCATGTTCTGTTATAGTACAGCTTGGTTTTAATGAAGCTGCCAGCGGGGTTGTTATTTGCTCCACTTATTTGATCTTGATAAGTTCTAAACTCTGGCTACAGCTAACGAGTTTAACACACAAATTCATCAGTCAGTTTATGACCTCAAACATGCCAAGTAGTAAAAATGTCTTTCACACGAGCCCAGGAGGACTTACGGCTGCTTTTTGTCACACATCAAGAAACCAAAACAAAAGGAGATTCAAGTAAAGTAACAATAACACACAGATGCATGTAGGTCAGCTAAAAAGAATTGAGCAAATTCAGCCGACACTGCAAACAAAACACACGCTCTCGGCAGGTGACAGATTCTAATTTTCATCCCTGCTGCAGTCTGTCAAACATTTCCTGACTGTGACGACGGACCATGGTGGTCCCAAACTCCTGTGAAGTCAAACACGATTCCTGCAGGTTATCTTTCAGACATTAAAGCCTCTCATGACAGGAGCTGACGCGTCAGACGCTCTCAGAGAAGCTCTGGGATGAAGAGACCAGCAGTTCATAACACATTAGTTCCTGTTATAGACTTTTGTCATTCTGGGGTAAAACCCATAAGAGCGAGGAGTGCAGACCTCCTAACCCAGATCTCAAACAAGACATTTTTAGCTCCCAGAGGATTTAAGAAACGTAAGTCACAGTGACGTTAACCAGACACCGAGGAGCATCTGTTCATGTTTAAAAAAGCCTTTCAGACAGATCCTCTGGTCAAAGCCAAACAACCCCCCCTCCAGAAGAGGAAGAGTCACATATCAGCTGTAAACCTCGAGCAAACAGTCGTCAGATTCAGAGGATATCAGATAATCCTGCTTATTACTGACACCTCCATGTAGAGGAGGAGCTCAGGAGAGAAACACGATGAGAAAGGTCAAACAATGTGGCACATGTGACGGGCTGACACGAGTCATATTGTGAAGTTAGTGAGCAGCTCGGTGTCATCCTCAAAAGTAAGTTCACAAGTATTAAAAATATTACAAAGATCATTAAACACCAGAAAACCAGAAAGAAGCATTTAGCCACATCATTGTACATCGAGTAATATCTGAACATCAGCCTGAAACGTTGACTGACTCGATGCAGCATGATGTGATGCTGCACGGCCGCTCTGTTGGCAGCTTCGCCGCTCTCTGCTCCACTGGTGACGGTCGAGCCCCTTTCACTCCTGACATTTTCTGGACAACTCCAGAAATCTTCCTGGATTGCATTTCACACATTCACCCCAAAGTAGCAAGTGTTTGTGTAGGATGAGCTTTCACAACTCCAAATACCAGGCCTGCTTTAGTTGAGGAGGAGAAGCCTAGGTATAGAGCGTGCATGAGGAGTGTTCAGTAATTGTGACTGTGTGTTACTATGGCAACAACATGTATAACGACGCTTCCACAATACAAACACAACAACAGGAAAAGAACCCGAAATGTCTCATTATATGAGGATAAATGTCAACGCCCGGCACACACTGTACGATCACATCAAAGTCTTGGTGGAATGTCAGCTCAGACTGTACGACCGGATCGTTTACGACACACGGCCAGAACTCACGATTTATGTGCTCGCACGGTACGACCCGGCTGTCGGGCAAGATCTGAGAGCTCACACTGTACGAGTTAAATCAGGCTGTAGCTTTCATAATCGTCGATGTCTCAAATACACACACTGGCAAAAAGTGTCAATAATCAATACACAATAATCAGTCCTGCCTTCTGTTGCCATGGTGATTTTGGACATTGTTTTTCAGTTTGCACAGGCAAAATCAGGACAAAAAAAACCCCCTGAAGTCGGTAAAAATCAGCTCGTGGCTCTGCTCTCACTGTGTGAGTGTGTGAGGTCGTACGACCAAAATATTAAAACATGCCAGGAAATCATCCGACTGAGCAGAGCAGCTGAGCGAGCCGCGATCGTGCGTCCTCTGTCAGTTTACAGAACACGACTACGATGTTTGCTCTGAATCGGCCTGAAATCGAACACTGTACGTCCAGCTTTAGGGCTTCCGTACGTAAGTCTTTGTGCGATTACTTGTGTTCTTTAGTTTTACGTTATGCTTCTGTTGAAGCCACAATAAAAAATAGTACTGTCCTTGTTAATTTGAAAATGGTCAGACATTTAATTGTTCTTAAAGGTGAACTTTTAATCTTGTAAACGTGCATCGACAATAGAAAAAAGTCTAAAGTCTCCCTAACTTTATTTGTAAGAGGATACATTTTCTCCCAGCATTCCCTGCAGCAGGACAAACCTCTCTGACAGACGAACATCAGGAGTGAGCAGCAGGTTGTGTGCTGATAATACAGCTTCTGTGTTTGACGTCATCCACCAAAATATGATCAGCGGCTACGCTCCAGTTGGTGCTGCTGTTAGCGCAGTTATGACGAGCAGCACGTTTGCCAAGGCCGCTCCTAACTCCGCCATTCGGTAGATCTCCGGCCATCAAATATTACACAACCTGAATTAACCGCCCAGCAGCTGCACACAGGAGACAAACTGTCAGAGTCCAGATTGAGGAGGAGCAAAGACAATGAACCCCGTTTCACACGCAAGCTCCCCGTACATCAGACCTCGAATAACCTTTATGTAGGAGTCTGTTATTAATACATCCTGGTCAGCGCAGAGGGTGCGGTGTGGTGGGATTCATCCTGACATTCAGACTCACCACATTCACTCGTTCATGCCGTGCTCTTCTCCTGCTACGAGAGGAGAGGCTGTGATTTGATTTGTTGCTGTTTGTGGTCTTTGTGTTTGTGTTCTGCTCTATAAAAAGAATAAGTGAGGCCAGATTAAATTGTCTAAATGATTCAGCCTCGTAATGATGATGATGATGGGAACGCTTCCTAATTGGTTGTTACTCTGTGTGTGTGTGTGCTCGTGTTGTTATCAGAAGATGAGGCAGCAGATCTCTGGTTGTGTACTTTTCACCCTCTGTGGAAAGTTGTCACCCTGTTGTGGTCGGCCACTGAAGTCCAAATGACTCCGGTGTAACGGGGCTCCATCACATCGCTCGCATTCTTTGGCTTTTTTGCCAACCTGACATTCTGGTGGGGGTTTGATCGGTGGATAATAGGAGGATCAGAGCAGGAATTTGTTGAACAAACTGTGCTGCTTCGGCTCAGAAACCTGTATTGTGGGTCCATAGAGTCCGTTAGCTGCATTCTTCAAACAGGTGAAGCAAACGAGTGTTTGTTTTAACGCTTTTCGTTCTCAGTTTTTTTCTGTTGAAAGAAGTTTTTTTTAAATCCTGCTAGCAGAGGGGTTTGTTGCATGAACTGGGAAACGCAACTTGCTCCTGGATCAAATCTGACGATCCCACTCTCCCCTCAAGTTCTGCAAACTTTAAAGAGCAGATATGGCGTGCAGTATTTTAAGTATGATACTCTGCAGCAGAAATCCTGTTGTTGGAACTTTAGTGAGTTCTTTTATTAACTTTACTCTAAGGTGACATTGTGATGCTGTGGGGCTGGAGTAGTAATCTCGCCTTGGCAGCAAAAATGGCGAGAACCAACCCTAAGCTTTACAGCCCTAAACGTTGTAAAAGTAAAATCAGAGTGCCACATCCAAAGCGCTGATTCTAGAGCCTGATGGGGCCCCAAGCTAAAATGTACAGAGGCCCCTCAAACTAGCGTTCATCATCAAGTGTCTCATCCCCGTATTTAGTGCTAGATGAGCAATATTCATTTCCTTTGCTATGATTGATGCTCTCAGATGGGGCCCCCTTAGGGACGTTCTCTACTGTCATTGCAAACTTAGCATATTTTGAGCCCCTGCTGTGGTTTAAACGTTGTGCAGCTCTGACATCGTCAACACAGCAAAGGATCACAATGGTAGACAATTTTATCACAGAGCAGCTTTTTCTTGAAAAAATAAAATATAGACTTATACAAAAGTTATGTCACTTAATCGTCCCTTCAGGGCCTCCGTACATGTGTGGTGGTGACTGTGTCTGCAGAGACCCTGTCCTCTGAATGGATTTTACTGTTCTGGTTTGTTTTGGTTGACTCGGACGTTTCTGGGCGTGGAGCTGGTGTGTTTCCTCCAGCCAATGACAGCGCAGCAGGTGAGTTTAGGAGTGGATACAATTCAGTGATTGGACGCAATTCAACCGTGTTATATGACTGACGTGGACGTAGCAGCAAAGAAGTGAATATATAATCATAGTTAGTGGAAATGCCATAGGATAAAGCTCGTCCCTAAATGAGGGTGAAACTCGTGATTTCAAAGTTGTCCTGTTTTCTGGTGGACAGGCAGGTACCAAACACCGGCGGTTAGCTTGTGCTAGCTTGCAGTGTAGGTGCAAGCAGTAAACGTACACACTAACCCTGCAGTGAGTGAGAGCTTCTGGGGGCGTTGAGCCCAGGAGGAGGGGCCCAGTTTGAATGACTCCATCTTTAAAGGTCAGTCATTGATTGAGTATTGATATGTGATATGCAAATCTTGACCAAACGATGAAACATCTGATAGCTTGAAACCTACATGTTGTTACACTTACATGTTAGAGTCATTCCTCAGTGGGCATGTGTCTCTGCATCATGCCTTCTCCCTGCTCTTTGTCTCACAGGACTCATCCCAGCAGACAGGCAGCTTTGTATCCCGACACATTTCTGACATTCTCCTCGTCTGTCAGCGTGCATGAAGATAATAATCCCTGTGAGCTAAATATGATGAGAACCTGATCTGTCAAACAGTAAAACCCCCTTCCATGCTCAGGTTTCTGCACCTAACCAGACCCCCACCCCTCATCCAACCCCTCCCCACAGTGTCCCGTTTACCTCAGCCTGCCCCGCCACCATGAAGGTCAAGGTTAACCTGCATGTGCCGGGTCAGAACAAGGTTTAACCCTGACTCTGTTCCAAAAACAGACCCAGCCTCAGCGGGGGAGCCTCTCGCCAAAATGACCCCCAAACTATGCCTGGAATGCATTTAAGTTATATTGGACATAAAGAGCATGTGAGGCATTAGGTGATCCCTGAGGGGGTTCACTTTAAATATTATTGATTAATAATTACCCTGACAAGTTCACTTTAGGGAGGGTTTTCAAAAGAAAATTTTAAAAAGACGCCCACTCCTGGATTTGAAGGCAGCAGAAAAAAAGCATTTAGCAGGAAACTATTCATAAGCAGTCTCTTTGAAGGAAATAAGTTGGTAACCATGGTTACACATGAATGTAAGGGATATATAAATTAGATGTGCGTCGATGCTTTTGTCCTTTATTTTCTAGGACAGCTTCAGAGACGTAGGAAAAGTGGGTTGTGTGTGACGTGCACCAAACAGCGTCAGGATCAGGAACCGAACCTGCGACCCCTGCATCGTGGACTACAGCCTCTGTACATGGAGCGCCTGCTGCTTATATCGTTTAGTGTGTAGTCAGCTTTAGACAGACTTTAAAGTGTCATGCTTGGGAGAAAAACATGATGTATTTATTGTACTTAATTATTTCACACACAGGAAGATAAACGTGAGGCCCTTAAAGAAAATCTGGTGTGGTGTCATGTGTGCAGGTGAAAATATTGTAAATCTGAACTGTCAGTCAAATCAAGAGACTGGAATGGAACAGACCACTCCCTTTCACTGCTGCAACATGCCGCCATGTTGTGTGTGAAAATAGGTGGTCCTCACAGCGGTCGACCCGGGTTTGAATCCGGCCTGTGGCTCCTTTAAGCATGTCATTCCCTACTCTCGCGCTCCCTGATTTATGAGTCTATTTACTGTCCTGTTACGAAATTGTCATAGCAGAAGAATGGCGAGAAAATGTTCACGTCAAGGACATTGTATGTTGACTTGGCGTGCTCATGACAGCCGTAAAAGGGCTTTTTTTGTTTTTTTAATGTGGAAGAAGATGTCTTTGAGAACTGAGCATATGTGGATTCTTTTTTTAAACTGAGGAGGAAAAGGCCTAAGCTGACATTTTCTGGCCCTGTGCCTCATACTCACACTTTTACTCCACTCTTTATTTTAGCTTAACTTCTTAAGAGACTCAGAAGTTACCATCTCATGGCATCTATGAATGAATACCTCCTGAAATCTTCGGGTGTTTTGTTGTTTTGGTGTGTGTGTGTGTGTGTGTGTGTGTGTGTGTGTGTGTGTGTGTGTGTGTGTGTGGCCTCTCTGCCAGCCAGCAGATGCAGGAAATGGAGACACCTCTTTGGGGATATGAATCATCTGGTCAGCAGCACAACAGATCTAATTCTGCCTTCAAAGAGGACAGCACAGGAGAAGCATCAGGAAGGCTGGTTAATTATTGAAGATGTGACATAACAGCGACATATTGTCTTACAAACTTCTGTGTAACCTATTTAAAAGTAGAACTCTGCATCACATGCTGCTCGTGCTACAGTCTGCTGCTGCTGCTGCTGCTGCAGAGATTTGTGATTTTATTCTTCAGGGTGGAAGTGAGGACACCATGAAACTCTGCAGCGTCTGGTAGTGGATGCAGGGATTCTTTGAAGCAGGACTTTTTAAACATGTTTACTCTCTGTGAGCTTCCTTTGACATTGACTTTGACCTCTTTGTTGACAACACAAACCAGAGATGCGACAAAGCACTCATCTGTCAACCCCACTGCTCCACATTCGGCCAAATAATGCAACCAATGCGAGCGGACCTCCACAGTATGTCTGTAACTCCGGGCTCGTGCAGCAAGGTCTGAAAAAAGACTGACTGAAAAATGTCATCAATGAGGGGGAAAATTTCAATGGATGCAAAAGAGGTTTGGGTTCAGTTGAAAACGATTATCTGTTGACAGGGGTTTGGTCTGTGGCGGGGACAGTGTTTGGCGTCTCTTCAAAGTCAGGTCGCCTCGCTTGGCGGAGCTTCAAAGCTCAGCTGCAGCGAGAGGCAGCGAGGCGTTTAGAGACCTCTGGATGATCAGATCTTTGGAAAATTCCACCGACTCCCTGCAGGCCTGCGAGGCTGAGATACACATGATTATATTATCATTATTATTATTGTTGAAAAGACTACAAGTGCTCCTGGCTCAGAGAACTACTGTCATTCCTGCTCCACATATTTGTGGTATTTTTTAATATTAGATATTGGACGTGAGTGATTGGACGACACTTTGATGTATTTGGAAAAGCCCTCAAAGAGAGCACACACACACATTTTCACACACACGCATACATTCACATTTTCACACACACACACACACACACGCACACGCACACATACACACACACAATAACACACACACACTGCTGAGAAGTTTACTGAATAATTAATTACAATAAAAGAAGTTAGTACTTTCTGCTGTTGTCTGCTCCTCTTTAGATCCTTGCTTGTGTTGTACTCACTCCTTGATGCACGTCCCCTCGGACCAAAGCGTCCACTAGATGAAATGTAGAAGTGTAGATAAAATGTAGGCTACCACTTTGTCCACAGGGGGCGCCAAAATCGACAAAAACCGAGCTTTAAAACCTTTAAAAAATGGATTTTGAAAAAGCGGTGACCTCTGGTTTTGAAAAAAGAAGCCAAAAAGGAAGAGCTAAAACCCGCAGTACTTTGAGAAACTGGCTGCAAAAAGTCCGCAAGTCGCATATGTTCAAAAAAGCTATTTCTACTTGTGATGCCCCCTTATAGTCGAATACTCGACGACCCGTTTGTCAGAGCCTCATCAGACTGAGTCTCACAGTCGAGCACAAGGATCATTCCATGCCAGCTGTGTGGGGGGGTTCATGTCCACTTTAACAAAGATTTGACTGTTTGTGCAGAATATGGATCAATGAGCGCAAAATAACAACAACAAAACACGAATCAGGTTTGTCTATGTAAACTCTTAGTCGGGGACAGGCTCCCTTTTTAACAGCAGAAAGAAACAAAACAAAAGGTCTGAATAGTTCACTTCTTTATCGTCACACACGGTACGCGGGTTGATTTTTGTATAACTCGTCCATTTTGATGATCTCAAGGCTAAGAGTTATTCATAATGAGGACTGTAGCGGCTTGTCAGGGGACCTTAGTCCCGTCTGAGCTCCCTCTCTTCGCCTATTACTAGTTTTATGAACGTTAGGTTGAAACAGCATTTTCAATATGGCGAACACTTGGGATGGGTACCCTATCAATAAGCAGTATCGGTGATAAAATCTACTCTTCTCTAGCGACCACCATCAATGTGCTTCAAAACTGTGCTTCAGAAACCAAAGGCTGATGTCATTGAGAATACGTCCATGTTTTTTTTTTTTTTGTGACTCTATTTGGAGATAGGGCAGGGGCAGAAATGGGGGAGAGAGAGAGAGCGGGGAATGACATGCAGGACAGGAGCCACAGGTCGGATTTGAACCCAGGTCACCCCCCTGGAGGAGGAGCCTCTGCAAATGGGGCGAGCACACCAGGCTACCGGTGCCCCCACGTCCATGTTTCATACGATCTTTCTTCAACAGATTTCCAAACTGAACCAATCCACACAGAACTAAAGAGCTGCACGTGTTCCTCTTTGGTTTTTTTTGTACCTGCCTCTCAGGTTTCCCTTCATCCACATTCATCAGACGGTGGTAACATCGCTCCCTGCTCTCTCTGTCCCCAGATGATTCCCGATAATATCTGTGTTCCCGTTATTGTGCTCCTTTTGTTGTGGAAAGTGTTTCAAACACAGGAGGAAAGTGATTTTTCAAACTGACGCATGAAGTCACTGAAAATGTCGTCATTAGCGTTATGATATTACATTAGGAAGTCAGAATTTCCACTCGGTCCAGATGGGTAATAACTCATGGTGAAGTGGGCCAAGGCTTCATCATTTGTTTGATTCCCTGTGTTATTCATGCCTGTGTGGAAGCATCTGAGCAGCTTCTCCAGGGTTGTCTGGCTGAGCGGGGGTCCGTGTGAAGCAGGAAGACTCGGCTTCAGCCAAAGACAAAACAGTCGGAGGATCACAGGTCTGGAGCAGAGCTGGGTCTGTTTGAACGTCAGGTTCCCAGAAGCTCTCGATGAAAGCCAGCGGTTCCGGTTATAGTTCAGGAGCACAGATTGTGTTTGTGTTGTCCAGGCTTTGTTGTATTTCAGGTTACAGTTGCAGCTCTGAGAGTCCGCGCTGGGCTCCATCAGCTGTTCAGCGTGATGTGGAAAACACAAATAAATAGTGATAAACAGTTTGGATATGATATCTCAGGGGTTTACACAGGAATAATGGAAGCTGGCCTAACATTTACCTTTGGATGTTTACTCTGCTCGTACACAGAGTTATTGTTTTCATAAACAGAGCTGCACAATAGAAACACAGACGTTCACCTACAGCAGAAACAGAGCTGCCACACTGTTACGCCGCTTCACAATGTGCCACTATTCTTCCTCTCGGACAGGAAGTAACCTCAATGTGCCTTTCCTGGTCGCAACTTTTACATTAATAATTCAATAAATAAATGCAATATTAAATGGTGTGACCGGATGGTTACTCCTTACTTTCCCACCCTTCGGGGACAAAGCGGTGCCACCTTCTGCGCTCGGACAAACGCTTTTGTTCCAACCAAATAAATAAAAGAGGTGAATTTCTGCAGTGCCACCCAGACTGCTTCGGCGTTTTTCTGGATGCTTGACTCGTGTGTTTGTCTTTATTTCTCTGTTGTGATTTCAAATAATGTCTCATAGAGGAAATATGAAACACAGATCCTGATTATAATGAGCAACTGAAACAAGTCTGACTCATTTTCTCTCTCTTCCTCTTTCAAAATGATCGAGATTCATCAGATACCGTAACTGCTTTATGTGAGATGAATGGACACGCACACACACACACGCACACACACACACATACACACACACACACACACACACACACACACACACACACACACACACACACACACAGAAGCATCATGTTCAAAGCTCAAACGGAGTTCTGACATCAGAAGTTGACATTAGTGTCACTCTTCCTTAATGGTAAACCGAGGAATTTTCCATTCAGTTGGTTTCATGTCCAGCTTCTTTTTTTTTTTTTTTCTCCCTCTACACTTGAGCAGCAGGAGAGGAGCGGTGGAAGTCAAAACTATTCCAATATGAGAGCGAATGTTTTTCTTTTTCCTTCTGCTTTCTCAGAGCTGACACTTCAGAACGAGTTACATCAAATCCAAACGTCTGTCATTCATCTTAAACGAGTTTATTCAGCACAACATGCAACGAAATATGTGTGCTCTTCAAAACTACAGATGTCATTTGAAGGAACATTTCAGACACAGTGCAGCAGGACTTTGCTTCTTACAGCCTGTCCCAACAGCACGCGACAAAATCAGCTGATACTATACCATCGACTGTAAATATTAATGGACTCAGCCTGACTGACGTCGCCCGTCTGTTTCTGCAGGGGGCTCCGGAGGCTCAGCAGCAGCAGCCGCCATGTTGGAAATGCTGTCTCAGCCTAACTTTCAGTCAACCTAACGACAGGCTGAGAGCTGGAGCTGAGGCGGGCCTGAAGCCTCCTGACAAACTGTCACATCACGTCCATCTGTCAATCAGGTCAGCTACACGCCTAACTATGGATAACACGTTTCGTTTTCAAAATCAAAACAGAGCCGTTTAAAAAGAAAAGAAGATAAATCGCAGAGTAAAAGCTTCTTCAGCAAAGAATGTCTTATAGAGAAATAAAACGAGGGACCGACTCTGCAGGTCTGATCTCCTCTGACAGGCCGATCCAAAGTCTGGAGGCTCTGACAGTGAAAGTCCTGTCCCCCTTAGTATTCAGCCTGGACCTTGGAACCAAGCGGCCACCGCCGGTGTTGAAAAATGAAGCCGATGCAGAAGTGCAAAATCCTGCAGGTCCTCGAGGGTCTGCTTGTAACAGGTGGGTGACGTCACTAGTGGACACTTGACGAACTGCAGGATTTTGCACTTGTGCATCGGCTTCATATTGTGCACCTTGTTTTAAATGCTCCTCTCATATCCGTGATTCCTCAGAGGTCGATGTAACTTAAGTAAAGGAAGTTAAAAAAAAAAAAAAAAATGGACTTAACTTTTCCTTGTCTGAAATTCCTAACACACTTATCTGCAGCAGCATCTAGTCTCTGAACTCTTTGTATTTGTTTCCTTCTTCCTTGAAAACAAACAGCTTTTTCCCCTTATTTTACAAGTTATATTTCAGTTAGAAGAAGGAAACACCAATCCAAGGTCGACTAACGGGTGAAAGCTGATAGAGGGATTTCACCTGGTCATTCCTTCCACTGTACATACTTGTGTTTTTTTCTTTTGGGTGTATGTTTGTGATTGGGATACATTCTTGGCCTAAATCCAGATTAGAGAAGAGCCAGTTTCCTCGTGTTTACGTATAAACATATCAATTAGCAGCTTTTATCTGAGACCTTCACAACCCAGAGAGAGTCAAGGGGCCTAAGTCTGCACGTTCTGCATGTTTATTAAGGATGTTGAGTTTCTCTGAGTGTGCCTTCTAACTTTCCTTCAGGGCTTCAAGCGTCACTCTGCGTCCTTCTCTTCTTGGTTGCTTAAAAAAAGACACGGTTGATGAAGTAGTAGGATTTGTTGTTTATTTTGCATAGTGTTCGTTACTTTCCGCATATTCTCACAGGTATCTAGTTTTACAGTGAAGGGATTTAGTTTCCTTCCTTCTGAGGTCGGATTCCAACCCACAGCTGCTGCGACGAGGACTGTAGCCTCCTATCGGCTATCGGTGGTCCCGAAAAAAAGTCTCTTCCATGATTCATGACGAGCCACACAGCAGGTTTCTGACTGTCCACAGACATTTTATTGAAAAAGGAGCAATATAATATCATGTACAATATTAATAATAATAATAATAACATTAATACAAAAACTGTACATTCTGTTGTTTTGCAGAACATTTGGAAGACTGATACAAAAGAACTGCAAAAAGGGGTCAGGGAGGTTTTTACACACGTCAGATCTACGGAGCCTTTAGCGGCCTCCTGTCACTTTTCTTTTTTTAAAAGATCGAACATTTGTATTGATGCAAACTCTTGTGCAGCACACCGTCATCAGCTGGGGTTACAGTACGTTTGGCGTTGGACGACGTCTTCCTGTCAAATCGTTGATTCTCAGGTGAAACAGAAGCAATGCAGCAGAGAAAGGAAAACATGAGCAGTGGTGACGGGGAAGGAAGCTGAACTGTAGTCTGCAAAAAGCTGCAAAAGGCAACGTGGCGGTCAAATTGTTTTACTTGGAGATTTGTCCTTTTTGCTTTGAAGATTTCTGTCTAATCACAACACCGTTTTCTGATTCAGACGTCAGACATGTTTGTTAGTTCTCTTTGCAAATCGGATCTTTTGGCACTTCAAACTTTTGGTGTGGCCTTAAGAATCAAGTTTCAAGTTGACACTCCTCAAAGTATAAACGAGACCCAGACTACATTTTGGATGGAGCTCAGCAGAAAAGTCCGAGCTCTCTTCTACAGTAAAGCCTTCGCCACTTTGCTTGAGTTCAGTTCAATTCACTTCCGACGTTAAGGCTTGTTGACGTGGCTCGAGATAAGGAAGTAAAAAAACAAAACGATAAACTGTACACACATTCGTGAAAAAACAAACCTAAACATTCCACCTCTTTGTACCAAATCGAGCCAGGTGGTGTTTAAAAAAAGAAACCTATAACTATGATAATAATACTCTTTGGCATTTTTTATCAAACGTAAAAAAAAAAAAAAGCAACATCATAGCAGCACTTTTAAGAACATTCAGATTCTCATACATCCCCGCTCTTTGTTTAAATTAATGTTTGATGGCGTTAATACTACCCTGCTCTCTTGACACGAGCAGGCATGTTTCTATCAGTCTAACCAGCGATGAACGGCCTCTCAGATTGCAAAAAAGTTCAAGCAAAAGATCAGAAATCAGTGCTGTCAAGTCAGAGGAAACTGTAAAGGAAAAGATGCGTACAGAATAGAAACATTCTGCCATGTCTTCGGTGAGACCAGCTCCTGAACAAATACTCTACTTGTACCGTCTTTTTTTTTTCCAGACATCTAACCTTTAGTGTTGTCTTTGGTTCTACAAAAAAAAAAAAGCACAGATTTTTTATTCAACTATTTTCTAGCAGCACATCAGAACATATTCTATCAAACACTCCTCCTGTCTTGGAGCGTCTTGTTCATGCCGGACAGACAAACTGAGACATGCCTGCAATTTTCAAGTCTTCTCCACAACCTCCTCCTCCTCTCTGTCGTGTTGCAGTCACCAGACACCGAGCACACATTCATGGGGACTTCATCGAGAATTCTTCCTGCAATATGCACATGGTCCATCGTAGTGCTATGTTTTGTCATACTGTATGAGGTCAAAGTTCAAACTGACTCTTACATACAAAGTCCTAAACCTTGCCACTTCCCACAGCAGTACCGTTCCGCTTGTCCTCTACCCAAGGCCCAGCTCGGCTCACTGTGCCTTTTGAAGCAGAGAGGCGATTCTAGACGATCCCTCACAAGAGGTCTGAGGTCTGAACAGTCATATTTCTGATTCTCGTCTCAGAGGCCGGGGCTCTAGAGGCACCGTGGCTTGGCTGTGTTCATTCTCTGAGATGTTGTCTGTCTGGGTGCCGTCTGGCCCAACGCTGCCCCCGTTCCCCTCGTCAGTGTCCTCTTTGTTCTCCAGTGCCATCTCGTTTTCATAGCAGAAGGAGTTGGAGTTTGAGAGAATGTATTTTTTCTCTGCAAGGTCTCTGGCGCTGCACAGTGGCGTGCTCAGCACCTCGTATGTCTTATGGAAGCGAGAATAGTCCACCTTGTAGTAGTTCTTTTCCTCAAAGAGCACAGGCTCAAACCGATGGCCCCAGAGGATCTCGCTGGCAACGTAGGAGCTGCGACACTGCGTGGTCATGGCGGTCGCCTCCACCATGCCCTCCAGGATGACCACGATTTCAAAGTCCAAGCTCTCCAGGTCCTGTTTGCTCATGTCATAGAAGGGGCTGTCCTCGTTGATCTCGTGGACGATGGTTATTGGAGAGACCAGGAAGATGCGATCGACTCCGCTGTCGAAGCCAACATCTATGTCCATCTGGTCGAGGGGGATGTACTCCCCCTCTGCTGTCGTGCGGGATTTCAGAAGTTGTGCCCTCACATGAGCCTCAACGAGGTGGCTCTTCCTTAAGTTGCCCACACGCCACATCAGGCAGAGCTTGTTGTCCCTCATGGCAACTGTTGCGTTATGGCTAAAAACCAAAGTTTCATTCCTCTTCTTGGGCTTTGCCATCTTTGCCATGACAGCGCCGATGATGAAGGCGTCAATGATGCAGCCCACGATACTTTGAAAAACCACCATGAAGACGGCGACAGGGCACTCGTCCGTCACGTATCTGTAGCCATAGCCAATAGTAGTTTGGGTCTCAATGGAGAACAGGAAGGCAGCAGTGAAGCTGCTGACGTTAGAGACGCACTTCTGTCCGTCACTTTCTAAGTCCCCGTGGAAGATGGCCACTAGCCAGAAGACGCAGCCAAAGAACAGCCATGACAGAAGAAAGGCGAGGCAGAAGATGATGAACATCCACCTCCAGCGGATGTCCACACACGTAGTGAAGATATCAGCCAGGTACCGCTGACCTTTCTCACTCACATTAATGAACTGCACATTGCAGTGACCGTCTTTTTTTACAAATCTGCTTTGCGGCTGGTGCCTCGTGTGCACCTTGCCCTTGCCGTTCCCGTAGCCGTTAGGTACTGCCATAGTGGCAAGCTTCATGCCGTCCTCCTCTGATGACACAATGCTGTAGCGGCTGGCTCGCACGCTTCCCATCACCTCAGTCTGGGAGGGCTGTGCTGCTTCTGCTTTGGAAAACAGTCTAAGTTTCTGGAAAAAGCGTTGGAGAAACAGTTTTGAAACGCTTCGGGGGACCAACTCAGAGAAGAAATGGTGACAAAATGAGGCGGGCTGAAGGGACGCCTCTTCAGCCTCACTGGCCTCTCGATGGAGTGCAACAAGGCGAGGATGAGGTGGTCACTCCTCCTTCATCAGCTGACTGGGCCTCATCAGGTTCATCTGCTTTGAAAAAAACAAAACAACAGAAGACGTCAGTTAGTCAAACTGTGGATCAAATAACTTCAATTAAATTTGGTTCTTCATGGAAACCCTGTTAATGTTATTGTTCAACATTAAATCAATAACTTGTCTTTGAATTGTCAGAACTGATAGCTTCATCCCTGTAGAGTCAGACGAGCATGCAGCCTGAGAAAACCCATCAACTCTTTCTACCCGGGGTCAGCAGAGCTCGGCCGGCTGTGCCAACAATATTTCATCCAGTTCTGATGAACGAAAACAGTGATATTTAACCCTGATCTAACATTTCAACTTGCACTGAGAGAGGCCACCCTGTGATTGCACTCAGGTCCCGTTATTGGTCATTTACAAAGTGGACTTGTTTTCCTTGGCTGCTCTGCCCTGACTTGATCTTTTCTTTCCTGGATTGTGGGTTACAGCGTTTCTACAGGATCCCATGGACGGATGGTTTATGTTTTAAACTTAAAATGAGACAACTTTACAAGCCGATAATTTGTCTTGTCAGCTTTTGAATAATTTGCTGCAAGACTTTAAAAAAGCAGCTCAAGTTACATAAAGTGAACCAAAGCTTCATCAAGTCTTTCATGCTTTAATAATGAATATGAGGCAAACGTTATCATGGTCGAAACTTTAATGTTTTTATAAATCTGACCTCCCGTCTCCCTCACGTGTTTTATGTTACTACTCTGTTACTTCAGAGAAGCTTTAAAGTGCGAGCTCTGTCTTCATCTCCAGACGCACAGCTTGTTGACTCTCAGAGGCTCCTCTGGGATTTCTCCTCTCATGCTGCAATAATAGCCGTCCTGCGAGGATTCTCCCGACACGACTAAAACACCACTCATTAGTTTTGGCTGTCATAGCAACAGAGACTAAATTGACCTGCTGCAGCCTCGCTGTGTTCTCTATTTTTGATGTATCTTTAGTTTTGCTGGTATGGACTTCTCTCAAAGGCAGAAAGTTTAGCATCAGAAGAAGCTCGAAGTGAAACGCACAGAAGTTCAACACAGCTGCAACTGCAAATCATAATTAAGTTTCATATCTGCAAAAGCAAAACTGGCTGATGCAACTTGTCTTCAAGGCTTTTTACATAAGATCCACATGATATTGCACATTTGTAGGTTCCACAACAACATTACAAGCCAGTAGCTTCTAATTCGTGCACAGCTGACCCTAATGCCTGGTGATGCCCTATTGCCTAGCAATGTGTAAACTTACTCAAATGGTGGCTGTTTTGTTGACATTTAAAAAACTGACGCAGCATGTTTTCTTTCATAGGAGGTGGTCCAATCTGAACTCTAGAACGAGGAGTGATTCCTCTTTGAGTTTGTAAATTTAATTCAAAGGATGGATTAATTTAAAAACAAAAACAAAATTAGACCAGTTATGACATTGTATTAATCCTAGATATTCTTGTTTTTTTTAACAGTAGATGGCTGTGAGGAGGCGGATAGAGCTGCTCTCAGAATGCACCAAATGCCAGCGACAAATGTTAACAGGTGCGAGGAGAAAAAGGGAGCAGACTTCTGATGCAATCACTCACACACGCACACACAGAGGCTTCAGACTGAGAAACAGAGGCACGTTATCGTCTAAACTCACGGCACCACAAACACGCAGCTAGATCTAAATATTTAGGACATTTGAAGCGGATAAAGTGAAACTTTTGGCGACTCATCTGTTGACAGTTGGTGCAGCAGATGTGCGTAAAAGGCAGGAAATCTGCGCGTCATGGAGAATTTAGAAACCAACTTAATTCAACTCAACATGAGCTGCTGTTTGCCGAAAGTAAACAGTTCTGACATGCGCAAAGCACTTGGTAAAGAATCATCATCTCATGGAAAATCAAAGTATATCTGCTGAGAGTCGTGAACCTACCTGTTGCTCATTTGTGGACCGGTCTGTTGCAGTGTGATGAAATATAATCCAGACGGAATCTCCGCGTCGTTTCCGCGCGCTTCTTATTTGTTTTGGCCGAAAGCAAAAAAAAAGAACTTTAAGTATGAAACTCCCCTCACATCTCTGCAGGACCGGTCTCGGTAATGTGCCTCGCGATGAGTTTCCCCAAAGCATTTTAAACAGCACACACCGGCACGTCCCGCCCCCCGGCTCCGCGAGCGGCCAGCGGAGAGGGGAGGGGAGGGGGGGAGCGCACGATGAGAAAACAGGCGCAATTATGCCCTTCTTTTTGATCAATACGGCTGATGTGAACAGAACACAGCATGGGGATAATGGGAGGCAATTTGTCACTAATTGAGCGATGACACGTTTAATCTTAATTTGAGGTTAGATAGCGACAGGAGGAAGGAGGTCAAAGAGTTCAAACAAACACAAATAAATATCAGAATAGCATCAATTCAGTTAAATAGTGTTCATTTAAATACTACTTATAGTTTTATAACGACACGGTGGTTAATCGTGCCTTAAGGTGTTCCAGCTCTGCACAAAAAAAGCTAAAATTCAGCAAAAATAATCAAAATAAACAGCAGCTACAACTTTTAAAGGGGGGGGGGGGTGTTAAACATGAACGTATCTTTAAAATAACATCATGATAATAATTGCTCACGTCTCCTAAACGACCTGAGAGTTGACTTCTGTGCTCGATACCACCTGCTGTTCACTGAATGCAAACCGAACTTCTGATCAGCCTGTTTTTTTTAGTGATATCTGCTGTTTTTATAGATCTTACTTTTTTTATTGTGGGTATGGAAAATGTGTTCTGTCGGAAAGAATGACTCACTCAATAAAGGCCTACATGCCTGTATTATGATATGACTGTCTTTCTCCACTGGGCTATCAAGTTGCTCTGGATGTTTAGACTATGCATCTGTTGCCCTATAATTTTAGGTCAGGCTGAAGTCGTGTTGTCTTTAAGCCGTTGACTAAATCATTCTTCCTGCTTACTAATTCATCCTAAACATGAACACGCGGCTGCATGTTTTCCAAAACAGACTTTTGAACTGCCGGTTTTTCCCCCCTGTGAGCTTTTTTCTCTCTCTTTTTTTGTAGTCCTGGTTATTTATAGCAGCACATATATTTAGCCCAAACCACCTGTGTCAGTGAACTGTGTGCGTTGTGTGTGTTTGCTTTCCATGCCCAATTTCCAGCAATAAAGAGAGCGACGCATGCACGAGCCAATGCTGCGTGTGGACCACAAGGTGGAGAGCTGGAGACTGGAATTAAACACTTATAACCAGACACACACACACACACACACACACACACACACACACGCACACACACGCAGCTGAGCAGGGAGCTGACAGAGGAGGAGGAGGAGGCACTGAATCTGAACTTTTCATGCAACTTCTGAGTGCAGCGTTCAGGATTCAAACATGTTGTGGTATTATTCATGTTATTAAAAGTGGAGAGAGCAGAACACAATGATGGATTCTTTTCTGTAATTGACATTTTAGAAGGCAGAACAGCAAACAATTTGATATACTTTATTAATCCCTGAGGGGAAATTCAAGTACACGCTCTGTTATAAAGGGACATGCTACACACACACACACACACACACACACACACACACACATGCACAAAAAGGACCTGTGGACATGCATTAACGGAGAGATGTCAGAGTGAGGGGGGCGGCTCACAGGGCGTGATCCTGAGCTGTAGGGCGGTCGGTGCCATGCTCAAGGGCACCTCGGCAGTACCGAAAAAAAATGACCTGGCACCTCTCTGGAAACCAGACTATACTTTCCATACTTTGTTCCGTATACCAGGACTTGAACCGTTGACCACCTGGTTCCCAACCAAGTCCCTACAGATTGACCTACTGCCACAAAAAGATATTAAACACACATTTTTCGAGTCCATTATTTCCTTTATTCATTTCATTAATGCATGTCACCTTGCTGGGCTGCACGGTGCTGCAGTGGTTACTGTTGCCTCACAGCGAGGAGGTTCCTGGTTCGAATCCCCGTCTGACAGGAGCCTCTCTGTGTGGAGTTTGCATGTTCTCTCCGTGCATGCGTTGGTTCTCTTCGGGTTCTCCGGCTTCCTCCCACACTCCAAAGACATGCTCGTTTTTTCTGCTCTTTATATATATTTTTTTAACTTCTGTCTTAAAGCAATGAACAAAAATTACAATGTACCTGTAATTACCATTGCAAATAGAGGAAGAATATCTATATTTTAGTCCAATCAAAGAGGACACTGATCGACCAATCAGATGACACAGTGTGCATAGCAACCAATACAAATGCATCCATTTATTTGGCTTTGTTCTTCTTCGATCCACGCCTTCAGTGAGTGACAGTCAGACACATTTAAAGACCTTACAGTAAATTCACGCCGTCATGATCACGTGCCCGACTGCTTCTGCGGTGTGAATGACGTCACGAGCTTTGGATTTAAGATGAGAAGAATCTGTGTTTTTAATGGGATTACCCACTGATTCAAACAGCAGCAGCACGTTAACAAGCTGCATCTGGTTACTTTTGTCTGTCCGGTTACGAGGCTTCAAAGTGGCCTTCCTGGAAACAGGATCCATCTCAGACAGCTGCAGGAGAATCAGAGGAGGTGAAGATGCACAGCAGACATATACAAACATCCCTTTATTGAAATGGTTGACTTTGGTATTCTCTGATGAGCAGTATTATTTTATAAAAGACTCATTGATGACATTTTATAGTCAATATTTGGAAACATTTTCTCGAGTCTGTTTCGGACCCTCATATTGTTGTTTGCACATTTTTAATGGATAAAAAATATTAGTCAACAGTCTGAGACGAGAAACACGCTGCATTAGAGATACGTTTCTTTGGAGAGGGTTTGAACCAGCTTTGGACAGTATGACCATCGGCGTTTTTATGTGTGGCTGTGGCTCAGTTGGTAGAGTCGGTCGTCTCTAAACAGGATGATCTGGGGTTTGATCCCCAGCTCCTGCAGCTACATGTTGTTGTGTCCTTGGGCAAGATACTTAACCTCAAGTTGCTCCCGCTGCTTCGGTGGCGGTGTATGAATGTGTGTGAATGGGATTAATTAATACTGATGGTCTCTCTACACAGCAGCCTCTACCATCAGTGTGTGAATGTGTCGGTGTGACCTGCGGGGTAAAAGAGCTTTGAGTAGTCAGAAGACTAGAAAAGTCAATACAAGCTCAAGTCCATTGATGATTGACCAAACACACGTTATTCAACCACAACAAACACAAATAAATCTTTATTACATGTTTCTCTTACAAACGCTCACGACTCTACTCATAACATGGGACATTCCTGTTGTCGCCCCCACCAGGCAGGACTTCCGCTGGTGTACTTTCAGCAATGGTGAGCTTTTAATGCTCAAATTTAAAATAAAAACATCTTGATATTTACTCTAAAAAGATGTAGAGACATCCCTCTTAAAGGTAGAGTCAGTAGCTTTTTCCTGAAAAATCAAACAAAAACTCAATTGTCCCTTCTGGGCCTCCATACATGTGTGGTGGTGACCACACAGGGTGTCTGCACAGACCCTGTCCTCTGACTGGATCTCCATGTTTTAGATTGTTTTGGTTGACTCAGGATGTTTCTGGGCGGGGAGCTGGTGTGTTTCCTCCAGCCAATGACAGCGCAGTAGGTGACTTTTGGACACGATTCAAACCAGCGAATATGAGAGACGTGGACTTCGCGGCAAAGTAGAGAAAATATAATCATAGTGAGGAAAAACGCAAGGTTGATAAATTGTGTTGGCTTTTTCCTGCGGACTTGGAATTTGTCTGCTTCCTGCTGGACAGGTAGGTGCTTAACACAGATGGTTAGCTTGTGCTAGCGTGCGATAGCTTGCAGTGTAGGTACAAGCAGTAAACGTACACACTAACCCTGCAGTGAGTGAGAGCCTCTGGGGGCGATAAGCCCAGGAGGAGAGGTGTTGTGTTTACAAGCTGCAAGAAAAGCTGCTACTGACTCCACCTTTAAATAAGTAACATATATTTTTTAGTTCTTTAGTAGTTGTATTCATCACATCATTCTTACACTTTAAAAATAATTTAAAAAACATCACCATAAGGTCCATTAACGAGGATATGTGATGTATTCGTAGGACATCTTCTTCTATTGTTTTCCCAATCTTTTATCCATTTTAGTTAAGACGTTTCACCACCAGCTCCACATTCTGTAAAAAAAACACCTAAACATACACCTCTTCTATCATTATAATCACTTAGGTCTAAATTACTTTATGTTGAATACTACAATCAATATTTCAGAGAACAATCCTCAGTCTGAACATTAAAAGATTTGTATTTTTCTAATTCAAACTTAAAAGATTTTGTGACACCCGACTCAAGTGTTAAAGGTCACATATTCTCCTCCTCTTCAGTGTAAATAAGTCTCAGAGCTCCCCAAAACATGTGTGTGAAGTGTCTTGTTCTAAATCCACTCTGATCCTGTATTTGATCATGCCTATAAACCCCTCTATTTCAGCCCTGCTCAGAACAGGCTGTTTCTGTGTCTGTAGCTTTAAATGTAAATGAGCTGTGTCTGACCACGCCCCTCTCTGGAAGGGCTTGGGTGGCTCTGGCTTTCTCGCTCCATGTCCTATTGTTTACGGTGAGAAGGCAGACTCAGAGGGCAGAACAAACACCTAGCTGTGGGAGAGTCACCCACCTGGGGGAGGGGTTACTGCCCTTTGTGATGTCATGAAGGGAAAATCTCCAAACGGCCTGTTTGAGCACACATTTTCTGAAAAGTGGAGCAGGCAAAAGACGGAGAGGATGGACTTTTCTCATCATTGGGGGGTTTGTAGAAAGACTAGAGACACATGTTAGTGTTAGAGAAACATGGGGAAGTGGATTTAGCAGCATGTGTGACCTTTAAGTGACACTGAGAAGCTGAAACCTGTAATAGAGTTCAGAAATCCAAGTTTGTTAGAGTTGACATAAGAATTATACATCTGCTCTCTCACTTTATATGCTAAGTTCCAGACACTCATGTTTTCAGCAAAATATCAGAAAACCTGTACCCTTCATTAACCTGTCAGTCTGAGTTTCTCTTGTAGTTTACGGATTAGGTCATGTCTGGGAAGTCTAGTTCTGTAGTGTTAGGGACATACATTCCCCGTTATCCCCAAAGCATAGAGCATTGGAGCAGCTAACATATTGGTATTGCACCTCTATGCCTCACGCTGTCCCCCATCACGCTCACATCCATTGTTAGTTCTGGGGTTTTCTTGTATTGATACAGAGGGCCAAATTCAGAAAAGGATTGTGCAGCTTTTGCAGCTATTTAAACTGTGCAATTGAGACAAAAAGACTGCTTCTAATTCACAAGACACGAGCGAATGGTTTTAGGGTTCTGAAGCCGCGCTGCAGACTAAACAGCGTCTCTGAGCTCTGGTGCTGTTAGCGCATATTCAAATGAGACATTATGTGGTCATTTGGGGCAAAATGTTCCTCTTTTATGCAAATGAGCCCCATTGCAAAATATGTCTAATTCACAAACCATGTTGCCAACAGCCACCACAGTCAGAGTTCAAATTTCGCCATCTGCTGAGAGTTGGTGGTAACTGCGCCGCAGTGTTTATGATGGATTTCATGCTCAAACTTTCCACTGATCATGGCACCAATTTTGCCTCTGTTTAACCTCAAAAGAAATGATCGGTAAAGTCTATAATTATGACTTTGATGTTACTTTTATGTACATGAGAACATAATTGAGCTCTGACAGGATGAGAGCACACAGCGCAGCAGAGAGAGAAGATCATGATGGCTCAACTCTATAATTACGTGCTTAATATGAGCAAACTGCACAGAGCAGAACAACATTATGGGCGCGTTAGCTTGTCAATATCAATAGCGATATATGCTTTGTAAATTGGACCTTGAGACGGAGCAGATAGCGGGCGCTATTAGTGACTGCTATCCGTTCTTCCCCCTGAATTGGTGAAGTTTACTTCCTGCCATTCTCTTCTTCCTGAATACCACTCTGAATTAAAATGCTACTAAAGACAAATCCAAAACCTCTTCTGCAACAATGATGTCAGCATCCAATGCAATGAATCTTGACTCTTGAATGTTTCACAAGGATGGGCAAGTTTGGTAGACAGCGACCAACCCTATGTCATTAGCGAATGTTATAAAGCTAGCGGGCTAAACTAGAAACGTGAGTATGGTAAACAGTGTGCGTGATACATGTCAGAATGTTGGCATTATCACATAGAGTTTGCTGCCTTCTTTACATCAACATTAAGCTTAAAGCATTGCTGGAGTAGCCAGAGTTTCAGCGCTACTATCTTTCTGAGTAGAAGTTCGAGGATGTGATCTTTGGAAAGACTCAAAGGAGCATTACGAAACACTTCAGTCTTTTGCAGTGCTCATCACGTACCATAAACCCTGAAAAACATATCTAACAATTCCTTCAATATCCCATATTTAGCCAATGAGCTGGTTGTAAAGCTTTCATTGAAATGAAGGGGCGTCACCTTTCAAGCTTACAAGGGTCTTCGTTCTCAAGACACAGATTTAGCTGGAGCATCACTTTAAACAAAAGCATGCTAAAAACATAGACTACAGAACTGTCAACCTTCCTGCACTTAATTAGATTCACCACCATCCAATATTCTTTCCCACCAAAGAAATGAACAACAAGCACAGTGTCTGGACACCTCAAACATCTTGGTTCTTCTTTTATATTTCTGAACTTGTGATGTCATTTGGCAGACTCAAAGTGTTATGATGTCGACTGTCTGCTTGAGATGTTGAAACAGTTGCTTCGGGGCAGCTGTCATTTACAAGTTCCACTGTTACTGTTGGAGGTTTCAGAAGTTTTTCTTCATGATTCCACTGCGGGGACTTTGGAGAGGGGCGTGGGGAGGATCTCGGTGAAAGGCGGGGGGGAATGTCGAGGTGAATGTCGAGGGGAATGTCGAGGAGAGGGCCTCAGCTGCTTCTTGTGTTCGTACTCCTCAGCGCTGACCTCAGGCACCAGAACCTTTGCAGTGTGATTGAACAGCGTGTAGTCCACCCTGTAGTGCCTCTTGCTGACCCGGATCATCTCCTGAAACAGCTGACCCCAGAGGATTTCAGGAGGAGTGTACGAGGTTCGGGTTTGATGCAGCATACCTGTTGAGTCGTCCGTGTAGGTAAAAGACACCACCAGCTCAAAGTCTGATTTCCGTAGATCTGCCAGACTCATCTTGTACAGAGGGCTGCCGGGTTCAATCCTGTGGGAGACGGTGGTGGGTGTGACCAGGATGATGTCCTTCTGTTTGATGAGCAGATCCTCGTAGGTCACGTCCATTTTCCCAGTGGCATGCACAGTTGAGCGCACAATCTGAGCGAGAGCAGTCCCCTCCACGAGGTGATGCCTGCGGAAGTCCCCGACTCTCCAGGAAAGACACAAGAAACCATCACGAAGATTGATCACAGCACAGTTACTGAAGCCAACCGTTTGTGCCCTCTTCCTAGCAGAGGCCATTTTGGCTACCACGATTCCAATGACAAACGTGTCGATGAAGCAGCTGATGACATCTTGTATAGTCACGATGATAATGGCAATCATGCAGTTCTCTGACATTCCTCTGAAACCGTAGCCGATGGTGGTTTGAGTTTCCAGAGAGAAGAGGAAAGCAGCTGTGAAGCTGCGCACCTCATACATGCACGGGTCATTTGTTTGGTTATGGGTGTCTCCGTTAGCGAGGGCGATGACCCAATACTGGATGCCGAAGAAGAGCCAGGATAGGATGTAAGACAAGGCAAATATCAGGAACATCACCCTCCATCTGATCTCCACCAGGGTGGTGAAGATGTCAGTGACGAACAGCAGCCACTCCTCGGGAACATGGCGGAACACGACATTGCAGCTGCCTTCTTTGCGTACGTATCGATGTTTCCTCGGCTGAGGTCCATTCTCCGTCTTCAAAGTGATGTCATCGGTGGGGTTAACTGAGGTATATTGTTTATGCATCTTTAAGAGTCTGTGGGGAACATAATGAAAGATCGATTAGCTGAAATATATGATGACTCATGAACACAATTCAGTCAGGACTTGTACGTGAGATTAATGGATGAAAAAATCCCTCATATTTGTGTTGTGATTTTCTCGTTGTGCATTACAGTTTCATTTACAGATTTTTTAACAGGATATAGTCTGTGGAGGTCTATCTCTTATATTTCAATCTGCCTGTTTTTATTGAGTCAATATGTAACCGTAATGGGGAGATTGCCTTGAGATACAAAACTCAATGAAACAGTCTTAGCTTGAGCTGCATTTCTTTCTGCAGCTCACAGGCCTCATTATTAACCTTTTTATTTGTTTCTCTTTGTTTACCAAACAAAGGAAACCTAAGGTGCAGCCAAGTTGCAACCTCCAGTGGTGAAAAATGTAAAAAAAACTGCAGTTCAACGAGTGTCCACTTGAGGCTGAATCCAAAAGACCCACAAGTCCCGTACACACCCCATATTAAAATATCTGTTTTATCAGCAGAGATGAACATGTTTACAGCCTGGTACAAAAAAATGGTTTGGTCTAATAGTTCATGTGTTTTTGGCACACACTGTACCAATCCCGTTTTGATATTATGAAGCATTCCAGTTATTCATAGTTAGGCGCATGACGGATCTGACAGCAAGCGGCTGCGTTTCAGGAGGCTTGAGGCCCGCCTCAGCTCCAGCTCTTTGTCTTTCGTCAGTTTGACGGTAAATTTGATGGAGTCAGCATTTCCAATATGGCGGCTGTCGTGGATAAACTTCCAAAACAGCCCTTCAGAAACCAATGGGCGACGTCATCATGCTTCGTCCATTATTATTTATAGTCTAAGGGTGCAGCACATACTGAACCTGTACTCAGGATTACTAACACTTTAAGTTATATCTTCTCTCTACATTAAATGAATCTCCGCTGGTTGATAAAACAAAGTCTCTGTTGTGCAGAGGCTTTAATTAAATACTGATTGGCATCATAAAAATGTGTTTTGTCGGTGAAGGAATAAGCATTAGTAGAGCTACCACTCTGTAAGTGCATCAACAAGTTTTAGAAAAGAAGACGTCTTTCTTTATAAAAAAAAGGTTTATTGACAAGTACCCTGTTGCTGTAGGATGTCTCCTTCTTCATTATAAGTGTACACATTAAGTCATGTTTCCATGCAAAGGTTTCTGTTGTCTAAAGCAATGGCCCAAGAGTTATTTTTTTCCTGGGTGGAGGTCAGATCTGTCAGAGGGCCAACAAAGGAAGCGCCACAGCTCTGAACCGGTCTAAGTTAGCCGGGGAAAAATGAATATGGAAACTGGAATAGTGTCACGGTGCGATCACGGGCAGAGGAAGGATCAATCACAGCCAAACCACTGAGAGCATCCTCTCCGCCCAAACAAATGGGGTTTGAATCACCGCTATCTGACTGAGTGAACTGGGCTCCGCTCACAAACTCCACTTTATCCTGGCTACAGCCAACGTCCACGCTGCCAGACTGTGGAGCTCAGTGCATGAGCTCATAGAAACAACGTCCTGTTAGCTTCCCATGAACCCTAAATACTCTGGTAGCATCCTTCTGGAAAAGCAAAGGGTTGAAGTGACAGTGGCACGCATAGGTTATTAGTTACAGAACAAAGCTCTATCTGCCATGATGCTATACTTTGTTGGAGAATAAAAAGTGTATCGAAATGCATTTAGCTGTACTTCCCGATCATCGCTTTCAGTCACAAGGGCAAAAAACGCTCAGGAGAGTAACGGCCACCGCTGAAAACACTGTAGAACTGCAGCACTGGCTTTTAATGTAACATCTTTTACAAACGTCACGTTAACATCACCTGACAACCGAAGTATAACTGAGACATCTAGATAAACTGTGAGTTTGGGGCACTTGCGATACTTTAATAGCACACGGGACACTATTTATATAGCTGGAAACGGCATAGTCCGTGCCGGTGTTACGGTTAAAAGAGTGACCATGTTAAACGGTGACTGTCAGCCGAGTGAGTCTAGTTGTCGGACGTTACGTGTCCTAATGAAAGCCTCTTTGTTTAGCTTTATCTAATAAGTAATTTTGAAATTATGATAATACAAAAACTGAACAAAGAGACATTTGTTAGGACACTTTCAGACACATATGTCTGAAAGTCGTCAGTTAACATGGTCACTCTTTTAACCGTAACACCAGAACATCACTTCAGTGATATTGCTGATATTTAAAGAATCCCTCTCCTTACACCGCTGTAGGATGAAAGTCTACAAACAGGCAGCTTTATGTATTTTTGATGTGTCCTGGTCGCTAATGCTGCTGTTTGGGACGTGAAGGGCAAGAAATGCTTCATCATCCAAGCTAACCCGAGTGCTAATTAGCTAACATTCGGCAGTTAACGTTAGCTAACGATAGTATCAGGATGACAGATGTCAATGTCAGTGTTCTGGGGCAGTAATGTGAGTTAACGGCAGGAATATTTAGATTTAGTCAACACCATCTTTGATGTCAGGATGAGGAGAAGCCTGTTCTTTTTTCCCCTCACAGGGGCCAGGGAAAGTCTAACTGCATTAATCCACAAACGTCCTCCTCTCTGTGTTTTCTTTCTCGGATTAAATTCTCCTCGTCGGCCAGTCTATCGCATTAAACAACAACTGTCCGTCATTAAAAAATGTGAAAATAAAACTGATAAAAACACGTAGGGGGCAAGCCTTTCAGTATCTTAGTGGGTTTAAAAATGCAATCAGAATGCTCTCTGCTTTCTTTAACTTGGATGAACTGTTAGGAGTGATTTTTTAAAAGAAAATTGTCTGATTTGGTGAAGGAGACGACTTTTTAATCAACACTGAATGTTTTTAAAATGATTCAAGATACCAGAGAGGAGTTTAACACAACGTCCATCACTTGATTATCCGATGTATGTCAAAGCTTGTCCCGTTGAATCATTAGCTTTAGTTCATGCATGGTGTGGTTTCCCCCTCGGAGCAGCCCTGCATGTCCCCCGTGTTGTGTTGACCCACTAGGTTGAGCTGTTTTCTCCACACTCCCTCTGCCCCCTTTGAGCAGCTCATGACCTGAAGCACGCAGCTCTGTGTACAAAACAAGATATCACACAGAGCAAACTCTTACAACCAAAACACCACCCGACCTCTGGCACTAAGTTTCCACTGCACTTTGTTTGAACGAAGCTGTGATGCTTCATATTCCTGAGGTTTGCCTCGTATCTCCGTCAGAGGATCCTTTTGTATCCTACAGTTAGGCTGAAGGTCCGTCACCCGCCGCCGACAATGTGATGAACTCTGGAAAACTGCAATTGGCTTGTTTCCCCTCCTGCTCGGGGCACTTACAACTCCATTACATGCTCACTTACTGCAAATGACATTGTGGCACCCATCTGTGGTTCACTGGAACAGAACTGAGCACACGGGTGGCTAGTCTTAACTCTGCCCCGAAGCTTTCTGCCACCTCTGATGACCTTCAAAACCTCCACGCTGCAAAATATTTCCATGTTAACAAGTCGCTGAGGCTCTCACTCCCTTGTCAAATTAACCCTTTAGTGAGATTTCTCTGATTTTTCTACAAGACAAGAGTCAAAACTGTTGAACTAGATCTGCATTTCATGTCTCTGAAGTTTGTCTGAATGCAGTTTAAGAGCCAGAGTGCTCCGACTCCAGGCAGGACATGGGCCTTTTCATTTTCTCTTCCTGAAGGTTAATGTTTTATCCAAGGCTTCAAAGTGCCGAGTGGACTCGGACACGTGTTTGGTTTGGTTTTGCTTCACCTGAAGAACCTTAATGTTGCTTTAAAGAGGAAGCAGGTGCAGCATGTCAACTTTAAAAACAAAGATTTTCACCACAGATTCAGTTTCCTTCAGCGCCTCCTCTCCTCTCTCTGTCTCTTCAAAGTTTGAGTTAGACTTTAGAGCGTGACACTGACGTTAAAGAAGTCATTTGTTGGTCTATAACTCATTCATGTCGTCACGCAGTCCGTTCCTGACTCGCAATCTTCCTGCAGACAACCTGACCCCCAGTGTCACCAGCCTGGCATGCTTCACTGTTTTTAAGATCAATAGTGTCTTATTTATGAAACAGAGCGGGTGCTGTTGTGTCAGCAGTGACGCTAGCCTCACACATCCACGACTTGTTCCCCTTAATACCACACTGCTCTTCTTTTTTGATCACAGTGTATCTGACATGACAACCAGGCTTCTTGGAGGTTAATGAATTCTAATCGATAGAAGTTTATGCATGGACACAGACTCACTTTTTAAATGTGTCTGTCTGCACATTTTTAAGACTCATGATTTACAACCGGCGTACTGCCGGTTGTCACCAGACCAGACTTTCACACGGCGATACGATTCTAGTAAAAATCAAACAATCTAGATACCCGTTTCTTTACCACAGCAACATGAGCAGAAGTCCTAGCCCTGCTAGATGAGGTCATTTCTTGTTTCTAATTACTAAAAAAATGGAGGCAGACTCCTGCACAGTTTAAACATCTTCAAATCACGATTGTCAATTAAAAGAAGGATCGTCACAACACCCCATCTCTAAACTTCAATATTAAAGGAGATCTATTGTACTCACTTTCACCATTAATGATGTCAGTCTGGGCCCCCTGTTGTTAGCACTGCGAGATGTGTAGCTCAAAAAACCTCCTTATTTATCTGATACTGGCGGCCCTCATTTCAGCCTCTGACTGAAATGGTTAATTTCAGCTGCTGTCTCTTTAAGGCCCACCCTCCCTACGTGTCCACTCTCCTCTGATTGGCCAGCTCTGTTTGCATTTGCAGGGACATTTGAGTAAGCTTCTTTGGGTGTGTTTCCTTAAAAGAGCTGTAGGGGTGGGCGTGTGCTACAACTTTGCTCCATGCTTTGCTCTGATACGGCCGATACCACCATGTCCTGTGACTACCGGTTTCGTCAAATTTTTTCGCAGATATACCCCGATATTTCTAGATTTATTCGACAGTCAAAAATTCATTTGAGTCTCATTGTATAACACTGGCAGTTCTCTGTCACCAGCAGAGGGCGCTATATGGATTACAACAAGCATCATCACTCTCCAGAGTGTCGAGCGGTGATGCACGTACATGCTCAGTTACTTTCCAGCTGAGTGACCATCTTGTCTTCATTATAAATCTTTTCCACAAAGTGTTTGATGACTGTGTTTGAGGGATCAATGCAGTTTATCTCTCTCTATCTCTACAGATCAAACATAGATCTAGGCCGATATATCGCTATCAGATTTCTCTCTCTCACCGATATCAATATCAGTATCGGCCTCAAAAACATCGGTCAGGCACGAGTCAAATTATCTTTAATGATTGAAGTTACATATCATAACACTTACTGCCTTTAATAGTTTAAACTTAAGCACCGAATTTATGCCACAAACCTGTAAACATGTCCTCAACCTAACCAAGTTTTTAAAAATAGCAAAACCTGTTTAGTTTAATTTGTTTAGTTTAAGGACCTTGGTGCATAAAAAAACCTCAAGAGAATCTAACGGGGGAGCCTTCAGAGAGCTCTCGTGGTCTATGACTCCGATCTTTACATGTTTATGTTTAAATAGAAATAGAAACATGCAATATTTTCATCACGCTACATGTCCATGTTTGTGATTCTTTCCTACATTTTCAGACTTAATGAACTGCAGCAGAAGAAGAAGAAGAACGAACAGATTTTCACGCCATTTTCTTTTTAAAATCCGCCTGTTGTTATTTTTAAAACATGCAATATCAACCTTTTCTTCGCTTCCTTTACAGATGTCATCGTGAAACATGATCACAAACAGCACTTATCACCTTGACCACATCTTATTCAGGCATTCAGTGTCACCGCTCTTAATACTGCAGCTCAGATTACCGATTGTTCTGCTGACCACCACCTTCACCGACTTGTTGCTTTAAATGGGACACCTTCAAATAAGCAGCAGCAGCAATGTCTAATTTGATAACTTCATCAGAGTATTTGTGAAGAAAAATCCAGTTTACTGTCGCGTAAGTGGAAAACAGAAGTTGTTAGTAAGCCTGTTTAAAACTTTAACGTCATTTCAGGACATGCAGTTAATATTTGCCAGAGCGTTGATACTCAAAGTAAGAAGAAAGTTGTATTAGCAAATGTTTTGCATTTATACGGTTTTACATTTGATTTTAGATTTGACGTACAACCTCATCAAACCTCCTATACTACATTTGATTTTGTACCTTTAAAGGTCAACTTGATATCGGATTTAAAACTCCAATATTGCAGCTTCAAATCTGCACATGCATAACAGATTTCACAGATTGATTCCTACCTTTTAGTTCCAATTAAAGCTGAGCAGGGTGCAGGAGTGTGTGTGTGTGTGTGTGTGTGTGTACCTGAGTGGGAAGCTCTCCACAGAGTTGTACAGTAGCTCAGCGATCACCTGCTGGAGTGAACCGGCCCACCCGTCACTGCAAAAAAACTAAAGATTAACACCTCCCTTCAGCATCACATGGTGTGGTGAGTGTTTGTGTTTGTGTGCAGGAAGCTGTGAATACGCATGAGTGTGTGTTAAAGGTAAGAATCAGACATGCAGGTGTGTACTGGAGCTTTTCATTTAAACAGCCAGAGGAAAGAACGTCTGCAAAGCCTTTTTTTCCTGTAAATTAGTTAACAGTTAAGAAAGTGAAGTTTCAGTGTTGGTACTAACTTTATTAAACAGTTTGGAGAGATACTAGAACCGTCAGTTAAAAAACAGTTTTTCTAAATCTTCCAGGACAATATTGTAAGAATCTGCACAGGCTTTAAGAGAATGTATTTTCACTTAAAGGAGCAACATGTAACTCTGACCCCTAGTGTTTAAAATGGGTACTGCAGTCCAGATTCAAAACATTGCAGAGAGCTGTCTCCCCCCCCTCCTCTCTAGAGTGGATGCTCACGCAGGTCACCATGTGGTGGACACTGAAGCTTCAGTGTTTATCCAGCTCTGCATCAGTCTGTAAACCTTTCTGCGTTCTAACCTCTCTCCATTTTTCAAAAGCATCTCCAATATTGATCCTAGTTTGAGCACGTTTCTGCTCGTGGAGCTTATTAGAAACATGCAGAGGCTTTTTAGGTCGGGTACAATCACTTCTATCTGAACCAGTTCTCTTGCCCGCTTCCATCGCTGCAACACCTGTTGGTTTGACCTGATAACTGCTCTCATATCTGGCAAACCGAGGGGCGTCCAAAACGGCCGTGTGGGGGTGCCTTAACACCGTCTACCTTCTCTGGTCCAAACAAATCCAGACCATTCAGGACCAGAATCTAAAGTTAGAAGGAGGACATGAGGATGTTTTATGTTGTTTCGGGGTCTGACTTCCTGCCACACTCGGTCTGCTCTGTGGTAAATGAATGCGTCGTGCTCTGGCATCCATCAAATACAAAAGACTTGCAGAGGACTCTGGACTGCCGGAGCTGACACGCAGCACAGTGGAGCCAGTGGAAGCACACACGTTGACTAAAGTGAAAATCTCTGTTGCCGTGGCGGAGCAGAGACGGACCGAACCCGCATCTGGGGGAATTTAGGGGTCACTTTATCCATCACTTGGCAGACAAAAAGGTTTGAGCATTTTAAATAGAAAATAAAGAGCTATGAGGGCACTCAGAGAGCACAGACTGCCGCCAAGGCCGACAGTCCAGTATGATGCACAAATCTACAAGTGCAACCACCATGTCTGGATATAATAGTCACATCCGCTATTACCGCTCGTTTGTGAGTCAGATCAGGATCTTGTCCACAATTTAATGGGTCCTTCTGTTTGCCAGTGCTACGCCCTTCGATCAAGGTTCATACAAACCGGGCCAGTTTTCAGTAATACTGCTGACGGACACACAAACTGAACTTAAGGCATATCCTCCTCAGCATGAAAATAAGAGACATCATTAGATGAAATTGCTACCTTATACTGACCAATGCTACGAGTTTAGGTGTCATTTTCTGTTTACGGAGAGAAAAGGTAAAAAGTGATCGTTAACTTGGTGTCTGCATGTTGTTACCTGTACGTAACGACACATTAAAACCTGCATGGACGAGGATTTGATCTCCTCTTTACATCTTCAGATTAAACGTCTTCATTCACAACAACAGATTACAAATAGTGGAGCACTCTCCGTTCTTTGAAACGGTCCCAAAGACTTCAGATCCCTTATTCCCAGCCTGAGACTCCTTAGAGAGCTTCACTCACATGTCTCTGCCTCTCTCACTTAAGAACTGCTCTGAAAAACAACTCTCCTCATTGTCCAGAGGAGAAGGCTTCACTCAGGTTTCAAACATGGAAATCTATTGACTGTCAGCCTTCCTGGTGTTGAGAAAAGGCCTCACAGGTCTGACATATTGTGATAACATTGACGGTCTTTCTTATGTATCCACAAACAGATCTGGGACGATGGAAACGGGAGACTGCAGTGAGGTCAATCCCTCATGGTGGTGTGAGTGTTTATTGTATGAATAGTGCGTCGATGACAGAGTGATTGGCCCCTCAACAGCGTTGTATGAGGGTGACCGTGCCTTTTACTCGAGCTGGCGTTGAAGTTTTCTAAAAAGAATATGTGCAAGACCTCTCCTTTTGCAAATCCAATCAGAGTTGAATAGCGCTAGCTCTGCTGATCCCACCTCGCCCCTGTAACCCCTCTGTTAACGCCTAAAGCCAGCACAGGGGCCATTGGCCATGTGACGGCTTTTTTTAATGCAAGATACATTTGAATTTAGTCACTAGAGTTATGTAGCTGAAACATCAGGAGACCATACTGTACATGTCTGCACCAATCGTCATGGTTTTTGAGAGGAGCTCACTCTTTAACGGAGCTCTGACCGAAATCTAAATCTTCTGCACTCATCGCAGATTGTTTTTAAACAACTTAAATCATTCGGTAAATTTACAGGTTTAAGATTTAGGCCGTAGTAAAACTAATCCCTCCACTTATTTGCTGTGTAAGCACGTCATGCTCATAGCTGTTGGACACCTTTGTAGAAAGTGCAGACCAAGAGGGCAAAGCGTCTGAAGTGACTCAGTGGGGGGTCGTCAGCAAATCCCTTTGGGTGTCTTAAAGAAAGTCTGAGAACTAAGGTCAGGTTTCATGCTCATGAACCTGATTGCATATTTTAATAAAGAACAAATCTCTGTGTGTGTCCATTCATGTCTATGTGTTACATGTGCACACAGTTGGGGGGGTTAACAGGGGTCTCAGCGAAAAAGTGGACCCGTAACAAATCAGTTCAATTCCAGGAAAAATAAATAATTTGTTCCCAATAAAAATGATCCGCAAAAATGCATGAGCTCAATTCTGTGCACAGATCTGAGATGAAACGATCGGACGAAAAGCCAAGGCTCCACGTTAAAGAGGCCAGGGAGATTTGAGAGTGTGAAAGGCAGACAGCGACTGCTTTCTGAGCACAGATGCTTCCAGAAGTCTACGTAAACAGGAAGAGATTATCACATGGATTAGTTTGGCAACTTTGCTTGTTAACACGGATAAGTGGCATCTCAGAAACTGTGAAATGAGGACATCATTTTCACTTCAAATGTTGCTGCACGGCTGCTCTTGATAAAAAAAACACATTTTAGCTGTGCATGTACACAGTCTAAACCCGTTCATCTTTATTGTGACTACTTGCATACGCTGTCATGAGCATTAGGGACTCTGAGTGTTGTAGTACTCCAAATCGGTTTTGCTCTCGAGACCATTTTTTGAAGGTCTCGCCTCGTAATCAAAATCATTTTTACTCGGTCTCGTCTCGGTCTCAGACTGGGCTCTGGATTTTAAATCAAGACCGGTCAAGACCACCACGTCATTACTGTGATTAGAAGGAAAACGCCTCTTCCATACACCCTGCCATGCCCTGGTCCCGGTTACGGCCCCGGTTACGGCAGCAACCTTCTTGGTCTAAGTGAGTGACACGCCTGCTGCACACAAGATGATGATGTTTCAGTGATATTTATGGTCTTGGTCTTGTCTCGGTCTCGCCCTGCCTTTGTCTTGGTCTTGGTTATCGTTATATTTAACTGTACTGTTTATAAGCATTTGTATAGTCTGTATATTTTCATATATTAATCTACTTCTATTAGAAATCTACAGGTTTGCTCCAACAGTATTTCTTGTTCTTTGACAATAACGATATCTTGACGTTTCGTATTATTCCCAACACGAGCTAAACATATCACGGGCTGTTCTGTGGTGCAGAGCTGACATTTTTTTTAACCACATGTGTCCAAATCAAAACTTCCTCATCATCTACTGTAAGCCCTTTTTTTTTACTTTTGGGTCACATTGCCAGTCCGAGCCCCTGGGTGTCCCCTCAGGAAGCCCTGTTGGTAAATCCAGTCGTGCAGAGATCCCACATTTGTTTCCTTTGTGTGCGTGAGCTTGTTTGTGTTAGCGTGTGTATCCCTCTTTTGGCCATCTGTGCAGCTTGTGTGTGTGTGTGTGTGTCAATGTGTGAGAGGTATTGCATGCATGTAGTGTGTATTCATACATTAGCGGGTTTGTGTGGTTGGCATGAAATGACACAGGGTGTATCTTCTCCTAAAAGGAAGAACAAGCAAACAAAGCGCTCTGCAGTAGGAAGCTGGTCGGCTGGTTAGCAGCTGCTTTGCTTCGGTTCACTGCAGTCACTCCTAACAGAGCGGGGAACACTGTACATCCTGCCTCTGTGTTCACTGGGCACCAACAGACCTGCCTTTCATGTTCAATACGCTGTCCGCTCTTCTGCACCGGCTGGAGATGCTCTTCTCTAACTGGTACCATCAGGTACCATCTGTGTGGGAAACACTCGCGGTGCATCTCTTCCCCTCTTGCGACCACGTCCATATGCCTCCGTTCAGCTACAGATGGAGATGTGAGTACCTCAAAGAAGAGAAGTCAAAGACAGACAACGTCCTTTGGTGATTGAAAAGTTCAATCGCGATTTATTTTACTTATTTGAATCATCCCTTTTGTGTACCGATGTTGTAACTGTCACACAGGTACCGTTACATCCCCAGGGAGAATACACTCATATTAGGCATTTTCAGACCGCAGGAACTTCTTCATAGTTCTCGGAACCGTTGGAATCCTCCAATTTAACACGTTTTAGTGCTCTGGGTCACAAAGTTTAAGAAGTTCAATTATTCAACATCCATGGGAAACAGCCAAAGACCTGCATGAACATCAACAACTGTATAAAGTGAAACTGAAGAACACAAGAGGAGAAGTTCTGCAAATGAAGCGTATGAGGATCTATCGTTGGTTTGGCCTCAGAGCCGTGTGTATGATTGTTAAGTTTCATGTCTTTGTTTTCTTTATTCCCATGAACACTTATCGACACGCCACTTATTGTTCTGTGTGTGTTCAACGCTGTCTTTGAATAACGGGAGATTTAGGTTAGCTCTTGTTCCTTCATTCTATAGGAGACGGATTCAATTTCAAAGTGCTGTTGTTTGAGTCTCAGTCCTCTCTCTCACACACACACACACACACACACACACACACACACACACACACACACACACACACACACACACATTTCTTTAGGAGGTAGTGTGCTCTCTCTTTCTGCTCTGGCCCGGGATATGTGATGTTCCAGAAACCTCACTGTGTCTCTCGTTTCATTCACAAATATTTGCTTGGTGTGTGTGTGTGTGTGTGTGTGTTCGAGTGCGAGTGCGTGTGTGTGTGTGTGTGTGTGTGTGTGTGTGTGTGAGAGAGAAAGAGAGCGAGAGAGTGTTTCGTAAGCATTCTTATGTCACAGCTTGTCTATTAATTCTATGATATTGATGTTTTCTTGTCAGTGGCAGCACAGACAGACACACAGATAAAGAGCGGCAGTAGATCAGTCTGTAGGGACTGGGGTTGGGAACTGGAGGGTCTCTGGTTCAAGTCCCCGGTGCATGCGGACCAAAATATGGAAGTTGGTCTGGTAACTGGAGAGGTGCCAGGGGCGGCTGTGGCTCAGTTGGTAGAGTCGTCGTCGTCTCTCAATCGGAAGGTCGGGGGTTCAATCCCCCAGCTCCTGCAGCAACATGTCTGATGTGGCCTTGGGCAAGACACTTAACCCCGAATTGCTCCCGCTGCTTCATCAGCGGAGTATGAATGTGTATGAATGGATTAGTTACTTCTGATGTTCCCGTTACACAGCAGCATCTACCATCAGTGTGTGAATGTGTAGGTGTGACCTGTGGTGTCAAAGCACTTTGAGTAGTCAGAAGACGAGAAAAGAAATATACAAGCTGAAGTCCATTTACCGTTTGAAAACAATGTAGTCGAATAACTCTAAAAATTGCAAAATAGTGTCAAGCAGCTGTCAAGGCAATAAATAGTAAACAGAAGGACAGTAATGAATAAATACAGCTGCACTCCACACCACCCCACCGCTACCTACCACCACTCAAAATACTTAATTCATGTATTTCATGTGCATCCCCTCCCACCCTTGGGACCACCGCCCTAACAGATACACCTGGTGGAAACACTGCTTTGTATTTCTTCTTTGCCCTTCACTGTGTCTGACCACATGAGCAGAGAACCCTCCCCGCCCCTCACAATCCTGGCTTTCCCTGCCCTCTGCGTTAATCACATCGTGTGCAGTCGTGCACGTTCGAGGCCTCGTCAAACAGCTTTAATTGCTTTAAGACATTAATTTAATCAACCAGACCCATAAAATATGAAGTTCTTTATTAACCGGATTAAACGGTTTATAAACCCTGTTTATTGTGCCATGCTGAGTTTGGATCTATAAAATCAAAATGTCTGCAACGTACCGACACAAGACACAACTTCCTTGGTCTCTGCTGTTGACTGGCTGATAAACAGGCAGTGTAAACCTCCATAAAAACAGGCTTTTACTTACTGTAGCTCCAAATGTATCGTCAAAGTGGGCTACATTTGGAAGCAGGAGCTATTCCACGTTGTATTTTAGTCTTTGCTGCTGACGCTGGTGTTTCTCCTGCCTTGTTTTCTGTTCCCCCTCTCTTGCACAATTATGTCATTTCTCTTTAAATTCAAGACAACGGGATCAATGATCTAACATCCACAGTGTGATCTGCCAAGCTTCATGTCTTTGTTTGTGCGGAGCAAAATGATTCAACCACTCAGAATCTGTTGGATGTATCTTTGTTTAAACAGTCTTCATTCCAGATGCACTAAAAATATCATTGACTTCAAGCTCCGACCAGTTCAGTTTGAAAATCAGCATCAAGTTTCCAATCCGATTGACAGCATTCTGCAGGGCAAGTCTTCGGATCAGCGTGATGTGGTAATTTAATGATTGGACTATACAGCTCGCTTGTTCAGCCCCAAATTCATCATGAGTGTCTGTAAAGAAAGTGTTGGCTCGTTCTCCCTTCAAACTCCAAGCTGAGGTAAAAATAGCCTGTCAGGGAAACAGGCGGCATAATAAACCCTGATGCTCTCACAAACCGATGCATGCTCAGAGAGGAAAACAGTGAAGCTCAAAATGTGTTTGAATCTTTGCGATACACATAGTTTAACAACAGTGTGTGCACGATCGCACTTACTTCATGCAGGTTGTCCTTTGAAGCTTCCTCCTTAAAGATACAGTATGTAGATTCCGCCGCCAGGGGGCTCTCAACCGATACTACAATAACAAAAGATGACGTCTAGGCTGGCGGGGAATCATGGGGGTGATTCTCTCTGCTACTCTTATCCCCCTTCTCCCCCTTTTCAAACAGTCCCCTGTGGTCTAAATGAAACATCTGTGCTGTGCTTTGGTCAAAATATAACATGAATCAAGTACCAGAGGAGGTTTGTGACCCTGTAGAAACCAGCTCTCTCAGAACAAATCGTTTTGGTGTGTGTGTCTCTTTAAATGCAATGAGCCCCCCCTGAGTTTTCCCCGTAGACATCACTCCTTCACTAGCGAGAATAAAAATGGCGGACCTGCGCTAAAGTTTTGCTCTAGGCTGGGAGTGGAGTCCATGGGTGGAGATACCAGGGGAGGGGAGGGGATTTTTTTTCCAGAATCCCACTGTGACATCACAAGGAGAGCAAATTTGAAACGGAGCATTTTTCACTGTGTTGTAAGACTTATGCAGACCACAAACAAAGGACTGGATGGGTTTATTTCACATTTTGTGGGTCAGTAGACACTCAGGGTACCCACATATATGTTCAAAAACACTGTGAAAGAACATTTTCATAATATGTCCCCTTTAAGCATCAATTTGACCACAAAGTTAGAAGTTTGGTTTTCCAACTTGAGACGACATTTAGAATCATTTCTCTACTTTTTAAATGTGTGTTTCCTCTTCCCACATTTCCCCTTCGCCCAAAGAGTCTGTCTGTAAACTCTTCAGGGGAGGGTGTACATCGTGCGAATGTAAATGCACGTAGCATGAGAAAGGACAATTAATGGTCACTTTTCCTTTCCCTCCCAATCTCCTTCTCTTTTCACTTCCACACAGCTTTGGAAAATTCTCTGGAGTTTATTTGTAGATTGAAACAGTGGACGAGAATGGCTTGTAAGTGCTTCCAGCCATTTGGGTTTTTCCACCATTTCCACTCGCTTTCTGTTTCAGTCAGCACTTAAGGACATGTACCTTTTTTTAGTGGTCCACTACAGATCTGTGCACATGCAGGCCTTTTTCTTAATCTTAGATTGTGAAAAATCGCAGCCATCAATCCCAATAACGACTCGTTCCTTCGCCCGGATGGCCACAGCGATGAGAAAAAGAAGGAACCAGGATAAGAAACAGATAGTGGTTATTTGTTCTGGTCAATGAGCTGCACTACATCAAAAGCAGGATTAAGAATTGGTTATGAGGGGAACTGACAAGAAGCTCGGTAAGATGAGAGGAATTGTGGGACTTGAAGCATTAGTCAGCTGGATGACAAACAAGAGAAACTCTGTGAACCCGGACACTTGAGAGTCCCAGTCTTGTTAAAAATTGAAATAAATGGGATATATCTTCCTATTCTGCAACCACTGAAGTGGGTGATGAGTCATTTGAGTGAAGAGAGGATGAGGAAATGTAGAGGAACAGTGCCTGTTTGAATACACATCTCATGAGGGAGTAGTAATAAAGACTTTGCTGAAAGGACTCTGGATTTATGAGGCCTGATCTGAACTGCGATGCTCAGCTGTAGGAAAGAGGAGAACGAGAAGTGGAAACTAGCTTGTTGCAGTGACTGTCCCTGTGGATAAAAACCACTGCAAAGTCCCTCGCCAGTGTGTGGCGGTCTGGCAAAAGTCTGCAGCACTTGACCCAGTGCAAACCACGATCGGCCACCAGAGAGGGTCACAGGGGGACAAGCAGGGCAGATGTAAGGCCAGAAGAGTGCTGTACACCACAGCAAAGAACAACTGTTTAACGGTCGCTGTATGTCACTGTTGAACTCTGCTTCTGTTGTTCCCTTTCCCTTTCTGTTATAAGGCTTCACTTTCCTGCACCAAGTGGCAGCCGGAGAACTACAGTGGTTTTCAGGCTTTGAATATAATTAGGATTGTTTGGTTGTTTTTTGTAGATTTGTACTTACAACCCCATTTCCTTAAGTTCACTATCCTCTGAAGTACATCATTTCTGCAAGTTCAGGGAAGCAGCATTGGTGGATTCTCTAGACTGGGCGGCTGCGGCTCAGAGGTAGAGTCGGCCGTCTCTTGACCCAAAGGTTGAGGGTTCGATTCCCAGGTCCTGCAGCCACATTTGGGCAGCAGTAGCTCAAGTCGGTTCAAGTCCCTGTGCAGACCAAATCTGGAAATTGGAGAGGTGCCAGTTCACTACCTGAGCACTGCAGTGGTGCCCTTGAGCAAGGCACCGGTTGATTTGATGGATACGGTCCAGGGTTGATTTGAGAAAAACAGCTCTTTGGAATCAACCGTTAAGTTTTTTGGGCAACTGTCGTAAATTTGAAAATGTTGGCATTGACTAAAACCAAAGAACAGAGGCATTTGGTCCTATCTTACTAACTAGAACCAACTTATTTGATAATTATTTAAAATGTTTTTGTTTCTGATTTTCCAACAATGATCAACATCTGTGTGGTGTATAACGACCCCAATGACCAGACCTGTTCAACTCAAGGCCATTTTGAGGTTTTTTTTGTTCTGCTGCAGAGTGTACATAATTTGTGTTGGCCTCAATATTCAAAAGACACCTTTCAAAAAGCTGTGCGGGCTTACCTCATGATTTAGTTACTCCATTAACGTTCACAGGAGAGGTGTTGGAAAACTTGCTTGTTTTACGGGGGGTAGGGTCAACATATTTTTATACAACCACTGGAATGTAGGCCAATAAGTTGTTCTCAAAATGCATAACAGTCGAGGCCTTATTTTTCCAGTGAGAAGTCACACATCAACATGTCGACTCGATCATGGAGAGGGCCCTCAGGCATGGCCCGGATGGGGCTTCATTCTGAACACTGCTGGTTCCTCCAGCTGGGCCTACAACCTCAACTCTGCCCCACCTGTGACAATAAACAGCTTTATTACCTCCTCCCGTCCACTGACGCCATTTAATGCTTTCACAGGGATCATCTTGGGGACACATACTGTACAACCCCCAAATGTGAAACTCTCCCATGCATTTACACTAAACACCCTAAAGCTGACCTGGTGAAGAGATGAAACAGAAAAACAGAAAAATACTAGCAGCCTTTCCAAAAAAACACTAATAGTTGTTTTAACACAAGTTCCTTCTGACAGGGCAAATAGCCAGTCACAGTTTATTTTTGAAGTGGCACCTATGGTGGCAAATCAGATTTCTAGGGGGTCCATGCCACCCCTGACCACCTATCTGGACACACCGCTGACTGTAGGTCTTAGAATTGAAACCCAGGCCATTTTATTCTCATACTGGGATGTTAATTTACCTCAAAAATGTTGTCTGCTGATGTACAGGTGTCTCTTTATCAATGAAAGTTGATGGTTTAGATTCCTGTTGGGTCTGTTCACATCTCGTTTTAAGTTTTTAACCACAGGCTACTGAGAGCTTATCTTGAAAGCTGGGTGCAGTTTGTTGCTTCACACAGAGGTCAAACACAGACCTTAGCTTCACTTCTTCATTACATAAGAAGCTGTCGGCGTGTCCGCCATACATCAGGTCCTCACGCTGCTCTTCATGCACAGTACAGAAGCTCAGAATTACATGAACCTTGGCCTTCATTGAGAAGCAAATGAATGGTCAGACAGATTAATTGATCTCAGATGTGTGAATGGTTCCAGCCCTGGTGAGAAAATAACTTCTTGCTTTCTCTTTTACAACCTCTGGCTTATTCTTACATTTATATATTTGTGTTTTTTTTTGTTGGGCCATATTCTGCCCAGTCCTCATAACTCCTCGAAGTCACACAGACTCATTAAAGTGATTGATTGGCTGCTTGGGGCTTCGCTTTTTCCACTCGTTTAGTTACCTGTTTTGGAGCGCATTGGAGTTTGCACCAGCGTAAGGTAACATGATCCCTCTTTTTTCTGAAGAATTTACATGACATATATGTATGTAGCATATTTGTAGATTAAAGTTCTGCTTGCTCACCAGCTCTTTTCCGGGGCATCGTAGGAGACAGCTCTGTAGGTAAAGAAGTGTTAAAGAGCCACACACATGGTTTCTCAAGCTGTAAATTTTATGGAAAATGTCTGATGTGGTTACAGATTTATACCTCTTCAACTAAGCACAGCAGCTGCAGGTAATTACTCAGCCGCCTTTTCCTACGTCTACTTGTTTGCTCTCTTTTTTCCACTTGGTCTTTCTCTGACTTGACTCACCTTTGATCCACTGAGACAATGCACTGAGATGATGAAGCTACAAACCTATATGTACATGACACAGGAGGTCATTCTGTGTCGAATCCAGTAGATTCAAACTTCCTACTGTAATTAAGTTTGGTCAAATAATTCTGCCTGAATTTGAGAACTGTATTAGTTATGTACTTTGGAATTTTGTGATTTCATCCCAACATCAAAAAGCCATTTATAAGGTTTAATTATCATCAGAGGGAAATGAAATTAGGTGGAAACACAGACAAACACAACTTTAACAGATCCAGATAGTGTTGTAGTCAAGACCACACTAACTGAGACCAAGACATACCCGAGACCAGAGTGCTCCGAGACCGAGTCAAGACCAAGATAGGACGAGACCGAGTCAAGACCAAGACCAAGACCAAGACCAAGACCATACCTACCAATGAAAAATCATCATCTTGTGTGCAGGGAGCGTGTCACTCACTTAGACCGTAACACCGGGAAGGTTGCGGACATAACCGGGGGATAAAAATCAAACTATCAATGAATTGAAGTTATTCGTTCTTATAGAAAGTGTTTTCCTTCTAATCAGAGTAATGAGGTGGTGAAAAAGGCTCTCAGTGGTGGTCTTGACCGGCCTTGAATACAAATCTGGAGTCCGCCCAGTCTAATACGAGGACGATACCGAGTAAGAAGACTTTCGTTTCTGAGACGAGGCCGAGACTGATTTCGAGTACTACAACACTAGCATGAACTGTTTAAAGTCATCTTCATATCTGATTAAAGGTCAAACATAGATACAAAATCAAACAAATGATTTCTACGCAAAGAAAAGAGTCATACTCACAATCACTGCAGGACACTTTTCTTTTTCTCTTTTTACAAGAATGTAAAGGAATTCAAATTGCATTTCCATATTTAAACATCGGATAAGAATGTTTCCAGCAGACTTCCTGTTTCAGGTCGTAGCACCCGTCTATAAACCCCGTGTCAACTCTGTCTCATCAGTCAGCGGTCGAAGGCTCATAAATCAGTCGGTACAGGACCTTGGCATGAACGTGGCGTTAGGTGCACTCGTAACACTCTCCCAGGCTGCACTGGGGTGAGGTCCCACCATGCGCTCATGCCCATAACTCAAGTGCAGCCAAACCAACTCATTAGTGAAACAATCCTCACTGAGCACAGGTTTATGTGTGTGTGTGTGTGTGTGTGTGTGTGTGTGTGTGTGTGTGTGCATGAGAGAGAACAGGGTGAGATTTCATGTTGTTCTGGTAGATTTGTCATCACAAGCTTTGAACGTATTATATTGTTACAATATCTCTCGTATTCCAACTACCTGTAACATTTTCCGATTTGCTAATATTTTCCATGATTTTTTCCCACATTCGCTTAATCGCTCCCGACACATTATCCACTCTTTCTCCTGCGCAATATTTGTTCACGTTACACAATATTCCAAATGTGCTTATTAACCTTTATGAAAACAGACACGTTATGAGTGTGTGTTTAAGCAACACCTCCAAACGGCCTTTTTAAGATTCATGAGGAACAGTTTAGAGAGCTCTTTAGAAAACACAGCTTAAACACACTCCTGCTCCTTAAATCATCAAAACGTGTCGATGTGACAGCTACAACAATGTGTGACAAAGTCCTGGTTAGTATCCACAGCACCATGAGCAAAGACAAGAACACAAAAGACGGCCGGAAGTAGCGGACGGAGCACGAGAGTCCTCTATTCGATGCTCTGATGAGAAAATTAGCCTTTACCGACTAACAGAAAACATAATGCAGCAGTTTAATAACGTGCACGGAGATCGTAGCGGTCACGTGCAGACACTCTATGCACCGTTCAGGAGTCACAGTATATAAACGTCACTCACAGTGTGCTTGATCAAGTGCTCGAAGGTTGGGGGAGCTAAACATTTTCCAAAAGTCCATTTTAGCATTTCCCCTCTGTTTGGTGAGTTTGAGCTTTTGCCCTCAGGCAGGAGAGACAGATTACCTAAAGCAAAATCCAACAGGTTAAACATTGTTTTATAAGTCAGGTCATCAAAAGACTGAACTCCAATGATGACCCTGATGATTTTTATTTGGTTTAAATAATGGTTCTTATGGACGTTTCTATACATTCTCAGTTTCCTGTTGTTACCTGATGAACTCTAGTATGTATGTATTTAATGTTGTTCACGGTGTTAGTTGTCTGAGTCCATGTGCCTGTGTTTCTATCATAGACTGTAAATATTAATGTACGAAGTCTGAGTGACGTCACCCGTCTGTTCCTGCAGGGGGCTCTGGAGGCTCATCAGCAGCAGCCGCCATGCTGGAAATGCTGTCTCAGCCTAACTTTCAGTCAACCTAACGACAGGCTGAGAGCTGGAGCTGAGGCGGGTTTTAAGCCTCTTGACAAACCGTTACACCGCGCCCACCTGTCAATCATGTCAGCTACACGCCTAACTATGGATAACACGTATCGTTCATAAAATCAAAACAGAGCCATTATGAAAAACATTCCCCTCCGTACAGTGTGTGCCAGTGATGATAATAACTAATCAGACCTATTTAGTTTTTAGAACCAGGCTGTAAACGTGTTAATGTCTGCTGTAAAAACAGGCTTTTTGAATGGGTGTGTATGTGACTTCTGGTGTTCCTGGAGCCAGCCTCTAGTGGACACTCGAGGAACTGCAGGATTTTGCACTTCCGCATCGGCTTCATTTTTCAACACCGGAGGTTGCTGCTTGGTTTCTAGATGTTTCTTGTTTTCACCTGGCTGCAAACCAAATTCCCCCTCGAGGACAATAAAGTTGAAGTTAAATGCCCCGGAGGTCTGCAGATGTACGTTCTTCAAGGTCAAACAAACTCAGCTTCACAGACGACTGGCAGTGTTTTCATTTGGTATCTTTGTTAGATCGATTACATTAACCACCATAAAATGATTACAATTCTGCACATTATCCAGGTTTTATTTATATACCATTAAACTTGTGATTAGATTTCCAACCCCTCATTTCCATAAACTTCTATTAGTGTGTTTATGATTGGATGCCAGAGTTCAACATGCCCTCTGTGGTTTACTTTCTAAGAAATCCTATTTATCATCTTTCATTTCTTTTTTTCAAGCTTTATGGGCTGTGAGGTACAGAACATTCAGGACCTAACTTTGAGGGGCTTCCAGTTCTTCTCGCTTTTAATCTGCGGCTATAAATGAAGAGAAGAGGACAATGGAGTCAGAACAAGGATACAGTTTGCGTCTCCTGTCCCGTCTACATGAAAAATGCACTGCCATGACTTTGAACTAACAACCAAATAGTAAATCTTTCCCACTAAGACGCTGCAGAGCAACGCTGCAGAGCAACGCTGCAGAGCAACGCTGCAGAGCAACGCTGCAGAGCAACGCTGCAGAGCAACGCTGCAGAGCAACGCTGCAGGCCAACGCTGCAGAGCAACGCTGCAGAGCAACGCTGCAGAGCAACGCTGCAGAGCAACGCTGCAGAGCAACGCTGCAGGCAACAAGAACGTGTTCATCTCATTAGAAAGAGCTTATTGGGTTGTGTTTCTTGTTAGGCCGCAGACACATTACTCGTCGAATAAAACCTTGTAAGGGTGCATTTCAATTGAATCCTTGCCTTCTGTTTTAGTTTAATAGCGACTATTCAACCATTATAGATGTTTCAGTGTATAAATCAATTCAGCTTTCTCTCCTTCACTCACACACTCGGGGCTGGACTCAATTATTTGGCCCAGTCGGGCTGATTTTGATTGCTGAACAAGCAAATGAGACATGACATGGAAAAACATATCCCTTTTTATACGACCCTGAAACAGCTTTAAGTGTGAGCCTTGCCTGCACAATTCACTTGATGTATTTCTTTGGAAATTGAAAGAGCCGTTTTATTCTTTTAATCGTCATTTGAAACCCCTCCCTGCGATTCATTGTTATGTATTTCTTGGCATGAACAAAGCTGAAAAGCAAATACCTTGTTGATATTGTCACCAGGCAACTAAAAACACACTATCTGAATAATGAAATGATCTGCTCTCATGGTTTAAGTCTATAAAGGCCAGTTCCACTGATCTGTTGGGATCCTGAGGCTCTCCCCATGTCAGACCAGAGACTGTAAATATTAACGGACGAAGCCTGAGTGACGTCACCCGTCTGTTCCTGCTGTCTCATCCTAACTTTCAGTCAACCTAACGACAGGCTGAGAGCTGGAGCTGAGGCGGGTTTTAAGCCTCGTGACAAACCGTTACACCGCGCCCGCCTGTCAATCAGGTCAGCTACACGCCTTACTGTGAATAACTCTTATCCTTCATCAAATCAAAACGGATGAGTCATCAAAACATTCACCCCTTGTTTTTTGAATGTGACTTCCTGTGCTTCTGCAGCCAGCCTCTAGTGGACACTTGAGGAACTGCAGGATTTTGCACTTCCGCATCGGCTTCATTTTTCATCACCAGAGGTTGCTGCTTGTGTCAGACATTAAAAAAAAAACCTCACAGTTGACTCCATCCATCCATCCATTTTCTTCCGCTTATCCGGGGCTGGATCGCGGTCGCAGCAGGTTCAGCAAGTGGCCCCAGACATCCCTCTCCCAGCAACTTTGTCCTGCTCTTTCTGGGGGATCCCAATGCGTTCCCAGGCCAGACGGGATATATAATCCCACCAGCGAGCTCTGGGTCTCCTCCCAGGACGTGCCCGGAAGACCTCCTGCTCATAATTTATCATTTTAAATAGTATTCTATGTATGTACATTTCCTTTCAAACCTTTAGTTTGGAAATCACTGTGGTCCCCCTTATTTACAGTGATGTCGAGATACATGATGTACATTACAGGGACGCAGGAAGTAGGGGTCAGTAAGTGAGTCTTTTGTCTTAAATTCAGTCCGTTTCCCATCAATCCTGACCTAGTTCAGGGTGCTGCCAGGTTTTCTGACAGAATTTTTAACACAGAATCAAAGTGTTAATGGAAACAAGAGGTGGCGAGTCCAGTCCGGGTGTTGCTTTGATTAATACTCGTACTCTTGACGTCATTAAACCGCCATGAAACGACCTAGTGACAGATTATCTCAGACTCACTCTCGCATTTCTGGTCACTACTGTGCTCTGACTTTTTGGCAAGTGTTGCCGGGAAGCTCATAATGGGATGGAAACGTGCCAGCATCCTGAGAGAGCTGACATGGAGAAACATGGAGCAGTAAGTTAATGTTTTCCTTTTCTTTTTATTCACTTACTCAGCCTCTCAGAGTCCTTCCGTCTCACCCCGTTCATGGTGTAAATGGTGAATGTAAGTTAAAGTTGTGTTAGAATGAATGACTTCTAGGTTGCAAAAAGTTATTATATCTCCCTTTCTTGATCTGTTCCTCCCTTATTATGTCAGTGCATCCACAAAGTAGAGACGCTGCTGATCAGACTTGAAGCAGCTCTTGAGCCTGGGTGCTGTCCAGGCGGAACAAAACTTGTGGTTTTCTATTCGCATGAAGTGGAGTTGGTCCACATTCTGGTGGGTTCAAATAATGAGAGGCTGACCGGGACAGAGTGTGCGGTGAAGATGCTGAGGTGAGTAAGGGTGGAACGAGGGAAGCTGGAAAGGAGAAACAGATTATTGAGAGGGGAGTGGCCGATTGAAAAGGACACAGGGTGATGGACGGGCCACACACTCGCGATGATGTAAGGAGGAAAGATTTTGGAAGAAACAAAGGCCGACTCAGATTAAAGTGTCATTTGTTTCTGGTGTTATAAAAAAATGTGAAGTGTGGATTGATTCCAGTTTCTCTTCTCGTTAAATGCGTTGAATGAAGCAGGAGGACTCATCCCTCACACTCTTCTTAATGTGGGGACAACCCCATGAGCCCTGTCATGGAGACACAAACGGAAAGCTGCATTTCTGGGAGAAGAAAAAAAGTCTTTCCATCTACTTTGGGTTTTTTATGCACATTTTCGATTGGCACATTAAAAAACCTCAGTGTGACAAGGGAATTTTGTAAAAATACAAATAAGTTTTCACTCTCACTTAAGATGGAAAGTTGGTTTATTGATAAAAGAAAAGAAATGCAATGGAAACAGACTCAGCAAATAAAATGTGACGCACTGGAGACTCATGCCGGAGAAATTGCTGATGAAAGCATCAGATCTGTGAGGAGGGATAGGACCCGATGACATCCCTCAAATGAATACTTGAAACAAACACATTTCAATCACGTTTTTTCCACATGGTGTCGAACACGTGAGGGTGGAATGAAGGATTATGGAACTCCAGAACCCGTCTTCTTCTGCATAGGTTAAAGGCACCAAGCTGAAGAATTAGTGTCACTACTTTTAATTTGGCATCCATCCATTGACAGTGATCCATCCATCAATCGTACACCTATCTGTCCATCCATCATTTCATCTGTCTATACATGCATCCATCCACAGTGATCAATCCAGCCATCATCTGTCCATCCATCCTTCCATCCATCCATCTGCCAATCTAACCGTCTTTCCACCAATCTGTCAGTCCATCCATCCATCCATCCATCTCTCCACCAATCCATCCATCCATCCATCCATCCACAGTGATCCATTCTATTGTCTCCTGCTTGTCTGGAGAGTCGGAGTAGCAGCATGATAATCCAGATGCCCCATTCCCCAAAAACCTTTCCAAACCAATCCTTGGGGATCCTTTGGACTTTCCCTGGCAAGAAGAGAACTGAACTCTCTCCAGCTTGCTGTAGGCCTACCTCAGGATCTCCTGCCAGCTGGACATGTTTGGAAAACCTCCACAAAGAAAAGGGGTCCAAGAGGCATCCAAATCAGATGTCCAAACTACCTTTGAAGAGTCTTTTCAATGCAGAGGAGCCACTGCTTTACCTCAATGTCTCTGGATATCTTAGCTCCTTACCCCATTTCCAAAGCTGAGCCCAGCTGGAAGAATCACATTGCACTCTGATTCTTTGGGACACTACCCAAAAGTCATGACCACATTGATGGTTCAAACACTGGTGATACAAGGGCTTTGCCTTCCTGCTCAGGTCCCTCCTCACCAAACTTTTCAAGGGTCATGTCTGCAATACTGCTGATGTCACTTCAATCTGCACTTTGATCTCAAAAGGATAAGTCTTAATACTGTAAGTGCAGCTATTCCCTTGAGATTAAAACAACATTTGGATGGGAACTTGACTTGTGACTTGAAATGTTAGAATACTTATGATAGGATACTTATCTTGATATAGGGATCACAACATTTCTTTTTTTTTAAAGTTATTTGTGGGGCTTTTTTTGCATTTATTTACAGCTGAAGAGAAACTGGAAATGTTTGGAGCAGAGACTGGAGGGCTGACATGCAGCAAAGGGCTGAGGTCGGATTCAAAGCCACAGCTGATACGACGAGGACTATAGCCTCTGCACACAGGGCCGCATGACATAACCGCTAGGCTTCAACGCTCCCCACAATAAAGTGTTATCAGTTTTTCAATCTCAATCAATCAAGCAGTCTTTATTTCTATAGGGCACATTCATAACAAGAAGCCATAGCAAAAGAAGCTAACTGCTAAGCTAGGTTGAGAGTAGGTAGTTAAATAAAGACAACGATCTTCGTCTCTGGGGGTTCGATCCCCAGCTCCTCCAGCAACATGTCCGATGTGTCCTTGGGCAAGACACTTAACCCCAAGTTGCTCCCGCTGCTTCATCAGCGGCGTATGAATGTGATGAGTTACTTCTGATGGACTCTCTACCCAGCAGCCTCTACCATCAGTGTGTGAATGTGTAGGTGTGACCTGCGGTGTGAAAGCACTTTGAGTAGTCAGAAGACTAGAAAAGAACGAAACAACCTCAAATTCATTTAGCATCTACCATATCGTGACTTGGGGGCGATTGTCACATCCCTACTCATGACGGAAGGATTTCAGCTTCACCTGTCAGTAAGATGTCGCCACAAGTACAACGAAAGGCTTCTGCATTTAAACACATTTGGTGAATACCTGAATACTCAACTTCTGTCAGTAATGTAATTTTTCAGCAAAAATTATTTTTGTTCCAACTCTGTAAAGTGAAGATTTTCCTTTTTTTATATTTTAAATCATTGCAAACTTAATATGATTGAGTTTTAATCTGGTAGTCAGACATGACATCTGAAGCCAAAACTCTGTTTCTTGTGACACCAGTCCTTAACACTTCACTGATTACAAAGAAATATGATGCTCATAAATGTTAGTGGAAGCACACAGCGTTACTTCATCAATGGCTGAATTTCATAACAACAAACTTTTTAGGCTAAATGTCCGGGATTAAACAAATCTCCCTTCTCTTTGACAATTTAAGACACTCAGAATCTGCTCTGTCTCCTCCCCACGCCTCCTCAGAAATCAAATATAAATGAAGAAACACATTATTCTAACTTTTTTGGGGGTCCTTGTCTCTATTTTGAAAAATGACTTTGCTGTTTGCTTGAAGGGATACGAGTGTCATTGGGTTTTTTTGTGTGCAAAGCAACCATTAAAGTTTGTTAAAGTTCCATATTGGCCTTTTTAGGTGCTTTATAAGACGTCTTGATTGAAGATTAAGTGCATATATGACCCGAATAAGACGACACCTGGACAGTCCAATTACGTTACACAAACCTAAACATCAGTTATGTAAATGCATCCTTCCCCATCGCTGCACCACTAACAGCCCTGCTCCCCTGCAGAGGGAGGCTGGACTCCACATAGTTTCCATTCACTCGTTCACTTACACTTACAAAAATAATTAAAGGGCATGTTTTTAAGGGGCTCAAGAGTGGTCCTGATGTCTTCTAGTCGGAGCCTGCTGTCTGATCTCAGCTGGGCTTGAATCAGAGGGACCACCGAGTCAGGTCACTGACTGTTAAAGGAACAAACAGCTGACCCTGCTGCGATGGAGGCGTCCAGTTTGGACCAGACCGGATCACGGGGAGAGGCATTAAATTCTAAGATGTTCTGGACGAGGATAAATTGTCTGATACTGTTTCAAGATGGCGGGAAAGAAACTTTCTTTGTTTTCATTTTGATTTTTTCCCCCATTGCTTTAGACTTGTGATCACAGCTAACTGTTTACAAACTGCTGTTTTGTCTTTGCTGTATAATGTGCAGATGTCACAGCAGCAGGAGGATCCGTCTGCTAAGCGTCATGGCCTAGTTTAAGGAGCAATTATTCTGCAGCTCACTGACAAATACCTGCACCCATTGGGAACACATTAGGGAGCAAATGTGTTCATTCTTTCCGAACGGGGGTGATGCACTCGTCTGGTATGGGCGGTTGTGTTTGGTGGACGGCTTAGTCCAAACCCTTTTAGAGAGAGGAGAGAGAGAGCTCTGTTACTAGTTAGCATACATCTGTAGCTCCAGTGAACAAGTGCCGGACCTCAGAGGCCACAGCCCGGGCAGATAATATTCAAAAATGAAATACAGCAGCCACTTTTAGAAATTCACACGCACGTCCAGGCATGTAGATGTCCATTGTAGAGAGGGCCAGCAGGCTGTCAGTATCTGTTTGCGTGTCTTGTCTCTTCTACTTTCATAAACTTGTGCGAGCGAGCCAAGGCGCGTTGCTGCCATGTGTTCTCCCTTCATGCCACACATTAATGAGTGAAGATATCAGCGGCCTCGAGGCCACGCAACTGCGTCTGACTCACAGGGATGTTTAACCCAGCTAACCTGGCCCCGGCTGGCGCTGCTGCCTCTGTTTACATGTGCTCCTACTGACAGCACTGAACTCTGTAATTGAATTTTATTCTCCAGTTCAACACATGGGAAAAAGGCGGCTACTTCACCCACAAATATTTTTCTGTCTCCCCCGACCGTCTTGTTTGGGAGGACAGTTTTCAATTTAAAAGTTGTTTTCACTCCTCTCACGTCTTGAGTCTTGAGCAAACATGGGAGTCATCGCTTCCGAACATGTTGTGTTGTTCTTTGTCATCTTCTCACCTTGTGTTTTTCCAACACACCGTCTCTTTATACGAGCGTGGCTTTGATCTATGTGCTCCCTTACATAACTCAAACTCCCCAGAGAGCCGTACAGATAGACGGCTTACAGATGTCCTTATGTCACAGCACTTCCATGAACCTTACAAACACATTAGGCCGCTCTTCCGTGCACTACCACACACTGTATGACCACACAACCATGCGGCTCGGTGGGAAACTGTGATCAACTCCAGATGCCTTTGCATGCAAATAGAACCTCTATCTCATGCTGTCTCTTTCTCTCTCACGTTCACTTACGCATACATGCTCCCACACACATCTGCAAAGATGTACCGTGTTACATATTTCCATTTTCCCCACGTTAAGATCTCTTTAGTGCAGCCAGACTGAGTTTCTAAAACCTCCTACTTTGGCGGTCTGTCAGGCTGCATTATTTCCAGGGTCTGTTTAGATCCCGTGCTCCTTTGAAAGCCACATGTTATCAAATATTTTATCGGACTTTTTGAAATCTCAACTGAGTAGCTTCAGATTTTGTGAGCACGAGATATTGAAGCTTTATTTTATCCACCTGTGATGTGCATTTTGAATTAAACTACAGACACACATTGGTTTTCACAAGCATTGCTAAAGCAGTTTTTCCTTTTTTTCCTTCCCTGCAAGTGCTTCTTGGCCTGTGAGGTGTGCAGCCATGGAAAGTGTTTAAAACTGCCTGCTGGGAGCTAGTAAGTCATAGACACTAATTACATGGCAGACAGCGTGTTAAAAGCCCTCAGAACTTTTGTACTCTTATTAAACACACACACACACACACACACACACACACACACAGTGAAACGCTTGAAAATGAAGTGACGTCACTCTAGTAAAGCCAGAGTTTTTCTCAGCCTCTCTTGTCTTCTTCGTCATCCACTCGTGAAAAGTGTAAAAAATGTAAAGACATTTCTTGCCCCCAATCCCCACATACTCTGTGCACGGTCCGTCAGCGCCACGGTTTTGCTCTGTCGGACAGCCCTGCCCCACTGGATCCGTTTCTGGAACGCGAGCGCAGCCACAATTAGCTGTAAACACATCACAGGAGAACTACAAGATCACAGGAGAACTACAAGATCACAGGAGAACTACAAGATCACAGGAGAACTACAAGATCACAGGAGAACTACAAGATCATGCGGGAATAGAGTCGTCGTCTCTCAACCGGAAGGTTGGGGGTTCGATCCCCAGCTGCTGCAGCAACATGTCCGATGTGTCCTTGGGTAAGACACTTAACCCCAAGTTGCTCCCGCTGCTTTTGAATGGGATTACTACATAGCAGCCTCTACCATCAGTGTGTGAATGTGTAGGTGTGACCTCCAGCGTAAAAGCGCTCTGAGTAGTCAGAAGACTAGAAAAGCGCTATATAAGTCCATTTACCATTTACCATGCATGTCTCTTTGTCTTTCTGAGGATGATTTGTTCATTCGGTGCCTGTTTTGACGTAGCGTTGATAAAGTGAGGGAATATACGATCGCAAGTCTGTATATTGTGTTTTATTTTGAAATTGACCGGACACTGTTACACGGGCTGTTATAGTCTGTTCAGCTTGACGCATTCTTGCAGCGTACTCCCTCAAAAATATAGAGGTATAGAGGCGCTGTGGAAACACAATGATTGACTAGAGTGGCAGCGAACAATGGCGTAGTGCGTGGCGCTGACGGACCGCTGCGTGCACGGAGTATGTGGAAATTGGGGGTTACTCTCGATGACTGTCATCTATTCGGGCAGCTGGAGCTCCATTGTGATTGGCAAGAAGATTGTTTCCCCTTTGCGGTCTTATTTTAGTTCACAGAGTTTCTCATGAAAGAAAAAGAACTCTCAGGTTTCTTTAAACAAATTGAATTTGTGGAACAATTTGAAAAGAACAAGTGGAACCAGGGGATGTGTGGGAGGTAATAAATAGAAAATGTAACTCTCTGGCTAAGAGGGATGATTTTCATCCTGTATCAGTTTTGTATCAGTGCTCACACCACAATTCCCAAACAAACACTTAAAGAAGAATATCATCTTCCCAGCTTTTGGCTCACCTGAGCTCGTCTTCGCCAGGTTGGACCACATGCGCAGCATCTGAGGCGGTCAGTGTGGAGATTGTGTTTTCACAGCTGTCTGAGGCTGCGTGCACTTGAAACCCCACACACAGACATTACACACACGCATACTCTCACAGACACTCTAAACTTCCTGCTAAGGTTTCCCAGAATACACAGCAGAGAGCAAAACTCTGGGGATGAAAGAGAGAGAGAGCTGCAGATGAGAAAACTCTAGCAGAAGATGCAGAGAGGGAGAACAACAAAGTGCCTTCATTTCATATTAACGATTCTCAGTGTTGCAGGTATATCCATCATTAGGTAACATGTTAGTGTCATGACATTCATTACAGCTGCCGGTGTGCTGAAACTGTTGCAAGAAGCATCTTCACAATAAGTGCTGGATGCAGGGAACTCAAAATGTGGAGAATATGGACCACTTGCATGTAGGTGAACAATGAACTATAACAAAAAGCATTAAAATAGAGACAAGACATAAACCACATCACAGTCAAGAATCTCATCAAGATGCCACAAAAGTGTTTTGCATTGACAGGGAAAAACTTTCCCCAATTGACTGCATGCTGTTTGCTCAGCAGCGCTGCCAGAGGAGCATTACCACTTTGAATGTGTTTTGTGAATTAGTGTCTTTTAATCTAATATGCACAGGTAAACGTTGCGTTCTTTAACTCAGAAGTCGGATGTCTGAGCTTGGAATGATGTCACACCCCAGCTGACCGCCTTCCTGCTATGAGTTTGTAAGAAGTCGAAGAAGCAACATGGACGCCTCCAGGACTACCTTTGCTGTTTTAGTTAATACTGGGCGATAACAACACAGAATGTGAAGGTTTGCATGTGACAGCAACATGACAACATGTCCACAGATAAATGGTAAATGGCCACAGGTCACACATACACATTCACACACTGATGGCAGAGGCTGCTGTGTAAAGAGTCCATCAGAAGTAACTAATCCATTCACACACGTTCACACGCCGCGGATGAAGCAGCGGGAGCAACTTGGGGTTAAGTGTCTTGCCCAAGGACACATCGGACATGTTGCTGCAGAAGCTGGAGATCGAACCCTCGACCTTCAAGATGAGAGACGTCCGACTCTATCAACTGAGCCACAGCCGCCCTAGATAGAACTTGCACAATACTATCGGTGTGATTGATTTAATTACACAAAAACAAGACAAAGTCGCTGATAAAACACTCACATGTACAACGTATACTGTTGTTGATGCATGGAGCAGCCATGTTGGATTCTGAGCTCAGATTTCTAAAGTTCATTCTTCTAAGCCGGAGTTCGGACTTCTGCGGGCGTTCTGGATGATGTTTCCGACTTGCAGCTCGGAATTTCCAACATCCGAGATCTGATGGAACGAGGGTCGTGCAAAATCTGTTTGAGAATGAAGCGTGGCTCCATTCTGTTTACATTGTTAAGTCCTGCATTTATACACTTCCATACCTGACATATTGCTGCATGGTGTTGGACTGATTGTCAGTTTCTAAAGGTTGTAAAAAAGTCATTTGCTGCTCTCCAAACTCTGAGTGTTGGATTCAGACGCTGATAACTGATCTGTTTTTGTTTGAAGCAGAAGAAGCACTTGTAGCAGCTGTGACATACTTAACTCAAATCATCATTGTAATGTTCATTAAGCTTGCACCCTGAACAACTATGTAATCATAGTCTTGATCCCTAACAAACCGAGGAGTCTGAATCATTCACTGAATAAGACACAAATGCACCTGACTTCCTGCGGTGAGAACGGCCTGTTCAAGTGTTGACCTGTTTGTGTCAAGCTCCAGCGCAAGCATGAAGCCACATTCCAGCGAGCGGCCGGCTTTAATTTTGGACATTTCTAAGCAATCTGATTGAGAACAGAATGTGAACGGATGAGGGACATCGTATCCTGCCATGCGAGTTGTATTTGTCACAGTGTTATTTCATGCTCCTGACTGGAATGATCTTGAAGAAGTCTTTGATGTCTTGACCCTGCGTTTTCACGGACTGTTATGGCTGGGTGGCCAAAGCCACTCTTTGGGGGAAAGTCTCTGTGTAAACACGGTGAATCACAACCACACATTCAACCGGAGAAATGTGAAAAAGAATCTGGACATGACCTCTTTGATGTCACTCTGGGCAGAGATAAGGAATTCCACATCATGGCCTGATACCAACTCTGCTTCTGGTGAAATCAAGATTTTTATATTTGACTATCAGCGTGCTATCGCCTATGTTAGTGGGTGTGTTTCTGTGCATATGTGAGTGGGTGTGTGGTATCCATCATGTACCAAATAAAAGAAAAGTTGTGGAATTCCAGGCTTCACTTGCAGGAATATGGCTTCAGTTAGCTCCATTTGATTTAGTCCGCAGTCGGCATGAGTCAGGAGTGTTTGGCCAGTCAATATCTTTTGTTTTTACCCCAAATTCTTTCCTGTGTATTCAGTGTTAAATAAGGCAGTCAGTGAATGTGCAGAATTACATTTGAACCGCTCACCAGAAGTGCTTTTCACTTGCGAATGACGGGCGTAAAAAAAAACACATCCGAGTTTGAGTCCTGGGCCCAGAAAGTGTTCCAGTGAGTTCCTTCCTACGAGGAACATCTGAATGAAGTTTACAGTGCTGAACATTGCTGACTGGTCGACCGCAGGACTTAAGACTGCTAAACTGTTTTGCTGAACTCATTTAGACTGCAAACAAATACTGGTTGTCACTAGGATCAACATTAAGATTAGCAATGGGAATCTGTGTTGGAATGTTTTTTTTGACATTTAAACAGCTGTTGCGTTGCCAACATGAGGCATGCCTCAAAACACTTGTGGTTCTTGTTTTGTATATGAAGTCACACACCACACAGGTTGACGTCCTTTGTTGCGTCAACATACCCACCGCCTTACTGCCCAGGGTTGACGAATGCTGACGCTGCAGGAAAGCAACACTTCTTTAAATCTGGTTCCCGGATTGGCCAGTTTAGCTACCGTACCTTGACTGTTTACGTGGTTTTCATGGTGATGCTGATGTGTGCTTCTCGGGCCAAATGATACATTTTTATATGTGTTGGTTCTTTTTGGAGGCTTTTGTTTGCTAGTCAACTTTGGAACAAAGGCAGAAGAAATGGAAAGTTGTGGTTTTCTAGAGAAGTGGTTCTCAACTGGTCCATCTTCAGTGCTTTTACACCGCAGCTCACGCCTGCACATTCACACACTAATGGATGAGGCTGCTGTGTAAAGAGTCCATCAGAAGTAACTCATCCATTCATACACATTCATACACCACAGACGAAGCAGCGGGAGCAACTTGGGGTTAAGTGTCTTGCCCAAGGACACATCAAACATGTAGCTGCAGGAGCTGGGGATCGAACCCCCGATCAACAAGTTGAGAGTCGACCGACTCTACCAACTGAGCCACAGCCGCCCCTAGTGTGAGTGTGCCTTTTGCAGGTCACTTCTGCGTGGTTTTATTTCGGTCATGTCTTGCCTCAGGAGGGACCCCCAACCCCCTCCTGTCCGAGCGTGATAGTCTCCCGCTGTGAGGTGCATGTGCGGACGACCAGATCAAGAGGACTTCAGGGTCAGTCCTCCTGAAATTCTCTGGAAAATATACAGGAGCTGATCCACGAAGATGCACAATAAGACATAAGGGGGAGGCTCGTATCAGATAGCATTAGCTACAAAATGTGTCCTTCCAAGCTGAGTCAGACTGACCGGCCTGAGGTTCAGAGACTCTGTTTTACTTCCATCAGTCTCCTCATATTGTTTCCTATGGCAACCCCACAACAAACCCTCGAAAAATTATACAACTCATTTGCCTCTCACCGAACCAATAAACGGTCAAGCGAGTTGAGACATGAAGCAGCGCTATGAAAGGAAAATGATCTAATCCAATTCTCTCACTAATGCATTACAAGACAATATTTACTAATTTTCAGAATAGACATCCCTGGCAGAACATTGCTAAAAGGAGAAATCTGTCATCCAAAAATGACACTCCAAACATCAACACAGTACAACAGGCCAACAATATGACCAGCCTCTGATGGCAGCAGCCCCAGTGTTGATGCAGAGACCTCTGAATGACCGCTCGCTGGGCCCGTCTCTCACCTCCACATAATCCCACACAGCTGAATCCAGTCACTGAGAGACCTCTGATAACACCGGTGCACCGAGCTAAAAATAATTCCAGAGGATTCTGTTATGATAAAATCAAGATGAGTGTGTGACTGAGTATTTCTTGAGCTGTCCATTTTTAATCACGGCAATCAAAACAAGCAGCGGTGTGAAGCTGACCTCAAGAGAGCAATTGCTTTGTTTCCATCATCTTCTCTAACTTGATCGGAATAATTTCTGCACTTTTTCCTGTTTCCTGTTTGGATCTTTGGCCTGCTGCGTTAACCACAACAATTATTCAAAGAGTGTTGTCGAATGTATTGGAAAGCTTTGGGTGAATGGGAGCATGAGGAGGGGGGAATGGCTGATAGCGTGATGGAGGTGCGTAAACGGATGATTCTGTTGTTGCCTGGGGAAATACAACAAACAGACCCGTGGAAAAAGATGTTTACACTCACAGACAAAATCTTTTTTTTTATTCTTGTCTTTTGTTCAAATTACCAGCAGAAGTGTTCTCTGACAAAAGGTGTTAAACCTTGGCTTCCTGGTAGAAGGAATATTTTGGAAAGTGGAAATGGAAAAATGGGCAGTTTTTTCCATTCAGCTATCACACCTGATTTATTTGAGATATTCCTGGAAGGTCTTGCCACTGCTGCTGTCTCTGCCTACCCACGCGAAGGCCGGACTCCAGGCTCGCCAGGCGCCCTTAATCACAAATCACGCAAACACTTCTGAGGCTGCAGGAGTGTCGCTCCAGATATTAACAAAACCACAAGAGGAAACGGTTATGATTAAAAATAATAATAAAATTTAGTGAAGGGGGGGGGGGGGGGGGGGGGGGGGGCAGTTAAATTAGAGCCAGCTGGAATATCAGTGGTTCTTCCACAGTCAGCTGCTGCTGCTCAGGCAGTGTGGTCAGGGAGGTGGGGGTGCTTAGCGTCTGGAACCTGTGTGAAACCTGGCTACATAACATTCTCCGTCTTGTTTTCTTTGTCTGAGTTTAAGCGATCACTGTGATGGAAGTCAGGTATCTACGAATTTCCTCAACGATCTCCTTAGATCTCAACCTTTTTTTTTTAAGATTTACTGAAAAATCTTTTTTGTAGAGAGGACAGTGGATAGAGTTAGAAATTGGGGACAGAGAGAGAGTGGGGAAGCCACAGGTTGGATTTGAACCCAGACCCCCCGCATCGAGGTCTACAGCCTCTGTACATGGGGCACATGCTCTAACCACTTGGCAGCTGGCACCCCTCGACTATTGTTTGACCAATGGAACTGAAAAGAACCTGCAAACAACCCTTACAAATAATCAACTTATCATTTTATTGCAAAGCTGCTTTTAATCACACCCAGCAGAAACACAGCAACCGTAGACTGTACAAAAAACTGCAACGTCTCTGTGACCTCACCCATGGTTTCTGCAGCACAACAATGGCAGCCGTGGTGTGCTGGTGGCAGAGTGGTTGGTTGACCTCGAGGTGGTCGGCCGGGTATTCAAATCTGACCTGTGGTTCCTTTCCTGCATGTCATTGCAAACATTCTCCTTCCCTGTTTCCACCTCTTTCCACTGTCCTGTCTCTCCAATGGTAACAACAAAAACAATGTCAGCCGCCATATTGGAAAAGCTGCTTCAAACTAACTTTTGGTCGACCTAGTGACAGTCACAGAGGTGGAGCTGTGGTGGGCCTTAAACCTCTGACAAACAGCTGACTGCAGTCGCATCAGTCATGCTCCTAATTATGGAAATGTATGCTTAACTTTTATCCTTCATAAAATAAAAACAGATGAGTTATGAAAACATTCACCCGTCGTACACGGTGTGCCGATAAAAACATGAGCTCATCAGATGAAATTTGTTTTTTGTACCGGACTGTAAACATGTTTTTCTCTGCTTTAAAGATGAACATTTTAACATGGGTCTTAATGGAAGTTCCTGGTCTTTTGGAGCCAGCCTCAAGTGGACACTGAAGGAACTGCAGTTTTCTGCACTTCCGTATATAGCTTATTATTCAACACCAGAAGTTGAAGCTTGAGGGCAACACAGTAACTTCATTGCCTTTCCTTTGAGCTGTGAGAGAAATATGTGTTGTATTGTTCACACAATAACAAGTTTATCTGAAAACAGTGACTTTTTCGTGCTTTTTGGTGGTTTGTTTACACGACAACAGCATTTTGGGTGCCTGAAAACGCAAACTTTTGAAAACAGCACCATCTCGGTCGTTGTGTAAACTGGCAACAATTAGAAGGCTTCAGTGCTTGAGAAGTTGGGAAGTGGTTCTTCCGACTTCCCAACTCAGAGAAATCTTATTGTCGAAAGTTATATTTGAGCAAAAAGTTGATGTGCAATACGTGCATGAATAAAAAGTATGTTAACAAAACACAAAACCGACTTGAGCAGGTGTTTCATGTGCATTTTACAACTCGGAATCTCATTTTTCCGATACCACGTGAATGCACCTCTCCTACAGCGGGAGTGTCCTGGGGTGCTGTGCATTCTGGGAGTTGTTGTCTTTCATTCACATGAGCCAAAAAGACACTTTCTGCCTTTTCTCGGTCAAGAAGGCACCAACTTAAAAATGTATTTCACATTTCTACTACATATATGACCCAATTTCACTACAGATTCATGTTTCAACGGGTGAAGTATCCCTTTAAGGTAAGCGTTAGTTGTTCTAATTTATAAGTTCTATAGAGTAGAATTTTTACTGCAACTCAACAGGAAGCGGTCCAGTCTGCATCTTCCAAAGTCCATTTAGTTTGCAAAGTGTGTGAGGTCACCGAGAGGTGATGTATTCAACACTTCTATTTAAAGAAGCTTCGTGAAGACCTGAGTGATGTGTCATCCCTCCTAATCCACCTCAGGCGTTATCAATCTTCTCAGTCACACCAGCGGAGATTGGAGGGAGAAAAAGTTCCTCTGTTGACCGTCCAGATCTGACAACAGACCTTTGTCTTTTCCCTTAACAACACTCTATTTTAGTAACCGATGCTGCCTCCAACACCTCACCTCAGGAGGCCTTTACAGACATACTCGCTCCAAAAATATGGATTTCTGTTACTTTGCTTGACAAATTCTACACAATATTTTGGGTATGCATGAGGACCTTCCTGGACTGAATCCCAGTCGTTGGGACTTTGAATTCAACTTGTAGTCCAGCTTGTCTCTCCACAGTGTCACAGAAGGGTTCGATCCATTCTACAAATCAAGGTTGCAAAGCCTGAATGAGATATCCCTGTATAAGTATATCCCTGGTTGGTAAATCCCAACCAGGACTTGCTAAAAAGTCAGTCGTTGAAAAACTGAATTTTAAGCATGAAAATTAAATGAAATCACCCAATTCATATAGATGGACAGAGAGAGAGAGAGGTAGAGACAGGAGCTCAGTGTGCCTGTTCCCTCATCCATCTAAGCCTATAGCAGCATGACTAGGAGCTGGTCCAAGCCTGAGCCCACCCTCTCTATAAGCTAAACAAAAAGAAAAGTTTAATTAAAGTTTAAGCGGGGGGTCTGGTTGAAACTGGTTAATTTCTCCAAAGGACAGGGACCAGATAACTGAAGGTGCTACCTCCCATAGTACATTTACAGACTTAAGGTACCACAAGCAGATCTGCATTATGGGAGCACAATGTTCTAGCGGGGTAATAGGGTACAAGACATGATGGTGCTTGCTTTGACAATGAGAGGAAGGATTTTAAATTGTATTCTGAATTTTATAGGAAGCTAATGTCTTCAAACTAAATCTCAAGGCGGCCATCAAGATGTTTGGTGTTTGAGTCTTGGCCAGTTTCGATTTGTAGTTTGAATAGTATTGTTTCAGCGGGACGTGGTTGTGTGCAGCAAAAGAGGTTGAATGCATTGACCATTATGGAATGCCAGAACCCATCAGCAATCATTTGAAAACCATTAAAATTTGTACACATACTTGCAGAAAACTCCTGAAAAACTCCTGATATTTGCAGGAGAAGCTGCATGTGTGAACGCAAACAGACACATTTTTCCCTCAGACTTCACCCGGATATTTCTCCTGCCAGACCCCGAGGATTTTTTCCGCAGCAAGTCAGAGATGATGTGAGAATGCAGCAGGATATTCTCCGGAGAATTCACCTGGAGCCAATAGGAGGGGGGGAGTGACGTTTATATACTGTGACTGGAGTCAGTGCATTGACTGTCTGCCCACGACCGCTACGATCTCCGTGCACGTAATGAAACGGCTGAGTTATGTTTTCTGTTCTCCAGTATGTTGTTCTCCGCTCTTTAGTTCATATTGTGTTTCTGTTGAACTACACGTAGCAGCTAACAAATGTAGAGAAGCTCATAAAGAAGACATGTCATGTCTTTTCTAGTTCTTAGCTGTACATGTAAAGCAATATTTGACTCCATGTGGAGAGTCTTTCGAGCCTCATGAGGTCAGTCTGATAATATGAAGTCTCAGGGAATTGCAATAATGCAGCCTAGAAGAAAACATGCAGAGAGCAGTATGTCTGCATTTGTTGAGACGGGATGGGTCTATTTTGTTTGCAATTGTTCATGCGTGAAAACAAGGTTTGCCTTAAAATCTGTTCTTGATCAATCCTTTGTTGATGAAAACACGCCACCCTAACCATCTAACAATGTTGGGAATGCCATTCAGTGTAGTCACATCTCCACCCAAACCAACACTTTTGGTCCAGATGCAACAACTGTGAAGGTGCAAATGTTTTCTCATCGTTTTCACAAGATTTCCATGTATTTATTTCTTTTTAAACTCAACTCCTAAAAATATCAACCAATGAAAATATCTGTCATTTTTAGAGATCCTTTTTTTGTCACTGCGTTTTCATCATTGCAGCCAAACTTCATAAGTGAATAATTAGCTGCAGGCGTTATTGTTGCTCTAGGGAGGCACCGGTCACTGTTGGGTGTTAACTGTGCTTTGTTGGCCTTTCCTTCAGCACTCGCCAAGGAAGGAAGCAGTTTGTTGCTATCAGATGTTAGTTATACCCTTTTGACTTCTGAGGAAATACAATAAAACTATGGGCATTGACTCTCTGAGCCATCTGATTAGGTGCAACTCAGCCCTGCACCCTGGGAAATTGCGAGTGGTCCATTGTCCTGATAGATGAGTCAGCATGACCTCATTCCCTCCCCAAGGGAGAGGTCCCGAGCAGAAAGGTTGGGTGTTGAAAACAACCTTTACTAAGTTGATAATGGGTGGGATGATCATAAATAACAGATTACTTAATGGCCTGTGTGGTTTGTCAGCTTCCGTTTGCTGCTACTAGACAATGTAAAGACTGACAGATGAGGACTGCTGATTTTGCCCATAGCTTTTAAATTACATCGATTGTGCCAATGAGGAGTCCCGCAGGCCTACATGCAGAGACTGAATGGAAAGAGGTGACTGTTCACTGGAGAACATTATTGCTTTTGGCCCCAGGGACTGGGTCATGGATCAGGGTTAAACCTGTTCAGGGGCTCCAGGAGGACATCATGTGCTGCTGACAGCAAAAGCACCTTTCAGACATGCACTGATGAATGTATATGCGGGCATGTTTTTTTTTTAATGCAACATTAAAGGAGCAATATGTAACTCTGACACCTAGTGCTTAAAATGGGTACTGCAGTCCAGATTCTAAACATTGAAGAGAGCTGTCTCCCCCCCCCCCCCCCTCCTCTCTAGAGTGGATGCTCACGCAGGTCACCATGTGGTGGACACTGAAGCTTCAGTGTTTATCCAGCTCTGCATCGGTCTGTAAACCTTTCTGCGTTCTAACCTCTCTCCATTTTTCAAAAGCATCTCCAATATTGATCCTAGTTTGAGCACGTTTCTGCTCGTGGAGCTTATTAGAAACATGCAGAGGCTTTTTAGGTCGGGTACAATCACTTCTATCTGAACCAGTTCTCTTGCCCGCTTCCATCGCTGCAACACCTGTTGGTTTGACCTGATAACTGCTCTCATATCTGGCAAACCGAGGGGCGTCCAAAACGGCCGTGTGGGGGTGCCTTAAAACCGCCTACCTTCTCTGGTCCAAACAAATCCAGACCATTCAGGACCAGAATCTAAAGTTAGAAGGAGGACATACTGGCTGCTGCATTGTTGTCAGAGAAGCCAGCACTTCAACATAGCATGTTTCCTTAATGTCTGATCATAGAGTAAGCTCACTTTATCATTTCACTCACTACACATCTTACTGATTAGTATCCGGAGCGCTCAACATATCTGATTTCATTGTCTTTTCATTTGTATTATTTTTGTACAGAAAGTAAAAGTTATTGAAGAATGAGTTACTGGCTGTCTTGATCAACAAATGAAGTCATGTGAGCTGCAGCGTGCACCACAATGATAAATACAGCTTCCCCTCTCTTCTGGCCCGAGGGGCTGTTTTCAATAAATGAGGAGGAAAAGAGTTGACTTCACTGAAGCGGCTCCTTGGTATCGAAAACATGATTCATGTTGTCCAAACGCACAGTTAAGGACACACAGCAGTCGCCCAATGGAAAAAACTGCCCTTGTTTTCCAGATAGAAGAAAGCAATCAACATGTGAATTGAAACAGTGGAGGGACTGAAGATGAAGAAGAGGAGCAGAGGAACACGGCAATAAACAAAGCAACAGCTGTAGTAATGAGGGTTGTGAAACTCCTCTACAAGACGATCCGATTTGAATCTCAACTCACACTATTCATTTAAGATCCATTCAAATATGGAGTTGAGTCGATTAGTTTCCCCTCAGCTCGATTCAGTGCAAATTAATTACAGAGTCCTCAGCACTTTTAAGGCCTTTACTGGTTTTCTGCATTGCTTCTCAACTGTTCAAAGTTAGTGGTGGATAGGATCAAATTCACAGCACTGTGCTGTCTTGTGATTGGCCAGTTAGTGCAAAGATCTGCCTCGACAGGTCGATGTACTGTATACGTAACCTCTGGTTCTCTTACAGCCTGTTCTGACAGCATGCAACGCAAATGAGCGACACAATCAGCTTGATTCTATTGTTTCCTATCTAAGTGTCCGAACTTCCTGCCAGCAACGCAGCGCACCTCGCCATTTCTATTTTCCTCTCTGACACTCGTGTAGACGAAAGAAGGAAGGAGGGACTGGCACTCGCTTTTCTCCCTCAGCAGCAATACAGAGCACCACACTTCAGTTTGTCCACCTTCAGTACAAAAGCACTAGATGTCAAAGTGTTTGCAAGGGGGAACTGAGATTCACAGAGCAGAGAATTAAATATTTAACAAATGCACTGTGGACAGCGAGCATGCAGTGGTGCACGATGTGACATGCTCGCGTGCTGTTAGGACACTGTGTAAGAAGACTTAAAACTCTAAAGACTTTGAGGCAGACTTCAGCTGATGTCTGAGCTAAACTCGACGTGGAGCCAGATGCATTGAATGTTTCTTAATTCAGTTTCATGCTCGTCATCAGTAAAATTTGCCGAGTGAAAGTCTTACAATGGATTTGTTTTCATTTGTGATTTAATGTCAGAGCAGCAGTCGATGTGGTTCAAATGAGAGCCAATAATAAGTTGGCAAACTCCGACCATTATCTCCGTCTTTTTTCAGTCTGCTCAGTCATCTTTCAATTTAGTCTGGATTAAAACCCGACAGCAGTGCAGGTCACTTTGAGAACGTCTCCTCGCTTATGAAATTGTGTTAAATTCCTCAGCGGGCATGTGCTTGGACTCGGGTCAGATTTAAAAGGATTTATTGGAAATGAGCAATGACTCAGATTTTCCTTTAGTGTGAGAGATCTACAGTACTTCCTCTGCAGACGGGTGGTCTTGTGTGTTGTTCAAATCCATTTGATTGGTGCGACGGTTTCATGGCGTCCGCCCAGAAATGTTTGGACTCTTTCCTATTTTCAATATAATTATCATGATGTAAAGTCTGCTCGGCTGGAGTGATACAACATGTTGATGTTGTTCAGATCGCAGGTGATTCTTTCTCATGACTGGTAGGATTTGATGCTGTCACATGTCTGGGTCAGATCCAGGAAGGCGACATCAGATCAAACAGGCGTCCAGGCGAGCAGCAGGTCAATAATCATGTCCATTTGGAGAATACAGGCCAGTAGGATACAGCCAGCAGGACGCAGAGCTCAGCTGCGAGGGCGGCGACCTCTTCTGTCTGGGGGGAGGTGAACAGGGAAGAAGGTCATTGCCGGGGGCCCGATCCGTTTCTCTGGCCCCTCTCTTCAGGGGCTGTTGTCGAGCCTCAGGGTAGGCAACTGTATCAACACAATCTGCGGCTTCGTGTGGTCTCGTTCACCCAGGCCCCTCTGAACGGTCACCAAAGCCGACTGTGCACATCGAGCAAACACTGGGAAAAACAGCGGACGCTGAATAACTATCGCCGTCGGGGGGCTGCAGTTTGTGGATTGGAATGAGGCTCAGTATTAACCTAAAGGAATGCTTCAAATACAGGCGGCACAGAGATGCACACGTGAAGACTTGATGTGTTTTGGCATTCATGCAAACACAATCGAAGTCCTTCACTTGAATTCTCAAAATATTATCAAGAATGTTAAAAAACACTTTATTGTCAATCACATAGTGACAGCAGATTACCTTTGGCTAGAGGCTCAGATGTCTGCTGAACAATGAGCAACACAGGTCACCTCCCAGTACAGGTAACACGCTCTGTCATCTGTTTTCTTATAATCCCATGTCAGTATATGGTGTCTGTATTTTACACAACATCAGCTGGAGGTGGTGTTTCTATTGTGCGCCTTTGTGTAGCAGCACTGTTTGTTCAAAGGAATGTCTGTCACCATGGGCAGTATAGTGACAATAGAAATGACATGTTGGCCTTTGCAGGTAAACACAGTCAGGCTGACATGACTGGCCCTGCAGGTGTTATGGCAACACACAGATTATCATGCAGCTTGTGTATTTTGGTAACCCTCATACGATGATTTCAGAGTTTGTGTCGTGTTTTACATCTTATCAGGCACAGAGGAATTCTTTTGTGCACGAGCTAGAGACAGACAAGTATTTAGTTCTGGAAGGCCAAATGACTCTGCATGTGCTGCATAGAAATGACCAAAGTGAAGCGTTGTAATCAGTGGCGATTCTAGAGTCTGTTGGGACCAGAGGCAAAAATTAATCGGGGACCCCTCCAACCACCATTATATCTGCCAGTGTCCTGACACTCACCACACCAGACAGATAATTCCTCTTCTTTTTTCTTCAATGACTTTTATTGATGAACTTTGTTTCTGTCAGATGGGGCCCCATTAGTGAGGTTTCCTACTGTCGATTCTAAATTTGCACATTTTGAGCAGTTGCTGTAGTTTTAAGTTTGTCAGCCTTTGGGGACCCCTTACTGGTCTGGGGCCCCAAGCAGTTGCCTGCCTTGCCTGTTGACATGCAGCACCTCTGGTTGTAATGAGTGAGACTTTTACTGCTGTTATGGATGTTTGGACTGTGGTATCGGTGTTTGTTATTGGACCAGATCTGAAATGGACAAACGGATAAGCCTACCCAATGTGTATGAATGCATTAGGCGGGGGGGGCGGCCAGTTAAGAGTCGGTCGTCTCTTAACTGGTTGGTCGGGGGTTCGATCTCCAGCTCCTGCAGCCACATGCCCGGTGTGTCCTTGGGCAATACACTTAACCAAGAGTTGCTCCCGCTGTCTGTGGCGTGTGAATATGTATGAATGGGATTAGCTACTTCTGATGGACTCTTTACACAGCAGCATCTACCATCAAGGTGTGAATGTGGAGGTGTGACCTGCGGTGTAAAAGAGCTCTGAGTAGAGCTAAACAAGTGTCTGGCTTTGTGAGCCAGCGGTCCCATTTTCTAAACATATTATTGTATCTTTGCATGTCAGAAGGTAAAACTTGCATGTTGAGATATTTCGTGTCAAGTTAGTTCTTTTGGCTGAAAAGTCTGAAGGACGTCAGGTCTAGGGTTGTACCCAACTCAGATTTGATCGATAAGAAACCAAGTTCACTCTGTTTTCAGCTCACTACTGAACTTTTATGTCAGCCTACAGACAGTGATTCCCAATGTGTGGCCTCTAGTGGATGCCCGAGGTTATGACGGGGCAAGGCTAAATAAAAACAATGCACAAAGTTTTACACTGTCCGCATGGCAAATTTAGTGAGAGGACTTCCTGATCAATTTCAGGCTGGCAGTGAATCAACTCCAGACGTCACAGCTACTAAATCAAAGACAAGAAAATATGACGAGTCATGTCTCGTCCTCAGGAGGGGGGTAATGAAGAGAGCCAAACTCCTTCCTTTTGTCACTTCCTACCTGAGTGAGCATCGACTCTATAAAGAGGAGGGGGCGTGGCGAGACAGCTCTCTCCAGTGTTTTTGGATTGTAGTACCAATTTTAAACGCTAGGTGTTCGAGTTACATATTGCTCCCTTTAGAAAGATAACAATGAAAAACCAATTTAACATTTGCTCAGAGTTTGGACTGACAAACTATGAGTCGACTCCGTACTCTGTATTTGACTGATTACACAAACCGTCCACTCAAATGAAGTCCCACTGCGTTCATCAACAAGTCAGGTCTCAAGTCTTCATAGTTTGTGAACTGAGTCAAAGTCTTTAGTCTACAGCTCTTCAGATCTACCTCACTCCCTTCGACTCTCCAGGCTGCATTTGGCTGATCTTGGTCTGAGAGTGCCACTGCGTGCTGTCGACTTCCTACTGTTCAGACCTCAGGTCACGAATCAGCAGCCGTGATCCTGTCCAGCCCTAAGGATCTGTCATCGCCTAAGGCTCTTATGTTTGGGAGTGTACCGTTTAAGTCTCAGACCTCCGATGGATCGGGGCCCGGAGACCTGCCGTGACCTCAGGATGTAGTGCAGGAGTTGCAGCGGAGGTTTTGGCAGGGCCTGCCGTTCCCGTGCAACTGTTTGCTAATGACCTGCACAGCTGTGAGACCAGGAGGAAATGTGTTGAATATGTTACACGGAGGGCCAGACTTTCTCTCCCTCACAGAGATCCAGAACACTTTTCCTCTCACTCTTTTATTTTTTATTGTATCTGTGTCCGAGATCGACTCCATGTTCCCCGTCTTTTCTATATAATAGAACATATTCTGTGCCTGAGGTACGACTTCCTTTTGCTTGTCTTGGACAAATCCCTGGCCAAAGTCAGGCCTTTTCTGGCAGCTGTTCACAGACATAACATTAACATGCAATACAGCATTTCCAGTATTAACTTGATTAAGACAACACCCTGAATAAGAGACTCATGCAAACAGCATTTTCTGATTATACTGACCCTTAAATAAAGGTTATAACTGAAGCAATTCAACTTTCACATGAATGAAGAGAGGTTAGGAAATGCAAGCACTCTTAAAGTTGACCTATTATCTTGATCCTACATTTTCAAACTCACCTATAGTGGTATAATGCTGGGTTCCCAGACTAAACGTGGGCTAAGTTTCAGATCATGAGGTAAACATATTGGTGTAATCCCAGGATAAGTCTGCAGAGGGCGCTAAACGGCTCTGCATGCTAAGTATGTGTAAAACACACTTCACCATGTTTCTCTAACACTAACATGTGTCTCTAGTCTGTCTACAAACCCCCCAATGATGAGAAAAGTCCACCCTCTCCGTCTTTTGCCTGCTCCACTTTTCAGAAAATGTGTGCTCAAACAGGCCGTCTGGAGATTTTCCCTTCATGACATCACAAAGGGCAGTAACCCCTCCCCCAGGTGGGTGACACTCCCACAGCTAGGTGTTTGTTCTGCCCTCTGAGTCTGCCTTCTCACTGTAAACAATAGGGCATGGAGCGAGAAAGCCCGAGCCACCCAAGCCCTTCCAGAGAGGGGCGTGGTCAGACACAGCTCATTTACATTTAAAGCTACAGACACAGAAACAGCCTGTTCTGAGCAGGGCTGAAATAGAGGGGTTTATAGGCATGATCAAATACAGGATCAGAGTGGATTTAGAACAAGAAACTTCACACACATGTTTTGGGGAGCTCTAATAACTGTAACACAGTGCTAATTAATGAAACTAAACAGAAATGAAATTGAACTGCTCTAATTAGTGAAGTCAAGCAACAAAAAGAACAGCACCATAAACCTGGTGTTTTTAACAAAAACAAGCCTAAGGTGCGAGTGTTGCTAGTACGTAGTCTGGACCACACATAAAACGAGTGCCTAGTTACAGGAATAAGTGATGCTAACACGGTAAGTTCTTCTGCAGAAAAAATAGGATAAATGTTCACAATAATCAAAACAAGGGACACAGAGGCTGTGTGAAGTGCTCTCCTCTGATTGGTGCGTTGTTCTGCAGCCTCATACCAATCAGGCTTCACCAGCCAGCTGCACAGGTGGATCGGATTTTCCAATGTAGAGGATTACTGACTCACAGGCCCACACACACACACACACACACACACACACACACACACACACACACACACACACACACACAAACACACACACATACACACTATGTCCATTTAGCACACACTGAGGTGGGCGTGGCTGCAGCTGGAACGATGAAAAATAATGCTCCTTCTCTGATTATCCTGATCAAAATTAAGTAAACACAATCAAAGCAGAGCTGTGTTAAAAAAAAAGTCTAAAGGTTTGTGTTCCACATTAGTCAGATTTTCATTTGCTAAACCTTCTTTGGCTTTTAAACGACAACAAAGATCACGATGACTCGCGCTCGCTAACGGCATCATTCATCGAGAGTCTACGTGCCTGAGCTCTACGTCGCGCCTTTAAATATCTCTCTGCTAACTGAAGTGTCTCCCTACTCGTACGATTGCATCTTTGAGGAGGGGAAACTGACCACCGTGCTTTGAAAGAATGGAAAACAGGAATGGCGTTTAACACAACAGGAAAACAAAAGGACAGCTGGAGGTCAGGCTGAGATTGAGGGTAAAAACAGGTGTATTACCGCCCTGTTTTGTAAATAACGAGATCCAATCTCTCCTCCTTCCTGATCCGCTGTGTGTTTGAGGGTAAATACCTCCATGTGGCCCTGCAGAATAAATAAAGAAATGACAAAACATTTCGCCCCGGGGGGCGGCGGGCGGGTGTGTGTGCAGGACTTCTGTAAAAACAACCCAAAATTAGAGCCCTGATTGGTCAATATAAAATATCCTGTAGTCCCCACGAGCCCCATCTATCATCATGTCTCATTACGGAGAAATCCAAACAGTCAAGTACCCGATGTGTGGATGTTTTTACACCGCCGCTCTCGGACACACAGATGTGTATGCTCTGAGCTGCTGGTCGCATGCAAAATGACATAACGTTGACAGCACATGCTGTTGAGTTACGCTCATGTGTTTGGGAGTGTTTTTCACTGAAAGTAGATTACGCTCATTTTCCATGCTGCTCATCCCTGTGATGTATTATCCAACTAATTAAAGTGATTATAAAGCCTTGTTGAATGTACTTAATCACTGACTTAAGATAAGTCTGATTCCACTGGTTGGGAAGCTTTTAAAGAGGAATCTGCATGAAATGGAAAACCTCTTTTCTGAGTGCACCTTGCAGAGCAGCAGCGACGGATAGAGTCAAAGATGACATAAACACACAGTAATGATTCAATGCATGGAGGAAAGAGCTCATTGCGGTTCTTAGATTTTCCTAAAGTCAGAGATGGCGGGGTCGTGAGTGGATTCATTTTAGATTTATCCATTAAAGGTTTGCTTGGCGGGTAACCGTCGGAGCCTCCAGGGAGATGAGGATGAGCGTCATGCAAACATGTTAAACACGAGTCCTTTTTGTGACATGGCAGCCTAAAGCTTTCTCCCACACAGAGGGCGGGATGTCGGCTTGGAAAAGGAGGCTGTTTTTAACTCGACCGCCTTGACAACACGATTACTTCCTGAGAGGAAAATACGAAAACATGGAGCACCTTAGCAATAGTAATAAAAATGCGTGTCCTTATGGAGACATCCGATGAATGAACATGTTTCTTAATCTTAAAGAAAATGTTGGATTGTTTTGCCTTCAGTTTTATATTCCATTCAGCTTCTTTACTTTAAAGGCAGGGTTGGTAATTTTTGAAAAGTAGCATGATTTTGAAAAGTAGCATTCCCTCAGTGCTCCGTCTGCACCCACCCCCTCCCCTCTATGCTCGGAGCGTAGTGGCTCTGCTGGCATGCGCCGTAGACGGACCGCGGCACTTGCTGTTGAAACAGGAGCATTGACTAGAGTGGCAGTGAGCGGCAGCGGAAATTGGGAGGTGGCGCTGCCGTCTCAACAGTCACGGCAGCAACAGTGCAGATTTTTTTCAAATGAAAAAAGAAACAAGGAAGGAATAATAGGAGGAGTATAACCAGAAACCTTCAGTGTTTCTTTGATACACATTAGCTGTGCAAACAGTTTCTACAGCACATTTTTTTTTCCTTTATACGGTCCCCATTGTTTTCTTTTATTTTCCCTCCACATGCTTCATGCAGAAATTGAGGGGGAGCGGTGCTGAGCAGGTCCTGCAGGAGAGAGAGAGAGAGACTAAGCACAATTAGGGGGCTTGCATTCCTCTCGTTTTTTCTATAAATACCCTGCACATTTCCTCTCTTCTGTCTGTGATTCTCATTAAAGCAGTGGAAAATCTGCTGCCTCGCGTGGTAGAGAGAGCCCCTTAACTTTTCTCTCTCTGTGAGGGGACATACTGGGTGGCGGTGCGGCTGTGGTAGGCATGCGTGCATGATAATGGAGCTCTTATAGACAACGTAAAAGAAGAAGATGTAGAAATGTTCATTCACCTGCTACGTGTGGTGTTTGCAGATTTTCTCTACACAAGTACTGGTGTTTAACAGTCAGGCCTTTTCCTCTGAGGTCACTGAGTTCATGTGAACTTACAGAGCTGTGAAGTTAGTTTCCTATGAAGGCTTGAGTATCCTCCAAGAAACCCCGTTCTTTAATTGTCTAAACAAATGCCACAAAATCATTTGTTTTGTCAGAGAAACAACAGCCAGGATCTGCCTTTGTAACAGAAGCAGAAGGAATCAATTAATCCGTAAGGACGAGGTTAACGTAGATGAAAGAATCTGCAAACTTCTTCTTAACATAGTGACTTCTGTACAAACAATGGTGTTTGAGGGAGAATGGCATCCCTCTCATGTCCACAGAGTGTCACGTTCGCCTGTTTTCAGCACTATGTAACTTTGGCAGCGGGTTGAGCTTCTCTGATGAGTAGTATGACTGGTAGAAATAAAGCCGTTTTCAAATATATACACCCCTGAAGATATTTTAATAATTAAGGATATTCTCCTGAACTGGTTGTTCACTATCCCTGTCAGACAGGTGGGGGGGGGGGGGGTCTCCTGAGGTAAGACGTTATAAAAAAGACGCAGACGAAGCAGCAGAGTCCTCTATACGACGCTATAATAAGAATATTTGTCAAATCAATGCTACGTGTCGTTCAACAGAATCACAATCTGAACTAAAGAGTGGAGAAGAACATACTGGAGAACAGGAAACAGAATGCAGCAGGTTCATTAGAGCACGGAGATCGTAGAGGTGGCGTGCAGACAGTCTATGGTGGTGCAGCGATCACAGGGAATAAACGTCACCACCCCCTCCCACTCACTCGAGGTGAATTCTCCGGAGAATGTCCTGCTGCGTTCTCACATCAGCTCACTCTGACTTGCTGCGGAAAAAATAGTAGGGGTCTGGCAGGAGAAACTCCGAGTGAAGTCCGAGTGAAACATTTTAAAATATCAGGAGTTTTTCAGGAGTTTTCTGCCAGTGTGAAAGCACTATTAGACAATTAAGTCCTAAATCTTCATTTTCAGTCAGGATGAATCTGTCTGCAGGGAGTTAAAGATGTGAGGGCAGCAAAGAGAAACACTAAAGGTGTGTTCAGCCTAAAGGGCAGCGGCTGAGTTAACATGGCACTTTGATGAAAAAAAAGCTCTGAGGGTCCGTTGGGTTGTTAAGATGCCTGGTGGAGTAATCACTGCTTAAACTTAAATAAACGTGTTGTAGAAAAGGGAAGCTTCACTGACCTCATGAGACTGGCATGAAACATTGCCGAGTGAAACTGTGATGTAATGTGAATGCAATCCGTATCAGCGTTTGCCCTTTTTAAATTCTTTCATGTTTTCTTTGTGACACTAAATGCAAATGAAGCATGTGGATCTTTCTCCTCACACATCTCAGACTCTTCAGTCTGCAGAGAAAGCTGCACAGGTCAGGATATTCAGCATGAACTATGAAATAAATCCTGCACTGGCAAATACTCAATCGATTCCTTTGTTTTGCTCCTTTAATAGAATAAAACATAAAAAGTGTAGTAAAAAATCGGAGGTTCAGCGGAGGTCTTAATAATTTCAGTGTGTGCGAGCTCTGTTCAGATCATACTGTGCTCTGTCACTTTGAAACCAAAAGGTATTCATAGGCTGGAAATATTTTTATGGTGCGAGCAACGGAAATGTTTGACTCAGGTCAGAATTTTCCCCTCAAACACCAACCTGAAACCATATGGACACAATAATAAATGCACACAAGCAAACACTTGATAGCACATCATCAAGCCCGAGTGTATCGTAAACCCTTGGACCTGAGACGCTGATAATGACATGAAGGGAGACGGATCGCTGATGTGAGGTTCAGTGCACGCTGCTCTGACGTCAAGAGAAAACAGAGCCGCCGGTTCTGTCCAGGTTTCTGCGGTTTCCGTGCTTGAAAGGGACGGTGCAGAGTCCACACGAACTCTTCTCTGAGAAAGTCTGCTTCTGCTGCGCCTCCGGTTCTGGCTGTCCTCTGAGTAGCTGCGCTGAACTTTCTCAAACCTGATCACACACCCATGGGAAGAGCTGCGTTTCAAAACAGATACTGTGAAAATGTGAGAAATGTGACGAACTCCTCTGCTGGAAGAAAAACCTCAAGGTGGAGCTGTGCGAGCAGGAGGATGTATAGACAAGGAGGAAATATCAATAATGTGCAAAGTTATGGAACGAGAAAAAACAAACTTAAACTTGGACTCGACTTCTGTGAGGTGTTTTTAGCTGGTTAAAAAAACAGACCGTAATTAAAGGCAGGGTTGGTCATGTCCTCCAGATCCACTTTTTAAGACTTTGGTTGAAATTGTCTTTAGGTCCTGACAGAAATTAATAACTCATATGCTCTGAAAAGGAATGAAGAAAATCCGTCATCTGTAGCAGTTGTTAGTCTGTAAAAACGTCGACCAATGTCTGCCACGAGGTACCAATCTGATGAACCAATCACAGCCTCCCTGTCTCCCTGCTCGCTCTCTACCTCTTGCGTGCTCTAGCTCACACTCAAAGCACGTCACTGATGACGGAGTTTATACTGTGAGTTTACTTACAGTTGAATGCTCGTGCATGTAGGTGAGAGGCGTGGCTTTTAGGGGAGCACAGAGGGGAGGGGCTGGGTGCAGACGGAGCACCGAGGGAATGCTACTTTCAAAATCATGCTAGTTTTAAAAAATTACCAACCCTGCCTTGAAGATGCCTCTTCATGAGCTACAAAATGCCGCCGACCAGGGGCCTGTAACCGGGGTATAAAAGTTAAACTACAAATGAAGTTATTTGGCGTTTTCCTTCTTATCAAAGTAATGACATGGTGGTCTTGATTTAAAATCTGGAGTCCACCCAGTCTGAGACCAGGCCGAGTAAAAATAGGACCGATTTTAAGTACTACAACACTAGTGAGAGGTGACGCGGTTACCTTTTCACTGTGAGGGATCTTTAGCTGACATCTGACATGTTTTATGAATTCATCCCCAAAAAGAAAACCTATGATTGGTCACATGTTGTAGCCCTTTATTTCTCCGATTGACCCATCAGTTATCTGTAACAGAGACTGGCATCAGGTCACCATCATGTAACCCAGATGTCTTGAAAATGTTCCCTTTTCGTCCGTTATTTTTCCTGATTTTAAGCTTCAAGTCTTTCGGCTCACGTGCTCAATTTCCTGAGGTGACAGCAGCTGTGTCTAAAAGTTGTCCTAAGAGGTCCTTGTCTTTTCTTCCGCAGCTGCACATTCTGTTGTCAAGAGGCCATTTTCTCCACAGTTAGGGTCATTAGGCCTAAATTTTCCAAAATGTGTCCTTTGAATTGGAGCTGCCACAGCCCGAGGGCCTACGATCTGATCACGTGTCTTGAATCAACTTGGCTGCTATAGATCTTTTTTTCTTTTTCTTTCGAATTCAGCGCCACCTGATGAGGTTGTGTAACAAACTGCTGACATGAGAGCACACCTGTACTCGTGTCATCAGGACCTGGAGAGGCTCATTCGCACGAGATGACGCTTTTACTTCATTACCTGCTGTCCTCCGTCCTTTATTCTTGCTGAGAGACCCCATTAGCCACACATGTAACTCAGACGCACATGAGCCTGCGAGGGGACTTGGCATAATGGCCCTGATGACCTAATTGCCCCCAGAATCAAGGCAACGTAATGCCAGGCTGCACAAATACCACCCAGAGGTCAGAGGATGTAGCAGGGGGTGAAGAAGGAGGTGATGTAATGCATCTCTTTTCTCAGATCTTCAGGGGAAACTGCTGCTCTGCTGCCACGTGCAAAATGTGGAGAGGCCTCACAGCTTTATCCTCCTATTATTAATAAACGTGAACACTGATACTATCCAGAGACAGACGCAGTGACGCATGAAAGAGCTAATCAGCCAATAAGACTACGAGTGTACAGCCGTATGCTAATGGCTCTCTGAGTCTGTGGCTTTGAACTGTTCTAGCGCCTGTGAGGAACTTTTGGTTTGTGTCGATTTTGGCGCCCCCTGTGGATGAAGGGGTACCTCTTATCTCTTAACAGATTTTATGCCTGCATGATGTTCACCTGTTTAGTGAAACATTTTAGCATGCAGCTAAGTGATGTTCAACACAAAGACCAGCTGGTAGGTTAATGGGAAAGTCTTCAGTTTTACAGGTTTGTCATCAAATGAATCCTGAGAGGAACATTATTATTATGGGGTCTTTTTATCTCTTCATTGGAGGGATAGGACGGTGGATAGAGTAAATCAGGGAGAGAGAGAGAGAGTGGGGTATGAGTTGCGGGAAAGCAGCCACAGGTCGGATCTAAACTGGGCTTCCCGCTTGGAGGACGGACTCTGTACATGGGACGTGCGCAGTAACCACTGTGCCACCGGTGCCCCGAACATGAACATTTTCACTCAACTTTGCAGTTCTCAGGATACTGGTATATTAGTGGTTAGTGCGCGACCTGTTCGAATCCGACCTGCGGCTCCTTTCCCGCATGTCGTTCTCCGCTCTCTCTCTCTGATTTCTGGAGAATAGCTACCCTGAAACATCCATTTGATTTTGATTTGGAATGAATAATTCACTATCAAGTTTGGTCGACTTGTTTTTTCAATAATTGAGAAGAACACAAGAACTGTGGTACAGATTCTCAGACGCAGAGAGGCTGCAGTTTCAGAGAGAGTCCGCTGCTACTGCTCCTTTTAACGAGTCTCTCTGCTGTCGTGCTGCAGTCTGGTACAATCATTTTGGTGTAATATTACTAACTGTGAGCATGTGTAGTACATGTGTGTGTGTGCTGTGATGTTGAAGTAGCTTAAAGTAAAGGGTCTCAGTGGTCTTGTATCTTACAGCTTTGATTGGATGAGGGAGGTTTGACAGTTGGCTGACCCGTTTGAATCGGAGGTCGAGACGTTTTAAGTCGTAATCAAACGATTCCTCGATTCACATTGATTGATTTCTTTAAATTTTCCACAGGAGTACGTTGTGAATTAAGAGCAGCACGTCGACGCGGCCTTGTTGTTGACCCTGGAGACGATGCAAATGAGAGGAAAATGTGACATCATGAGGCGTACAGAAGGTTTGTGGTCGGACGTGTTTTTCAGTAGTAGCAGAAGCCGGAGTCGCGTGTGCCTGCCTCCTCGATGAATCGGATTTATGTGAACTTTTTCATTTTCCATTTTACAGTTCTTGTTTTGGTGGAAGGTTTTAGTTTATTTTGTTTCCACTTTTGTTTTTGTTTTTTCTCCCTTGTGCCAGCTCTTGTGGTTTTCGCATGACGAAAGTCCGAAAGCTCAGCCTTTTCCGGAACGGGGTGAACGCACTCGGCCAATAGGTCCTTGAGTTTCCACCGCATAACAACAATGTTTCAATTTGTCTAATCGGGGGTATTTAGGCTAAGTAAACTATCACTCTTCAGGATTTCATCTGCAGCCACAGCCCAGTCATGCAGACCTCTTATTTAAACCATTTGTGTGCGGTGGAGAGAGGGAGTGGGGAGGGCAGCCGGTGCAGATGACAAGAGGATTGGATAACTGAGGGAGAAAGTCTGGGACGCAGAGAGTGAGAGGTCTTGGCAGGGAGCAGGAAACCACACACAGTTTGCGTGATTCCGCTGCTCTCACAGACTTCACCGTCTCTTCCTCTTCGCTTCCTCTTTCAGCTGTCTCTGAAGCACCTGCATGCCTCGCCGCCTGACCTCCATGACCTTTGAACTCTGAAGAGACACACATGTTCTTATGTTACATCATCTCTACAATAGAGAGTGGGCTGAAGGTATTTAGAAGCTTTGCTTTGAGAAAGAGGCCTTTGGGGATTGAAATGTCTGAGATTGAAAGGTGTTAGCTTTCATATTTGGTGACCGTTGTAGTTCATATTGTGATTCTGTTGAACTACATGTAGCAGTGATGTAAAGGCAGATATTCTCGTTATAGCGTCATGTAGTGGACTCATCCGTTCCCCAGCGTTCTTTTTATGTCATGTCTTGCCTCAGGAGACCTCCCGCCCCCCCTCCTGTCTGACAGGGATAGTCTACAATTCTAACATCCACATCTCAAACGTGTGCTTAAAATATGGTAGTGTTCATCATTACCACCACTAATTTGGAGCTCTCTTAAAGAAACATGCAGAGGCTTTTTAGGTCGGGTACAATCACTTCTATCTGAACCAGTTCTCTTGCCCGCTTCCATCGCTGCAACACCTGTTGGTTTGACCTGATAACTGCTCTCATATCTGGCAAACCGAGGGGCGTCCAAAACGGCCGTGTGGGGGTGCCTTAAAACCGCCTACCTTCTCTGGTCCAAACAAATCCAGACCATTCAGGACCAGAATCTAAAGTTAGAAGGAGGACATACTGGCTGCTGCATTGTTGTCAGAGAAGCCAGCACTTCAACATAGCATGTTTCCTTAATGTCTGATCATAGAGTAAGCTCACTTTATCATTTCACTCTCTACACATCTTACTGACTGGACCTTTAGGTATGCACATACAAAGTTATACATTCATTTGAAACACCGTTTACATGTTGTTGTTTTTTCATGAGTGTATGTTACCTGCTCCACCTCCACCAGGTAAAGTAAAAATGAAGAGAAAACACTCCAAAGGAGACATGATGATGCTTCACAGAAGCCTGTTTCTCTCTCTCTTCTACTTGTGATGCTTTAACAACTCTTTCCTGGTGATATTTCTGAATCACCTCATTATTTAGACTCGTGACAGGGAGATATTGCTACTGTTCATCACATGCAAAGGGACTCAATATTTCCTCCAGCTGTTTTAAATCCAACAAACACTGTCACTGTCTGCTCCATAGATTCATGTGAGTGTCATCCTTCCAATATCCTGCAATGCAAAGAGCCACACAACCACCTCCACTACCTTTTGTTAATGGGGTCATGGCACTTCTTCTTACCTTACCCAACATCTTCATTTCAGTTTCCTGCATCGATTTAGGATCATAACCGGCCTCGTAAAAAGTTTGAGCCGGGATGTGAGAGCCAGAATCCAGACCCAGCCAGAGAGTTTTAATAGTACAGGTTTATAATGAAACACTCCTTGAGCCTTTCTCCCAAAGCGCTGACGTTATCCACTGGACACACGCGCATATTAAAAGAGCACGCTATTTATAAAGTGTGGGACTATCAGCGAGGCAAGGCGGCAGGAAGTTGAGAGGATGTGTGAGTGTGTAAGAGAGAGAGAGAGAGAGAGAAAAAGCGAAATGACCGATTATCAGCCTGTGCAGTTTTGTCATGAGGGGGTTTGGCCGTTTGAGCGGATGAGCAGAGTCTGTGTTGTTGTAAAGAGCAGATGTTTTGAGGTCACTGCCGCTCGATCCGCCTCCCTGCGAGTGTTGACACTTGTGGGTTGGAGTCAGACTTAATGAGGGAATCGTGATGTGTGGGGTTTCGGCCCTTAGGGATCGGCGAATGAGCAACCATGACTGTACATATCCTCAAACACAGAGAATTAGTTAAACAGCACCCTGCAGTTCACGATGGCTTTACATGCTACAATGACGTTTCAGCTTCAGTGAGATATTTAAAGAAGTTTTTGAACCTCACCTACCCCAAATATGTGTCTGCTTTGTTTTCCATCGTGCACACTGGGGTACTGAGGAACGCATTCCTCGACTCATCCCACAAGAAAGCAACAGCTGAGCGGGGGAAGTTAAAGTAAAAGTGGACGAGAGATTTAGCTGAACAGAATATTTAAAGGTGGGCGTGATATCAAGACATGTGCTGTATCTTCCCCACGGGTCGTTAATGGAACCATTGGTCACGCTACCTGATTCGTCTAATTTGTCCTATCGGCGACTGATCGTTCAATGTTTTGTTGTTTTTTTGCGCTTATTGATCATTGACCACAGTATTAAACTATTTGTCCTCTAGACTTGGAATAACAATTTATTCTATGTTAGGAGTCGATCCATCCTTCTCACTCATTAAGTCTGCATTAAAGGGTCACATGTTATGTAAGATCCTCTTCACCATGTTCCTCTAACACTAACATGTGTCTCTAGTCTGTCTACAAACCCCCCAATGATGATTAAAGTCCATCCTCTCCGTCTTCTGCCTGCTCCACTTTTCAGAAAATGTGTGCTCAAACAGGCCGTTTGGAGATTTTCCCTTCATGACATCACAAAGGGCAGTAACCCCTCCCCCAGGTGGGTGACACTCCCACAGCTAGGTGTTTGTTCTGCCCTCTGAGTCTGCCTTCTCACTGTAAACAATAGGGCATGGAGCGAGAAAGCCAGAGCCACCCAAGCCCTTCCAGAGAGGGGCGTGGTCAGACACAGCTCATTTACATTTAAAGCTACAGACACAGAAACAGCCTGTTCTGAGCAGGGCTGAAATAGAGGGGTTTATAGACATGATCAAATACAGGATCAGAGTGGATTTAGAACAAGACACTTCACACACATGTTTTGAGAAGCTCTGAGACTTATTGAAACTGGTTGAAAAACGCCTACCTTCTCTGGTCCAAACAAATCCAGACCATTCAGGACCAGAATCCAAACTTAGGAGGACATGTAGAAAGATGTACTTACTACACTGACAGCTTCTTAATTTCATACAAATCAATACATCAAAATAGTGTGTCTTTCTTTTTAAGGACATTATTGCCTGGATTATTATTCATCCTCTACAGCAGCTGTTATGGTTTTTTCAGTGCGCACGTGTCGTTCATTCCTGGTCAGAGCTCATTGCCTCCACCTGACTCTAATGGTTTCTTCAGATTAAGGTTCAAATATTCCCGTCTGCGGTCACTGCCAGCCTGCAGCGTATGGTCACCACTCTCACCCAGCAGGCTGCGTTCAACATTCCTGTACTGCCTGACCAGAGCGTGCGCACACACACACACACACACACACACACACACACACACACACACACACACACACACACACACACACACACACACACACACACACACACACACACACACACAGGTGATGTCATTTCCTGCCTGAGGGGCTCCTGCTCTTGACCTCATGGTGCACAGAGCAGCAGACGGTATCTCAAACATGACTCAGGTTAGTCTTGATCTGATACCTCTGAGTGTTACCTCGTGCAACAAACCAGTCAGTGTGAGACGCTTATCTTTATTCTTCTCAAAGCATTAAAAAAATACTCTCTGATGATTGACTGTGAAATGTGAGCAATGCTTCGACAGCTGCAGCTTTAATCTCAGGTAATTTTCTTACGCTTCATCAGCTTCAACAAGTCGCTCCCAGAAGATACCCGTGCAAAGACAAGCTCTTAATTTGTCAGTGGGAGCTGTTATCACGAGTCGGCAGGACTGACACACGGAAAACTCAACGACTTAATGCCTCACAGAAGCTTAGAGCTGCCGCCTCTCTGTGGACGTGACCGTAGATGCTGACAGAGGAGGCAGCATCCACTCATGAGTTCTCGTTGTGCAATGAATACAGCTTAATGTCATTCATTGAGTGTCTGCTGCCATCTGCTGGTGAAAAAGGAGAAATGTACCTGTCAGCCTGAAATTTGTTTCTTTAAAGCTCCAATCAGTGAGATGTGTAGTGAGTGAAATGATAAAGTGAGCTTACTCTATGATCAGACATTAAGGAAACATGCTATGTTGAAGTGCTGGCTTCTCTGACAACAATGCAGCAGCCAGTATGTCCTCCTTCTAACTTTAGATTCTGGTCCTGAATGGTCTGGATTTGTTTGGACCAGAGAAGGTAGGCGGTTTTAAGGCACCCCCACACGGCCGTTTTGGACGCCCCTCGGTTTGCCAGATATGAGAGCAGTTATCAGGTCAAACCAACAGGTGTTGCAGCGATGGAAGCGGGCAAGAGAACTGGTTCAGATAGAAGTGATTGTACCCGACCTAAAAAGCCTCTGCATGTTTCTAATAAGCTCCACGAGCAGAAACGTGCTCAAACTAGGATCAATATTGGAGATGCTTTTGAAAAATGGAGAGAGGTTAGAACGCAGAAAGGTTTACAGACCGATGCAGAGCTGGATAAACACTGAAGCTTCAGTGTCCACCACATGGTGACCTGCGTGATCATCCACTCTAGAGAGGAGGGGAGAGTTACATACTGCTTTAAATAATTTCTTATTTGGTCTAAAATGAATGTTATATAAATCATATTTACTGATTTATTTAATGAGTAGTGTTTATAATGTTTACTGTAGACTAAGGGGTTTGAAGTGAGGGGAGGGGAGGTTAGGATTCCACTGTAAGTCACTGTATAAACTATTTTAAAAGAACTGGGTGAAAAGAGAGATGTAGTGGCGCTGTTTTGACGGCGTGCATCATGAGAATGACTTGTGGAACAGTAAGACGGTCCTGTTCTCTCTCCAGACTCGTCGAGCTTCCTCGGACTTCCAGGATGTTTGATGCTGAAGTGATTCAGACTCCCAGAGGAGGAAACAGAAGCAGCAGCTTCCTCCCGGATAAAAACAGCAGACCTGTTAAATTTAGAGCGAGGCTGTTTGCTTTTGTGCAGCTGCCGGAGGAGGTGTCCCAGTGTGTAGTTGTATGTGTGCGTGTGTGCGTGTGTGTGTGTGTGTGTTTGTCTGTGTTCCTGCTGCTTTGTAAGTGTGTGTGAAGTCAGAGAGAGAGGATGCAGAGATTCAGACGTTGAACAGACCAAACAGGACTCATCGAGGGGGGAAAGTGGGTCAGATGAAGCAACAGAGCGACCAATCCCAGCTTTCTGTTTTCATTTGTGTGGGGGATTTTTGAGATGTAACGCTAAGTGAATCTACGCTACTGTGATTGGCTGAATAGGAAGGAGACATCTGATAGGCTACAGACAATTCCCTGTTGAAAAAAAGGAATTTGTGAATCGAACCTCGGCAGGGGAGTCTCAAAAATCGCACACACAAATGCAGTGAGGTTCAAACGTGACAAACAGTTCGTATATAAATGTAACCAGATACAAATGTGTTTTTAAAATATATATGGATATCATTTATTTGTGATTTTTTTTACATTATATAGGATGATATTTGTGTGTGCATTGAAATATTTTTGTGGATAGAGTCATTTATTTATAAATCACAAAATACATTTGTGAATCCTTCTGTGTGCATTCATGGAGAGACTCCATAGATGGCAGCTCGTGCAGTACTTCAGTGTGACCACAGGGGGGCAGACTGCTCTCACAGCAGTGAAATGAGAGTCAACAGGTGAAAGACAAAAATCAGCAGGAGACTGTTGATGCTGCACTCAGACACAGAATGAAATCAAGCATTTTAAATAAATGGTTTTAATTGTGATGAAGGTGTGAAAGGCTGCTGTTCACCTGGTGCACGTGACTTTTATCTCACTAGTTACTTCCTTTATGTAATCATATGATCATAGTGTTTCCATGTTTCCCCGAATTTAATCAAAAGAATGTTATTCAAGCACTTAATGTTTAAATTATATTTGTTCTATTGCAAAGAAAACCCAAAAAACATCTGCACTCTTTGTCTTTTCTTTAAGGGGTTAAAGGGACATGAGTTTAAAGTACACAGACAGGTTAATGCATCTTATTCAAACCTTCTGTCGTTCATGTGGGTGTCATAACACTTCTTTATTAAATGCTTCACGCGGGTCTGTCGCCTGGATGGAAACGCAGCGCGCGCAAAGGAGACGCGCGTCTCCACGAGCCGGGAGCAGAGCGTTCACGTTGATGGACTGATATCTGACCGTGCGCTGTGTGAGTTGTGAATGAGTGTACCACATGAAGATGGATCTCTCCTCGGTGAACTCCTCCTCGTGGAGAGCGGAGTCTGTGGTCATTTCTCTGGGGTTCTCGCTCATCTTCCTCGTGGGCACGGTGGGGAACTCTCTGGTGCTCGCGGTTCTGTTTCGTAACGGACAGATGAACCACAAAACCACCAACCTGTTCATCCTCAACCTCGGGATAGCAGACCTGTGTTTCATCGTGTTCTGCGTGCCCTTCCAGGCTACCATCTACACTCTGGACGAGTGGGTGTTCGGCGCTGTGGTGTGTAAAGTCGTGCACTTCATCATTTTTCTCACCATGTACGCGAGCATCTTCACGCTGACAGCTGTCTCCATGGACAGGTGAGAACAAACACACCTGATAAGCTCACAATGTACTCAAAGCGTTTTATAACTCACCTGCTGTGCACTCAGGAGCAAAATAGAGAGATGGAGAGATTTTAAACTTTGTCGTTCTTCACTCTGTTTGTTGTAAAAAGGGAAAAGGTGCTCTTTACTTTGTTTCATAACTCAGCTTGCCTCCAATCAGCAGAGATTGATGGACATTTCTAAACACGTACACACAAACAAACCATCTCCACTGACATGCAAAGCTCAATTAGTGTCCTGGTATGCAAATAAACACACCCAGAGTCAGCGTTCATTTCCTGCATCCTGTTTTTAATGATCATTCTCCGGAAGTCACTGCAGTGTTTGATAAGATAGACACGAGAAAATGAAAATCTTTCAACTTAATCACTTTAAGAAAAGAATATAAAGCACGAGTTTCCCACAGGTGGGGTGATGTAAATGTCATTGCCCACGTCAGCTCGTTTTCTTGCTGCCTTTTCACGTCAGCTCAACCGGACTTCACGTGGGAATTTTACTTACGAGGTATAAAAACTTTCAGGCAAAGTTGAAATGAACATGTTTGCCATTTGTGTTCACACATGCAGCTCATCCCGGAGAATTTCGGGACATTTTTGGGGAGTTTTGTGCAAGTGTGAAAACACCACAGAACGCAGATAGTTGGTGTCATCTCAGGAATCCTCTGGAGCCTCTCCAAACCAACAAGATAACCGAGAAGTCTGCACACTAACGTACGCATTTCAGCACGAAGCCTTCATCAGTGTTGCCAAATCAAGCCTGGGTCATCAAACTGGAGCTGGTCCGCCTTCAGTAGTTTGAAGCAGGAGTTATTTCAGGCGCTGTTCCTGGAGAAGGTTGTGAAATAAACGTAGTTAGATCACCGAGTTTAAACCAAAGCAAGAAAGAGTGTTTTTCTAATTTATCTGGAAGGACGCATGACGTGTGGATCAAACACGATTAAATGAAAATATCCTTCAGACATATTCAAACTAACCTCAATGGTGTCTGACTTTGCCCTTTGCTGTTTCAGGTACTTGGCCATCTGCTACCCGCTCCGCTCCAGACAGATGAGAACACCAAAGAACGCCATCACCTCCATCTGCCTGGTTTGGGTCTTAGCTTTGGTTTTCTCCGCTCCGTACCTCAGTTACTACACTCAGATGGACCTGGCCGGCTCCGTGGTGTGTATTCCTGCCTGGGAGTCGAAACCACGCTTCATTATGGACGTGTGCACTTTCATCTTCGGCTACCTCGTCCCCGTCATGGTGCTCGGCCTCACCTACGCTCGCACCATCCGCTACCTGTGGACGAGCGTTGACCCCGTGAAGGACGTGTCTGAGTCGAGACGAGCCAAACGTAAAGTCACCAAGATGATCATCATCGTCGCCGCTCTCTTCTGCCTCTGCTGGCTTCCTCATCACATCGTCGTCCTCTGCATGTGGTTCGGACGCTTCCCGCTCAACCACACCACCTACGTCCTCCGAATCCTCTCACACCTGGTGGCGTACACCAACTCCTGCCTCAACCCCATCGTCTACGCGCTCGTCTCGAAGCACTTCAGGAAAGGTTTCAGGAAGGTGTTCAACTGCTCGCTGAGGACGAGGGACGTCAACAAGGTGCACGTCGTCCAGGCGGTAAACACGGTCAGCAGTGAGGAGTCGTCGAAGTAAAGACAACGACCTCAAACTAGACCAGAAGAAGAGGAAGAAGAGCCAACTGTACATAGAGAACATAGAGAGTGGATTATTTTTGAGAGGAAGAATGGTCATGATTTGTCACAATCAGCTCCAAAGATGTCCTCCCCACTAGCAACATGTACTCCTGTGCATGTGAGGGTTCTCGTCGGACAAAAATTCCTTCGTTTAATTGATGACCCTCATTTGCCCGTAGGCTCTGATGTGAGTCTGACTCGTTGTTTGTATCTATATGTGACTGACAGTCAACCAGCCCACACCTGGGGCCCCGCCTCTCGCCATACTACAGCTGGATCAGCTCCAGCCCTCCTGCGATCATGTTTATCGATAGTTTTGTCCACTGATTGAACTTGCACAATGCACAAAAACAAAATGTAATTAACACCCAAATGTAACGCTTATACTTTACTGTTGATGCACCGAGCAGCCATGTTGGATATTTGGGAAAACAGAGGTTCAGGTGGCGTTCCTGATGACTTCACAGAATTTCCGACTTCCGAGGTCAAAAGAAACCATAAGTGTGTGAGTCCATTACCTGTCTTTGTATTAAGCCGATAGATACAGACAGCATCGAGGGCAACGCTCAGAAAACGTCTCATCTTTTTCACCCTGACACAATGCTGAAGAGCTGCTGAGTGACCTTCATCATGTTTTACGCAACCGAAGCACAGAAGACGAGCTTAGGCGCCAGTGGGATCCAAACATGTTTGTCTGTAGCCAGCTCTCTTTGTATTCATATTTGTGTTGAATGAAATGATTTAACAGCCTGTAGCACAGACACAAGATTATTTAAAGAGCATTTAAAAAAAGATTAAAATGATTCTTCAGCTTTAAATGCTGCTTAGATTTTTCATATATTCGATTTAAAGGGTTCCTATGTGCTTTATTCAAACACTTACAACCAGGAAGAAGATGGCTCCGCAGTCCGCAGTGAAGAAATATACAGACTAAATCAAATCCCAACAAGTTGAAGAACTGTTAAAGTACTGTAAAATACTGTGTTGTTGTCAGGGGATTTCAATGTAAAGAAGGATCTGCTCTCTCTGATGGAGGTCAGCAGTGTCACCCAAACGGACTGAAAACATCTGACTTTGCAGACGGAGTGACTCACTGCAGTCCAGGATCTAAAGGCTCACGTGACTCAGGAGGTTTAGGTTTGAACAGAATTTACCTGAGGATCGTAGGTGGATTCTCAGATGGATGGATTGGACGTTATGTAAGCAGTATGCAGGCAGACTTCAGCATCACTTCTTATCTGTTGTGTGACTGATGTAGCAGCTTGTACCCCCGAGAGTCTCGGTGTTGTCTCTGCTGGTTTAGACTTTAAAAAATCTGCTGCATGATGATTTAATGTTTCTGGAAACCTCAGTGTTGTTGCTGTAACGTGAGATATGAGAAAAGGAATCTTTGTATTTCCATGCTTGCCTGCAGGATGAACGTGCACAGAACATCATAATCAAGCTGCGATATAACCGCTGTCTGTGTCTGCCTAGCAACAAGTGACAGCTACTGTCATCGACTGAAACGTTTACTGCCGTCCATATGAAGAAGTCATTTTAAATAAAGAGTCAGCAGCTTTTTACCAAAAGAACAAAACAATTACTGCATCTCCATCGTCCCTTCTGGACCTCCATGTGTGCTGGTGACCCTGCCCCCCCACTCTCTCTCTCCCTCCTGATTGCTGACTCTTACACTGATCATCAAACACTCGTTCTCTGTGCAAACGTATCATCATTTGTTCTGCCTTCTTCACAAACACAGAGGTCACATTTGATAAAGATGTCTTATTGACAGTATTTGAAATGTTTCTCTCGCAGTAAAGAAACACCCTGAATGCTCGTTACTCTGTGTCTGGATGCTCGTGGTTCTAATGATGTGTTTCTCCTGTCGTTGACCTCAGCGGACGTTCAGGAAGGAGCAGCTATTTCTGGAAACTGTTCACTTTCTTTCAAACTAATGCTGAGATTCTAAAGTGCAGAACAAATGATGCCTGTGCCTGTGTGCCTGAAACAAAAACGACGACCCCGCACATTCTCTCATTTCCCTTTATTAGTTTGAAATGTGAAGCTGGGGCGGCTAAATTACATAAATACATCAGGTTGGTTTCTTTGTACAAAACATTCCGACACAAAGAGAGAGGAGGAGGAGGGGGGGTCTGAGCGTCTCGGCTCTCAGAGGAGCTCGTGTTGTGTTCAGGGTGACGTCTGTTTGGAGAGCGTGAGGATGAGGAGTCGGGGTTAATCAGGCGGACGTGTCGAACAGCCTCTCAATCATCTCCTCCACCTCCTCCGGTCGATACTTGTGATACTTCTCAGGGTTCTTAGTGAACGAGATGTTGGCACATCTGGAAGACACAAAGAGGAAAGAGAAACAGTCAGTATGAAGGGTTCAGAGCATGGAGGTGGTTCCGCCACATTCTCTGCAGGAAACCATAGCGACTGAATCAGAGCGTATTATGTTGGAGATGGAGATGATAGGTGTCGAGCAGCAGTTACTGCACAGAAGAAGAAGAGTACAAGTGGATAGCATTGTTAGCTCAGGCTACTTGTTAGCCTTCGTTAAACACACAGAGGCTCATGATGCAAAGAACATTTTTATCTTTGTTTCATAATTAGATTCTGTGTCCAGGAGAGGAGAATGTGGACCAATCACAGGGCTTGTGATCTGCGTCGTTTCAACATTTCTAAAGGAGGTGTACGTACGCAGGCGTCTACAGGACTGCGTGAACCTACGGCGTAGACTCCACACACAAGTATGACGCAGGCTTTAGTCTGAAATATTCCTGATGGAGGTTTAGTGAAGAGAGATGACCACGGTGCTAACAAAGCTGTTTTAAGGAAGAGATGTCAGAGGCGCTTCTTGTCAACAGGCAACTCCTTAAGGGCCCCTGGCCAGTAGGGGGCCCTCAAGGCTGACAAACTTTAAACCAGGGCAGGGGCTCAAAATGTGCAACGTTTGCAATGACAGAAGGAAACCTCTGACAGTCTCTAGAGTCACCACTACTCCAGGTTTTACACACTCACATGTTTTCATGCAGATAGAAACAGAGCGGAGGCAGACGTTTCTAAAGAATCTTAAAATGAAGTGATTGAGATTTGAAACACGTTTGAGGTGGAAAACTGGTTTTAAACGACGTGTAACGAAGAAAATGGAAATAAAATCAGTGAATCAATCTGGATGAGCTGTGTCACCTAAATGTAGCTCGAAGAGAGAACGGACAAACTGTGAAACAATTCAATGTTTTTCATCGTTGTCCTGGTTGGTCCGCTGGCTTCACGTCTGTGCAGACAGCTCGATGGTTAAAGAAACGAGGTGAGAGTGAGAGGAGAAGCAGCGTTTAAAACAAACATCAGAACCGAACCGAAAACTGTGATCATAACACCGAGGTACTTATTGAACCCTGGGCTGACTGTAGCTGACACATCATCATCCTTAAAGGTAACGACATCGAGCAGGTGTCATTAGCTTGATGAAAACACGTGTTAATGCCACGCTCACTCTCACCTCTGCAGGAAGCTCCGGTAAGCGTCAGACACCACTCTCTTCTGAGACTGACGGATGAAGTCTCTCTGCTCTTTGTCCGGGATGGCCCAGCCCTTCTGGATCTTACACAACTCCTCCAAGCCGTCGTTAAAACCCTGAGAGGCACCGAGGACGAGAAAAAGAGGTCCGTTTGTTTCTCATGGTCACGTTACGACTGTGTGGATCTTTACAGCGGGCGCGTTGAAAGACGAGTGGACTCACCTTGAATTTGTCTTTTATCACTTGGCGCTCCTTTTCCTTCAGCTGCAGGAAGACAAGAACTCGGTTACATCGATCACAAGGACGATCAAGCCCTCCGACTGAATCTTTTTCTACACATCTTATGAAACATGCTCGTACTTTTAGACCCTGAAATAACGGAGATATTAAAGAGGGGTCTCTGGTGTCCAGGTCCATCTTCTTAAGACGAACACTCGTTAATATTTCACGTTGAAGTTCTAACACATCAGTAATGACCTGTTGGAGACACCGGGCCTCACTGGGCCTCTGCTTAAAAACTGGCACTCTATAAACGCCTCTTGAGTGCCAGAAATCATACAGACGTGTTGAAGTTGACACGTCTGCACCAGAGTCAGAGAGAGATAATAAAATAAAGTTCTGACCTTGGTGCCGGGCTGGAAGACGGGCATGTTCCTGTCCGTCAGGTGCTCGGTGACTTTCACCCAGCTGTGAAACGCAGAAAGAAAGAGCTCAGAATATTTACAGGTTTAACAGTATGCTGTAGTGTTTGAGTCCAACATGCTTACCTGCTCTTGTACATGTAGATCTGCTGCTCGATCAGCTCTCTGTAGGAACTCTCTGCTTTCCTCTGAGTCACCGTCACCAGCTGGATGAGCTCGGACCTGAACACGACCACAGCAGAGACTCAGCAGGCCGAGGGACACTTTAACAGTCTGACAGTTCACTCCCTTCAAAGACTCCTCGCTGGTTTTATGAAGAAATGATCTAATCCAGTTTCATCACTAGTCTTTGTGCGTGTTTGTCTTGGTTTCTTTTAAATCTTTAGATCAGAAAAAGCTGAAACCACCTTCTAGACGTTCTCAGGTCTTGAGTGACATTAAAGGAGCAATATGTGACTCTGACACCTAGTGTTTAAAATGGGTACTGCAGTCCAGATTCAATACATTGCAGAGAGCTGTCTCCCCCCCCCCCTCCTCTCTAGAGTGGATGCTCACGCAGGTCACCATGTGGTGGACACTGAAGCTTCAGTGTTTATCCAGCTCTGCATCGGTCTGTAAACCTTTCTGCGTTCTAACCTCTCTCCATTTTTCAAAAGCATCTCCAATATTGATCCTAGTTTGAGCACGTTTCTGCTCGTGGAGCTTATTAGAAACATGCAGAGGCTTTTTAGGTCGGGTACAATCACTTCTATCTGAACCAGTTCTCTTGCCCGCTTCCATCGCTGCAACACCTGTTGGTTTGACCTGATAACTGCTCTCATATCTGGCAAACCGAGGGGCGTCCAAAACGGCCATTGCCTTAAAACCGCCTACCAGAACAAATAGAAGGAGGCTGGAGTAGAAACTCCAGATAAAGTCCGAGTGAAGAATTCTGTCTGAGCTACTCTCTGTTTGCGTTCACGTGTAGCTCCATAGTTCCTATTAAAAGTTTCACATTTATGTCACTAAATAATAAACACTCACTTCTCCAGCGACTTCAGGATGTAGTTGTAGTTGTTGTGCAGAAAGATGGCGCTCAGAGCCGAATCCTCGTACACTTTGGATTTACTGAGCAGGTTCAGCTGCAGGTTCCCCAAAACCTTACCTGAGAGGAGAAACATCCATCAGACTCCAAAAGAACCAATCACACAACAGAGATGTTCATCTCCTTCTGCACTTACATATATAAGTGCTGAGGAGCCTCTTGTTGAACTCCGAGGTGTAGCTGCTCGCCGATGAACTCGACTCTGGAAGAAACATTACAAGTTTAAACAGCGACAGCACTTTACAGTGACTGAACAACATTCAATGATGAGCTCTGATAATAACACGTCTGTCATTTTCTCTTTAAAGACGGAGTGGGAGGAAATCTACACTCGTGTTGATGAGTATTAATTACACAGAGGCCGTAAGGTTTCCTTTACAGCACCCTGTGGCGGTTCTTAAATCAAGCTGCATGTGACAGCCGAGTGATGATTTATTACACCTTTAACCTGCAGCGTTAAAAATAGGACTTCACCAACACAGAGAAGAGCCCCGTGTCCACCTAGAGTTTATTTCTGAGCGCCAGCATCCTTTTTAAATTGTTTTCAATGAGTGGAGAGCGTTTGCAGCAGCAGGCGACCGCCCGGAGAAAAAGGTAAGTGGCCAGCGTCATGCAGGAGCTCCCGAGCTGAATGCGCTGGCTGTGTGCTGGGGAGCTCTTGCATGAAGCGTTTGTGCGCTGAGAAGAAAAGCGCTACACGTCCGTTCCGTATTTGAGATGGTTTATTTCCTGATCCGACACGGCGCGAGGAGGATACAAGACACGATCCGTAGGAGGCTAAAATACGGGGAATATTATACATTTGGAAAAGAGCGTCGGTGGCGTCAACAGCGCCTTTCTGAAAAGTTGAAAGATTTTCAACTTGTGCGCTCGATGCTGGGCGCTGCACTTTTTCTCCAGGCGGCCGCCTGCTGCTGTGAACGCTCTCTACTCATTGAATACAATTGAAAAGCTGGGGCTCAGAAAAAATAACACTTGGTGGACACGGGGGCGTGGCCTAACTCCTCAGCAGCGGTGGAGAGGAGGAATGTCGTTCTGTCGACATTTGTGGACGTCAATCATAAGATCAGTGAATAAAAGAAACAGTTAAAGATGAAATTACCCGGAACACTTCAAACATTAAATGAAACTCAAAAAGCTGATTCTTAACATTTCACTTTAAACTGCTTTAACTGTTGGTACTGTACGCCAGTATTTCTGCTTTTTTAACGGTGAATTTGAACTTTATGAACAAATAGTACTACTTCCTGAATAGTCGGGGTACTTGTGCTTACCTCGGGGGTCTAAAGGAATATTGTAAGTGTCCCCCAGTACTTAAAGGACGGAAGCAAGGCAAGAGAGAAGAGAAAGAGAAAGAGGCACAAGTGCAAAAAGGTTAGAAGAGATTTGTTAGTGCAGAGTAAGCAAACAGTCGTCGGCCAGGCAGCGAGGAGGCGAGCGTTTCAAAAGAGGGCGGGACATGAAGGAGGCGGGACATGAAGGAGGCGGGGAAAGAAAAGCTGCGATCAAGAGGAGAGACAGGAGAGAGCCAGAGACCTTCAGAGTCAGGATGAAAACAAACAAACACAAACCAAATTTCAGCTTGAACTAATGAATGCATCTTTTGTTAAATATTACGTGAAAACTTTGAACTCATGCTGGACAGGAAGGGCGTCACAGAGGCTTACGCACGACGGCAGGAGGAGGAAAAGGTCGAAGGAGTCAGTGGAAACACATCACAGAAACAGAATGGGGTGGAGGGGACAAGGTAAACGTATTGTTGCTTTGATGGGAGATCAGTGAGAAGGTCCACAGCGATCGAGTGTGTTTTTCATGTCTCCAAAGACGACCTCCTGCAGCAGCATCAGTAATAATTAATAGACACATCTGGATTCAAGCAAAGCAGTCTAAGTGTTTGGACCGTGTCTTGTTTTAGCTCTGTGGTTCATGGACTGACAATAAAAAATATGCTAAGCTAAGCGTAACTAAAGCTTCCTCATATTGGAGCTCAAATCTAATTGGTTGCTCAGACTGTGTGTTCAGGAGTCCAGCTGCTGAAGCCAGGCATTAACTGTGTGATATGTCAGACTGTTTCTGAGCTGACTTGTGAGGCTGATTTTGCAGTCGGGTTAAATCTCAGCCAGATTGTGAGCAGTGTAGTGTACGAGTAGACATGAGTGCCGATCGCGGTCCGATCAGCTGCTCCCGACTGGTCAGATGATTTTCTGGCATATTTAGAACGTTGGTCGTACGGCTGCACACACTCGCACAGTGAGAACAGATCCCCAAGCTGTCCTGATTGTGTCTGCACAAACTGGCAAACAGCGCCTGAAATCGCCATGACAACAGCAGGCAGGCCTGTTTGATTTGGAGGATTTGCAGTAAATGTCTGCAGACCTGCAGCTGACAGGGAATATCTGCTATGATTTAGCTGCTGGTCAGCTTGTTTGAAAGTTATGCTGAGTGTGTGTGTGAAAAAATGTGTGTGTTCTTGAGCCGTGAATATGTGACAGCTGAAATACACATAGATCTGACTTTAACCTCCGTCTGTGGGAGATTTCAAAGGAAACTTTATTGACAGTCGTGAACGCTCCGTCCTGATTTCACTCGCGCAGTGTGAGCTCATCATTTGTGAGCTTTGGTCGAGCTTTTGCACCAGGCTGTAAACATGTTAATCTCTGCTGTAAAAACGGCTTTTTTGGATGTGGTGCGTTTCGGACTTCCGTTGCTTCTGCAGCCAGCCTGAAACGGACACTCGAGGAACGGCAGGATTTTGCACTTCTGCATAGGCTTCATTTTCAAGACCGGAGGTTGCCGCTTGGTTCCACCGCGACATTTTCAAAATCCTACGGTGTGTACCCGGCCTCAGCGCTGTGTGGAGGGACTGTTCCCTGTCCACGTATTGACTGAATAATAAAGTGTTTGTGTGTGCAGGTTAACTGGAGATCTGCTCTGATGTCTAACATGTAACCATCATGGATGATATTAACACTAAACGAAACAGCGTCTGTGCAGCCAGCAGGAGGTCTGACATAACCAAGAGCTAACAGAGAGAGTGTGTGTGCGTGTGTGTGTGTGTGTGTGTGTGTGTTTGTGTGTGCACCTTGTGAGGCCAGCATGGCTCCGGCCGTCTCGTGGAAGTCCAGCAGCTGCTGCAGGAACAGGATTGCCTGTGGGAGGGAGAGGTCAAGGTTAGCATCGCCTCGGCTTGTTTATTAAACACACAAACGCGCTCTCTGCCCGCCGCTGTTAGCAGTTTCCATGGAGACGGGCAGAGACGGACAAACAGATAGGACCTTGCAGAAAGGTGTTAGACTTTGAAGAGGAGAGAGAGCAAACAGATCGAGCAGAGTTACGTAACGGAGAGGTGAGGGAGTGTTGACCTACGTTACTGGTCAGCTCGTGGACCGTTCCATCCTTCGGCATGTTGTACTCTTTATCGGGGTCATTCTGAGTTTAAACAGGAGAGAGGTGATTTGTTAACGGTTGATTAAATGATCAGTGATTGGTGATTTGAGCGTTAACTGAGAGCATCTTGCCTTGATGCTGTCTGCAAACTCCTCCAGAGCTTTGGCTCCGATCGTCTCCATGGAGGTGATGAGAGTCGGCAGCTTGTTCTTGGTGCTCGCTGCTGTTCCCTGAATACACGGACAAAGAGAGATTCAATAGTTAAGATTAACGTTAAATTAAGATTGTCTTTGTATGCAGCGTCTTTGAGTAAATCCTGAGACCTGCAGCGTGGCGTCAAAGTCGGACTTGTTCATCTTCAGGTGTCTGAGGATGGGGAAGATGGTGAGCACGGCCGAGTAATCGTGACGCATGATGGCTCTGCGCGCTGCAGACACGATGTTGTCTCCTTCCAGCATCAGGTTGTCCAGCGCCTCCTGTGGTCGGACGAGGGAACACAGAGAAAAATAGACGTTAAAGCTGAATCCAAACCTTGGTCTTACATAGTATAATAATAAATATCATTAAACAATATATCATGGGGTATTCTGCAGAGACGTTTTGAATACGGCCTTTGTCTAAATGAAGCAAAATGAATGACAGATGATTTGGGTTTCAGGAGCCCGATGCTGCACGTTGACAGCTCATTGAGACTAACGTGTCTCAGGTGAGTTTGTTTCAGTAGTTTACAATATTTTGCGATGAAAAATTTAAATGTCCTTTAGGGCTTTCAAACTTGCAGAAACCTCCTGACAAACTTCCTGAAGTGTTCGGAGTGAGCTGCATGTGCGAACGCAAACAAAAGTGTCTCCTCCAGCCTCCTCGTATTTATTCTGCAGAAAGTCAGAGTGAGCTGATGTGAGAACGCAGCAGGATATAATCAGGAGAATTCACCTCGAGCGAGTGGGAGGGGGTGGTGACGTTTATTCCCTGTGATCGCTGCACGACCATAGACTGTCTGCACGCCACCGCTATAATCTCCGTGCTCTAATGAACCTGCTGCATTCTGTTTCCTGTTCTCCAGTATGTTCTTCTCCACTCTTTAGTTCAGATTGTGATTCTGTTCAACTACACGTAGCATTGATAGAAAGACAAATATTCTCATTATAGCGTCGTATAGAGGACTCTGTTGCTTCGTCTGCCCCTTCAGCGTTGTTACTTTGAAAGTCATGTCATACCCCCCCTTATGTCTGAAAGTGATAGTCTCCCGCTGTGAGGAGCATATGTGAACAACCTGATCTCCGTTAATTCCACTGAGCCGATCTCAGATGAGCTGATTCATGTCTGTGTCTGACCTGAATGAGGGAGTCGAAGGTCTTCTTCTGGTGGTGCTCAGGGATGATTTCAGCCAGCAGGGCGTACTCGCTCTGGGCCAGCTTAACAAAGGCACTGATACAGTGGATGTAAGAGTCGATCTCGATGTCGAGGACATCGTCCTTCCCTGAGAGGAGCACCGGGAGAGATCAAGTCAGTCAGACCACCAGAACGTTTCTATTCTGTGTCTGTGTCTGGTTGTTAAAAAGCAGTTTAAGTGTGTTTGTATATATTTGTACATATATGTGTTCATATTAACTCTGCAGGCTGCACGTGTTTGATCAAATAAAATGAGACACCCGTCTTCTAACCCTGCTTTGTTCCTTCTCTTCCCCCACGTTCCCGTCACTCACCTGCAGCGGCCCCGTGCTTCTCGGTCAGGGCGTCAGACAGGTGTTTGACCCGCAGGTCGTGATCAAAACCTGGTGGGTAGGGGGGGGAGGGCGGGGTCAGCAGGAACACAGGCCTAGTCAAACCTGGGGGGTCGTGACTAGGCCAGTCAGAAGGGGAGGCGGGGGGGGCAAACCTGAACCTGGAAGATCTGAACCGACCACCACCAACCAAGCACCCAGCAGGGGGGGGGAAGCAGGGGACACCCACTACAGTCAGGTTTGTGTTTTTGTGTGTCTGGTGTCTGTGTTAGTCAGTGTGTGTGTGTGTGTGTGTGTGAGAGAAAGAAGTCACAACAGCTCTTTGAGTCAGTGCAGCGTTTAAAGGTCGTTTCATCCTGACAGACTCTGACGCTCTTAAATATCACCAAACATGATAAACAGGATTTCATGTTTCCCAGAATGCCTTTCACCAATGCTTGCAGGATGTTCTACAGTTACTCCATGTGCCTTTGTGTTCTTTCATTTCCTGTTGTGAGAATCATGGAGGGTCTGGGTCACAGAAGGATCGCGTGGCTACACTCGTTCACTAAACATACACAAAGGGTTAAACGCTCCTTTTAAAAACACTGATACGTGTTTCATAATGAATGTGTTTGCCTTTTATTTCCACTTCTATTTCTCCGTATTGCTTCATTAAAAGATGTCTGACTCGTGGTTTGTGCTCTTTGAAACATCTGCATGTTCATGAAGCTGTTGTGACTGAGGAGCTTTACGTGTGCTTGTTTCTCTGAATGAGAAACAACATTGAAGACATAAACACGGGTACACTGTGAGCCAGGAGAGAGAGAGAGAGAGAAGACACCGGAGAGAAGACCGAGGTGAGTTACCTTCCAAAGGAGTGAGGTTAGAGCCCCCCTTTTTCCCATCCAGCCCATGCTGTGAGTACTGTTTCAGAAGGTTCTGAGCCTTTCGAATGGTCCCTGGTCCCATAAACACAGAGACAGAGTCCAGAGGAGGGAGGGGGCAGCAGGTCCAGACAGCCAAGAAACAGAAGGAGGAAAAAGAAGAAGAAGAAGAAAAAGGAAGAGCCAGGTGATGAAACACAGCGACCACCACCCAGACAGGCGGCAGAGGTTTGTACAGTATGTGGAGGAGGAGGGGGGGGCACAGCCTAACACCACAGCTACACAACAGGAGGACCGGTGAGAGACAGAGCGACTACAGCTACGTCGTGACAACACACCAGGATACACGTGCTCATAACGGGGGTCATGTAAGAGCAGAATAAACAGGTTAGGTCAGGTGTAAACACATACAACACAATAAACATTCATATCCAGTATTAATAAGACTAGCATCATAATAACAGTCTGTTACATGGTTTAGACATTCAACATATTAAAAACACAGAATCGTAGCTCGGTTAGGGAGTTAGTAAGCTGGAGCACTCAAAGCGGCATTTTTCTTTAGCCACAAGGGGGCAGAAGAGTGCAGCATCAAGCTGAAGGCCTGCACACTATGCATCAGTTCAGACACTATCATTCATTCAAACACTTCAACTGCACCTGATTGGGTCAAGGAGACAGGAAACTACCACTGGCACCAATAGTTTAAAGGTCACATATTATTCAAAATCCTCTTCACCATGTTTCTCTAACTCTAATATGTGTCTCTAGTCTGTCTACAAACCCCCCAATGATGAGAAAAGTCCATCCTCTCCGTCTTTTGCCTGCTCCACTTTTCAGAAAATTTGTGCTCAAACAGGCCGTTTGGAGATTTTCCCTTCATGACATCACAAAGGGCAGTAACCCCTCCCCCAGGTGGGTGACACTCCCACAGCTAGGTGTTTGTTCTGCCCTCTGAGTCTGCCTTCTCACCGTAAACAATAGGACATGGAGCGAGAAAGCCCGAGCCACCCAAGTCCTTCCAGAGAGGGGCGTGGTCAGACACAGCTCATTTACATTTAAAGCTACAGACACAGAAACAGCCTGTTCTGAGCAGGGCTGAAATAGAGGGGTTTATAGGCATGATCAAATACAGGATCAGAGTGGATTTAGAACAAGACACTTCACACACATGTTTTGAGGAGCTCTGAGACTTATTTACACTGAAGAGGAGGAGAATATGAGACCTTTAAATGTCTGCATGCTGAGTGAGAAAGCATGATTTAAATGCAGACTTTGTGGTGCCGATGAAACTGTGATTAATAGCGCAGCCCGACTTTACAGTAAATATTCTAAAGATCCAAAGCGACGAGCTTAAAGAGGCTAAAAAACTTGTTCTGTCTGGGGTTCATACAATCAAAAGACTTCATCCTTCACACAGTCTCTCACTCAGTTATGAATACAGAAGAAATGAATGATGAGTGGAGCGTGAACAAATCAGATCACTTCTACAGATCTGTATGAAACCTTTCCTCATCACAGTTTCCTTCTGATTGTTATGTGTCGTTGTTCTGACTCTTCAGGACAAGCAGCAGCAGCAGCAGAGCGAGCTGTGAGTGTTGATCGCGTTCATTAGAATCAAGCAGAGCTCTTTGATTTAAACAGAGCCGACAGATGAATGCAAGAGGAAGAAGAAGACTACACACATCTGATCACGACAGCACACACACAGAGTCTGCCACAAACATCTACTCAGTCACACAAACACTGAAGTCTGCAGCTTCTGGTCTCATGAGGAGCGACAGTTCAACTGGATTTCAGTGAGCTATCAGCCCTTCAAGTAACTGAAGGGTAAAACTTTCTCGCACTCATTTTTAGAACTCATGTCAGTTTCCAGACGATACACTGCATGACATCTGCAGCACGGGGCTCGGTAGATACCCCGAGTGTGTTGAACTCACTCCGTAGACTAGGCCTCGAGTGTTTGTCCTCAGACTGATGTCAGAGAAATCTCCTGTGTGTGTTTTCTTAATCCTAACTTTTACTCTCTGACACAGTTGCTGCAGTTCCCAGCAGGACACACCGCCAGTGAAACTACAAGCTTCATTCTACTCTAAAAACAAAACAACAACATCAACATCTCTCCGGGGAACAGAGAAACATCTGCTGTCTTTACTTCTCTGCTCAATGTAATCCTGTCTCTGATTTAACACACGGACAGAAGCAAGCACGAGGCACACACTCAAGCTTTGTGTTTACCTGGGATGAAGACTGTCATCACAACATTGGGATTATGAAGGAGGAAAGGATGAAGGATTAGTTTGAGTGAAATCACAGAGAAACAGAGACGTGTGTGTGAGCGCGTGTGTGTGTGTGTGAGCGAGCGAGCGTGTGAGCGTGTGTGTGTGAGCGTGTCTGTGTCTGTGTGTGTCTGCGTGTGTGTGTGAGAGCGTGTTTGAGTGTGTGTGTGTGTGTGTGTGTGTGTGTCTGTGTGTGTGTGTGTGTGTGTGTGTGTGTGTGTGGAGAGGTCGTGGAGAGGTCGTGGAGGATCCTTGAAACTCTAGTATGTGGCTGGATGTTGATCAGACTCAGAGAGGTGAAGACGTGGTTTCCATGTGATGAATGGAAGCTGCTATCATTTCATAATCAACATTGTGCAGACTCGTGTGTGTTAGACGTATCTCTATAAACTTGAGTGTGATGATTACACATTGACGTGGAGAGAAAGTGAATCATGTGTCTGAGAAGGCTTCCCTTGCTGACCTGGTCTCTTTGGAGCCTTTTTGGTGGGCGTGTCCTTGCGCTTGGTTTGGACGGCGGGCGAATAGAGGATCCCAGAGGAGGCGCTGTTCTTACGGAAGTGATCCTTCAGACCTTTGATGGAGCGGTCGAGCTGGTTGGACCGGATCTGGAAGTAGACGTTCATGAAATCTGCAGAAAAGAGAGAAGAGCGGACCAAATGTTGTCGATACTTAATGTTCGAGACTTTGCATTTAAAAGATCAAGAGCATCACAAAGTCACAAAGCTTAAAAAACCCCAACAGATCTCTCTCTGTCGCGAGTTAAAGAGAGAGAGGGCCTCATTCACCTGCTCTTAAAACCCAGGGAGGGAGGGAGGAGAGAGGAAGAGAGGGAGAGAGGGAGGGAGGGAGGAGAGGAGAGAGGGAGGAGAGAGGGAGAGAGGGAGGGAGGAGAGAGGGAGGGAGGGAGGGAGGAGAGAGGGAGAGAGGGAGGGAGGAGAGAGGGAGGGAGGGAGGGAGGAGAGAGGGAGAGAGGGAGGGAGGGAGGGAGGAGAGAGGGAGGGAGGGAGGGAGGAGAGAGGGAGGGAGGGGGCAGATTAAATGAAGGAGTGGGATTACTGAAACATGTTGAACCAATCATCATGTCAAAGTGTCGAGAACAGTAAAATGTAAAAACATGTTTGGAACACTTTCACTCATTAATAAATAAATAAAGATATAATAAACATATCTGTGCCTAGGACTTCTATTATTGTTGCCATGGTGACAAAATAGGTTTTCAAAATTGTTTGATTTCTATTTTATAACATCCAAATGTAAAATTCTGGTATCATGAAATCTCTTACCAAGAGGAGTTCTAAAATATGTTTTTCTTTCTTTTCACAACAGGTTCATGAAATTCTTTCAAAAGGTGCTGAGCGAGTTTAGAAAGACGGAGAAGCGTGACGGAGAGCCCAGCACCGATCAGGTCTAAACAAGCGGACACATCCGTACCCTGGTTGCGTCCGTACTCCACCAGCCAGCCGGCGATGCAGATGATGTCCTGGAGAACGGCCTCGGGCAGGTGTTCCAGCATCACGTCCTCCTGGACCTCCAGCTCCTCGTCCACACTGATGGCGTCCAGGATGAGGATCGGGGGAACGGGTTTACTGTAGCGCGTCAGAAGGCTGCGGAACTCTGCCTCCAGCAGCTCTTTACCTTTCTCAAAGCGTGCTTTCTGCAGAACACAAACAACAACAACTATTTGTTTAGTTATGACAGCAATGTGCAAACATTTACAACACAGTGATGGCCACAAACGAGATAAAAGGGTTAATTAATGCAGCGATGCATTTCAACTAGTGGCTGATTTCCTTCTATGGTTTCATGTGTAACTGTTTGTGCTGATGATGTAGAGTGAACTGGATCAGTTCTAGACAATGACATTACGTCCTCAAACTCACTGCAGTAAGACGAACGTCTAACCAACACAGATATTAGAGACAGACACTTTCATAAGAGTGGAGTCAATCGTATCATCCACCTCATCAACAGTAGATCTACAGCTTTAAAGGAGCAATATGTAACTCTGACACCTAGTGTTTAAAATGGGTACTGCACTCTAAATTCTAGTCATTGCAGAGAGCTGTCCCCCCATTCCTCTCTAGAGTGGATGCTCACGCAGGTCACCATGTGGTGGACACTGAAGCTTCAGTGTTTAGCCAGCTCTGCATCGGTCTGTAAACCTTTCTGCGTTCTAACCTCTCTCCATTTTTCAAAAGCATCTCCAATATTGATCCTAGTTTGAGCAGGTTTCTGCTCGTGGAGCTTATTAGAAACATGCAGAGGCTTTTTAGGTCGGGTACAATCACTTCTATCTGAACCAGTTCTCTTGCCCGCTTCCATCGCTGCAACACCTGTTGGTTTGACCTGATAACTGCTCTCATATCTGGCAAACCGAGGGGCGTCCAAAACGGCCGTGTGGGGGTGCCTTAAAACCGCCTACCTTCTCTGGTCCAAACAAATCCAGACCATTCAGGACCAGAATCTAAAGTTAGAAGGAGGACATACTGGCTGCTGCATTGTTGTCAGAGAAGCCAGCACTTCAACATAGCATGTTTCCTTAAAGTCTGATCATAGAGTAAGCTCACTTTATCAGCTATATACGTATAAAGACAAAGGTTAATACTGCACCACTGTGTTGAGTTCGGGGCTGTCGGGGTTGTTATCCTGAAAGTATTCCACAGCTTTCTGAATCTTTGCAATACAAGCGAGATATTCATCCAGTCTGCCTGTGGGCCTGAAACAGAAAAAACACAACGTTATGACCCATCTTACATTTTCTATAAGGTCTAAATCTACATCATCAAATATAAGTGACCAAAGTCTGACCCCTCTCTGATGATCCTGTCCGTGTCTTTGGCCACGTGGTAGTAACTGATGACGTGGTCCATGCAGGACAGGGTCTTGTCCACGTTCTCCTGCAGACGCTGCAGATTCTCCGTCTGCTTGTGGACCGGGATGATGGAGTTCTCCAGCTGCATCAGGCGACTCTCGAACGAAGACAGGATGGACACCTTACAGATTCAGGAAAGAACATCAACATGTGTCATAAATGAACACGAGAGACGAACTCTAGCTGTTAGTTCCCTGAGTGGGTGCTGGATCCAAAAACGAAAAGAAAAAGATCCTCACAACAAGGAGCGCCCGTTAAAGGGCGAGTGGGCATTAACGGGAGCTCCTTGGGGAGCAGATCTTTTCTGCTTCTTTTACCGAATAGATTACGTTTTTTTGAACCAAATAACCCCAGGTCTGAACAAAGTTTAGACTTGTTGAACTTGGACACAGAGTCTCTAAGGACTGATTAAACCTCAGTGAACACCAGGCCTAGTGTAAGAAAATGTGTTTAAATGGAGCGCCACCATCTGTTTTCTTTAGAGAACAGAAGAAGTAAACGGTAAATGGACTTGAGCTTCTTTTCTGGTCTTCTGATTACTCAAAGCGCTTTTACACCGCAGGTCACACCTGCACATTCACACACTGATGGTCGAGGTTTCTAAGTGACCATCAGAAGGAACTAATCCCATTCATACACATTCATACGCCGCCGATGAAGCAGCGACTTGGGGTTAAGTGTCTTGCCCAAGGACACATCGGACATGTGGCTGCAGGAGCTGGGGATCGAACCCCCGACCTTTCAGTTGCAAGACGACCAACACTACCAACTGAACCACAGTGCATTCATTCACTTTATACTTGATTTCAGATCCATAATTCCATATCATCATAAAAAAGCACAAGAAATATAAATACAGGACATCATTGAAGGGATATAAGCACTACACTTCACCAACAAACAGCCTGTGATGATCTGTTGGTCATTGCTCTCTGTTTCATGTCTGTAACCTGTTAGATGATCTGCTGCTTTGGTCTGGACTCTCACTGAGGATTTCCTGCTTACACTGACAACATTAAACAGATGTAGATAAAAACCAGTTGTACATAAGACTAGTGTCGACTCTATTGTTCCGGGTCTGTGAATGGTGATTGTGTTTGTATGATTAATAAGTGAGGGAGTAGTGTGTGTGTTTATTACCATGCCCTTGGTCAGCTGATCACTCTTCTCCATGTTTTCTCGGATGAATGACAGCGTCTCCTGCTCCTGAATCCCCACAGAAACACAATGACTCACTTATTTCATGCTGACAGTGAGCTCGGACATCTTATTTGTCGTAAAATAACAATTAAAACAACTAGTCAAGCTATTTTTCTGATCATTTCTAGTACAAATGGCTGCACTGTGATGCTTCCTTCCTGACCTGCTTCAGTTTCTCCTCGATCTCCCGCTTCCTGGCGGACGCATCCTCGGTAGGAATCATCCTGGAGGTAATTCCACTCAAAGGACCTCCACCAGTGAATTTAAACCGACTAACACACCACTTTATGTCGTAAAAATGATGAAAAACACAACCAGGTGCTCCTGTTGTGGGAAACTAAAATCAACCACGTCAAGCTAAGGCAGTTAGCCGTTACAAGGCGAAAGTTTCCGGTTTGAATTTCAAAGTAAAATACTCAATGTCCCCTAAACACGGATTTCTAGTTGTCCTATACTTAAAATGTATCAACAGGATTTACATTGTCATGTGTAATTTAAACATGAGTTACAAGTACGTTTTTGACGTGGAAGAACAACGCGTAACAAATGTTTGTTTCAGGTGAGATAAACTAGTTGCTCTTATTTTGAAAGTATACCACCCCACGTTCTGGTACAAAATTAGGCGTGGCTTCTCTTCCGGGTCCATCTGATCCTGGGACCGTTTGGAACGAAATTTACGCCATGTTTGTTGTGGAATATAAAACGATGCCATTTAAATATTAAATAGGAAATCATTCATAATGATTTTATCTAATTTCTGTTAAATAACTCGATTTGTATACCGAAAAATAAAGCAAACTTTAAAGATCACAGCCTTTAAGAATGAGGTGCGACCAGCCGCTTTACCTTCTGGCCCCTGTTGGCATTGACTTTGCAAGTTTAGAATTCATTTTGAAATAAGTGCTTCCATATTTTTGTGTAAACCCTGCTGAGAGTAAACAACAACAGCTATCCACAAATCCTTGTTTCATTTTCATAAAATAAACTTTGTAGTATTTATTCACATCATTTCACGTCTAACGGGTTTAGATTTTGAAGTATTGGTCACGTCCTTTAAGTTAACGCAAACCCACACTGAGAATAGTCAGATTTACTGAGGTGTTTCTTTGTTTGATCATTTCGTGTATAATGAATAACTGCAAAGAAAGAAAACCAGCACGCCATTCAGAAAAAAGTTACAAATGTATTAGCACAAAGGAAGACGTTCCACATAGTTTCTTTTACATACACATTTACAAACCTCCTGGAATACTTTACACTCTTACTTTACAAGCTTGTCTTTGATACAAACACCAACGTTTGTACCTCTTCCAAACTACACGGTTTCATTAAAAAAAAAAGATTAGAGTTAAAAAGCAAAATAAACACAAACTAAAGAAGATCCCAACCTGAAGAATCCTTTAGAGGGAGCTGTGAGACGACATGATCCATCACACTACGCTCTGCTTCACATCCTTTATCGCTCATGCAGTCACACTTCAGTATCAGGTAGTAAAATAAACTGCTGGATTTCAGTTATAAGCCCTGTTCAGACCGCCGTTTCCATCTGTGATATTAACGCCCCTGTGACGTTTCGCCTTCAATCTGAATTAGCCCAGGTGTAATGGAGGGATGATATGATCCCTCCTCTGTACCATCTTTAGAGGTAGTAACAGAGGCGAGGCGGTTTCTGTGCAGCCAGCAGGGGGGAGCGCAGCGCTGTGTGTGTGCATGTCTGACTGTGTGTGTGTATGTGGAGCTCCTGCTGTGCCGTGCTTCCACAATGCCATTATCCATTATCTTAAACGCTTTTCCCGTTGGGGGTTGTGGCTGAAGCCGATCCTCAATGCTGAAACGCAACGTGAATTCACAGACATTGGCAACAATATTTCCACCGTTTTGGAATCCATATGAATGCACAAAGACGTGATGACGGCTGAGCTTAGTTACGGCACCTTTGCGAAACAAGCAGTCTGAAGAGGGCGACTGAAAACAGCTACGAGACCTCAGCACTCCCTGTGGAAACCAAAACATCCCTCTTTTTATTGACATTACATTAAAAGAAGAAAACACAATGAGTTTAAGTTCATGTTGCAAAAGGGAATTTTTCTACGTGTCCACTTGATAAAAGAAAATATATAATAGCATTAAGAATAATGCAAACGTAACATCGCAGAGCGGCACTCTACGATTCCTCTTCTTTAGACATGGCCTGTGGAGGAAAATAAAAACAAAGACATGCATGAGAGTTTGTAAAATGTGAAGTTATCCCACCACTCAGTTTGTTCTAGTCCCACTTCAAATCACCTGTTTGAGGAACTGACGTCCAAAATAGTTGGTAGCCATGTTCTTCAAGCTGGTCTTTCCTCCCACTTTACAGCGCACATAGCCGTACAGGTTGGCCCCTTGCAGCACGACACCCATGATCACTACAGGCTGTGAGAGGGGACAGTTTTCAGAGTTTGACTTTTAGGATTTGACAACAATGCAATATCGTTTTAGAAGAAAATGCTAATATTCTATGCTTCTCTTTTTATCAACAAATCCACTGAAGAGACCAAAAGCTGAGACTAACAGTGTCACATCATCCCAGGGGAAAAAAAATGGAATTTGAGTTCTTCCTCCATCTTCTCCTCGGTTTGTTTTCTTCAAAGTTGAGTTTTGCTCAGCTTTTAGTCGGGAACTGCTGCTTTTACAAACATGTCATCCTGTTAGTTTGTGAGAGAAAACCTGCACGAAAATCTTTGTAACGTAGAAACACCCAAACTGATTAAACAGCAGCTGATAGTAGCTTAAAAAAAAGAGAAATGTCCAACATGTCCATTTCCATTAGTGAGCTGTCTGGCCTGATTTAAAGAAACTAACACATTGGTGGTTTTGGTCCTCTTCTTGGATTTGCTGACAATGAAAATAGATCAATAAGCCATTTTTAAAAGTGTAAATGAGGACTTACCACCCATTTGATCTCAAATGAAAACAGAGTGCTGAATGCAAAGATGACCCAGATAACCGGACAAATAATCAGTCCAAGCCAGAAGATTCTGGACTCGGATGCAGAATCGGATGCTTGTTGCTTCCCAGAACCCTGAAAAAAATAGAACAGGATATTCTCACAGTTAGGACATCTGCAAATACTATAAGACTTGATGATTGTAAACACCAAGATCCTTTAAACACCCAGACCAGGATAAAACGGTGACTGAAACACAAAAGCACACCAACATGGAACAAGAAAAGGAGCATCTCACCTTCCTCGCCTCAAACACCCAGTGGCTGCGTCCATCGTCGTCTACTTGGTTCCACCACCTCAAACCGACCATCAATCTACCTGTGATGTTCTGCAATTACACATAATATTCAAATCAATGTCAGCATGGGATTTATTATCTTTCACTGGAGAATACTGATGCTGTCGAAAGAAGTCAAAGACAAACCTTTACTGCCCAGAAGTCACACGAGAGCAGAAGGATTATCGTGACCATGCAGCCGATGAAACCTGGACTGAAGATATCACAGAGCAGGTACACGAGGATGGCTGTGGCTCTGAAGAAGAGGTGGAAGAACGAGGCCACTGGATGCCTGGTAACACATTGTAACACGATGAATGCAATGTTGAGCATGTTTTATCTAAATGGCAGAATATTCATATATCATACTGCAGAGCTGCAACAACTGAGTGTTTGTAAAAGCAGATTCTTTCGTGGATTAATGGTTGATATGGTGACACTTTATACTATAACTCATTTGCTAAACTGTTGTTGCAGCTCTTCCTTGTTTTATCAAACAGATTGTTGTTTTATTCCTCCTGCGTTTGCCTTCCATACTGTCTGTTTATTCTGTATACACCAAAGCCAGCTGATGAGTAATAGATCAAAACAGCTCGGACTACAAACGTGTTATAAACGTAAAACAACAAGAACTCCCCATGCTGAAAATCCAGACCCCTCCTCCCACCCCAAGTACAGATTCTATATTTGTCTGTAGAATCTCTGAATAGAGATCAGTCATCTGTTAACTTACTTGATATTTGTCTTCTTCGACCTTTTCCCTGCATCCTCCTCTGCATCGAACAGAGACACGTCTTCATCATTGGTATCCTGAGGGATCAATAAGGAAGACGCAAAGCCCCTTAGAGATTTAGTACACATAGCTATCTCAACAAACATTTGAAAACATATGATTTGTCAAGGGTCCTGTGAGCAGGTCCTGATTGGTCCTTTAAGATTACTTTACTGGCTGCTGCATTGTTGTCAGAGACAATTCACTTAGCAGACGCTTTTTATCCAAAGCGACGTACATCAGAGAATCAGAGGAATCAGAGACTTCAACATGTTTCCTTAATGTCTGATGATATAGTAAGGTCATTTTATCATTCACTAGATAAAGACTTGTTCTTACAGATTGGTCCTTTAAATCTTCACATAGACTTTGAACCCCCTCCTACCCAGCGTGAACTCTTCTGTTTTTTTTCCTTTTTTAAATCCAATGCATTTGATATATATGTTCAGCTGTGTTCATTTATTAGTGTACATGATTTCTAAAATAGTCTTTTTTGTATACAGCTAAATTGTAAATAATAACTGTAGTTGTGAATAAAGGGGAAAAAGTTCGAACAAAATATAAATGGCCACGTTCGGCCTCCATAGTTAATAGTTAGCATTACATAACCATTAAGCTAGCCTCTAAACCACTTTAAAAAATGTACTTAAATATACATCACACAACTGCAGCTTTAAAAGCGAGACTGAGTTGCTTTGCGAGTTTATGTTGTAGTTGGAAAATAGTGTTTAACTTTAGCTAACGTTAGCTGGTGTTTCGGTTCAACGAGTTACCGTGTTAACTGTCGACTATCAGCCGAACGCGTACGTGGTTGTCGTAGTTACAACAGACGTTGAAAACGGAAAAGTATTCGTGAACGTCCCACTGCTTTACTGACACATCTGATTAGCATTATATTCACATTATTGTGAAAACAACGTAACAAAGCAAAAACTGTGAGGACAGTACGTTTCAAACAGCTGCTGTACTACAGACAACCACAGAATCATTCAGCGGAGAAGCACCAGTTAACACGGTCACTCGTTTAACCAGTACACCGATCATCATAAACACAGCAGCTCCTAGCTCACGGTCGCTAAATTATGAGCACAAAGTTTAAACCCACATAAATAAACACTGTCATAGATTATATCAGGTGACGTGCGTACGTTTACGTGGTTTTGTAAACGTGACGGACAAGCTAAAATAACTGTAAGCGTACAGAAATGTAAATAATTAGCATGCTAGCCTTCTACTTAGCAACATTAGCACGACAGATGTTTCCCCTTAGTAGAAGAACATATCCTGCTAACGGACTATATTGTTCCACTTTTTTTTATCCACATATTAAGACGCGACATATTCTGTTTATTATATCACATACAAAAAGAAGAAAATATTTAAAATCTACTTACCCCTGCTAACATCTTGAAATTTGAGCAGCCTCTTCCTGGTTACATGCTCAGTTGGAACCTACGTCACCGCTCACGTTGGTCAGGTGACCAAGACGTGCCACGTAAGATTTAGTGTTTACACTATTAACTGATTACATAAGTGCGCTTATTGCCAACATGTTGACTCTGAATTTTCACCTGTATATGAAAATATATTGTTTGGATTTTTTTTTTAACTCACCTTCTAAATATAATCAACACGGCATCATCGACATGATGCTGTTTGTGGCAAAATGTCATATCCTCACATCTAAATGTTGGAACAGTAGGCTAGCCATCCTTCCTTATTTTTAAAAACGACTTCAGTACTTTTTTTAATCAATTCTGTTATCTCAAAACAATGAAACCCGTAAATCTGTGTACAATGTTTGATGTGCTTGTGATTCTGAAGCTGTGACTGCTGTTGTTGTTTTGTTTATGGTTTTTGACTCTCTGGGTCCTCTGGGAATTGTAGGCTAACTGTTCTTGTTCATCTGTTATGTATGTTGTCAATAAAGATTTATGGGACTTCTTCTATAGTAATATTCTATACTCAGGAGGTTTAATTGTGTAGGTACATCAAATTTAATTGTTTTCATCATTCCGTCAAAAAACAGCAAGGAAATGTCTCGATTAGATTTAGATTCAGACACACACACACACACACACACACACACACACACACACACATACACACACCCTTATCTTTAATATTTACATATTGCACTTATAGAAGCCAAACTATGTAAAAAGTGTTGTCTGATATTTTATTTTGGCTCTAGAATCATCAGCAGTGTTTTTCTCACCAGTTTATACTCCCAACATGTGCAGTCCAGTTCCCAACATGTGCTGTCCAGTTCCCAACATGTGCTGTCCAGTTCCCAACATGTGCAGTCCAGTTCCCAACATGTGCTGTCCAGTTCCCAACATGTGCAGTCCAGTTCCCAACATGTGCTGTCCAGTTCCCAACATGTGCTGTCCAGTTCCCAACATGTGCTGTCCAGTTCCCAACATGTGCTGTCCAGTTCCCAACATGTGCTGTCCAGTTCCCAACATGTGCTGTCCAGTTCCCAACATGTGCTGTCCAGTTCCCAACATGTGCTGTCCATGTGGCAGATTTCTCATCAATCTTTACGAGTATTTCCAAACAAATCCATCATGACAAAGATGTAAGCGATCACCACAGAGTATTTTCATGAGCTTGCTGATTTGTTGCATCCGTAACGCTCGAACTTAAAACAGAAAAAAAAGACAGAAATGAGGATAAAAAGATTTTATTTGCACACAGAGCTTAAAGAACATCTCTGAATTCACAGCGTGATGAAGAGTAACAGTTGTCCCAAACGTTTACTTGAGTATAAATATGAACAGAGTCCAAAAATACACAAGATGAATATTCTCCATGTTTTATTACATCCCTACCCAACAGGTAAATTGGTTTAGTGTGGCGTGACCTCAACATTTGACCCCTTTGTGTTTCAGATAAGTCCATCCATCAGTAGTCTCATATTGTCACTTAATTGATCCAGGACAAACAGACTTCTGATCATTGCTCCGCCGCTGTTTTTGAATCAACAGCTCTGTTTAAAGGTGAGGTGGGGGGAGAGGGGCTTTTGAGCCGTAATGGCTCCCCTGGTGCCACTAAGGCAACGATGTTCTCCTTCTTAGGCAACCAGAAAGCCGGGTAAAGCGGTTCCAGGAACTCTGCCTTGTACTCGTGGATGAGCGTCATGGTTTCCTCCACACCGTAGAAGGCCAGCAGGCCTCTGGCGTAGTCCAAGTACACCCCGATCCGGGTGAACTTCTCCACATTCAGGGGGGTTTCCACGTCACTGTGCCAGGCGGAGAAGGTGCGTCCGTTCCACTGAAGACACCAGGAGAAGTTGTTTCCTGTGATGCAGCTGTTGCTCTCGTTTCCTTTGCGGTCGATGCTCTTGTAGGTCAGTCCGATGTGCGTGCCCTCGCCGCTGATGTCCACCTCAAAGTAGTGCCGCCCCAGATAGAAGCTCTCTGTGGCCAGAACCTGGCGCCAGTTCTCAAAGCGTTCAGGTAAGTCGGGATAAGGATGCTGCCAGGGTGTGGTGTTAGTCAACTTCCTGTTCTCTTCTGTCAGCCGCAGGAACTTGTGAGCCGTGTCGGCATCGAAACTCACGTTGGCGGCATCTAAGAGAGGACCGTGAAACGTTATGAAACACTTCAACCACAAGTGAACTGAGACAGCAGTCAGGAATGCAAACACCTCTGAGCTACTCCTGAGACTAGAGTAGTTTAACATTGTCGAACTGATACTTTTAGAAACAAGGAGAAAAGGATCTGAAGCACTCTTTTCACCGCTGATTCTAAAGATTGTTATATTTTTTAAATTACCACTTGACCTCTTTTGCTAACATTGTAAACAGATGATGTATAATTGGATGTAAGGGTCAGGAATGGTCTGATTTTAGGGCTCTAGGATGACATTTTGTGGCCTGCAAAGGGGAACATAATGAAAAAAGTGAAGTGTTGTATTTCTTGTTCCAGGAATTGATAGTAATCGTGAGGAATGCATGCTGAAAACAGACTTAGCCTCTTCTGTGCTTGAACACAATAAACTTGACTTATTTCTACCTCCTGCCCTCCAGGGGACACGTGTTCCTCCTTTTTTCCTCCAGGTAGTTAAACACAGGGGCCGTATTTACAAAGCTTCCTAAGTATTAAGAGTCGCTCCTACTGAAAAAATTCTAAGAAAATTCTTAGAATCAGGACATTTTCCTAAGGTGTGAAACTGTTAGGAGTGGCGAGGAGGACTAAGAGTCTTAAGGGTTTCTTAAGCTGAGGAGAAAATCAATTCTTAGTGATTACGGGCCTTGATTTCTCTGACCTGACCCTGGTTTAGTGGACCAACAAACCAGAGGACAAAACCTAGAAACATCTATCTTGACCCCTCCTCTTTGCTCTAAAATGCAGGATTGTTATTCTTTGTTCATCACTGTTTCTGCTTGTCAGCGAAGCATTTCTGAGTAAAAATGACTTTACACATGAAGTGGAATGGTCCATATTTAAACATAGAAACACTTACACTTGAGGAAGTCCTCGCGCTTCTTTGGATCTGGTAAGGTCATGTTCTGTTTTGCAGAGACGATCGCATGAACTGTTGTTTTTATTCCCATTTTGTCTGTGAAGGAAGAGCATATCGTTCAGTCTCTGATCATCAGCACAATTTAGATCGACTTTCAGACAATTTGTTTTCAGTTGACATAAAAATTCATCAGAGGCAAACAAGTATTGGCTGTTTTTCAGCTTGTGGTTGACCTCAGTTGAACGCACATAACAGAGGTGAGTCATCCAGCACCCAGGTGGTTTTTCTACCTGAGCTCTGCAGCTATAACACACAGGCTGAAAATTCCTCACATGTGTGAACAAGCCCGGCTAGAGGACTATCTGTAATTTAATGTTAGAGTGTGATTTCTTGAAGGAGATCCACTCTTCTTCTTACCATTCTTGCATGTCTCTTTAAATTTCTCGATGTATGAAGACACGAGCATTGCACACAGCTCCTGCGTGGAGTCGACAATCACGCGGCTGAAGGAATTCAGGCGGTCCATCAGGCCGATGTAGACCCCGGGCAGAGAAATATCCGGACTTTCTTTCTTCCACTCTGAGTACTCCTGCAGAACAAACAAACCATTCAGGGATGAGCGCAGGACGATTGTTGCGGCCTTTCGGCACATTTTTAACCTCAAGAACCTGAAGAAACTGTTTCTAGGAATTCCTCTATCTTGATGTTGTTACCTGTAAGAAATCCACGTCATTCTTGTTCTTGGAGAGCTTCTCCATCTGTGCCTGCGTCTTCTTCAGCTCTGTGCACCTCTGCTCCAGGTGAACCTTGATGCCCTCGGCTTGCCTCAGCGCCTGCTTCTCTTCGCCCTCCAGGATCTCCGTCACCTCCCGCTTCGCCCTCTCCATCACCGCCTGCAGCTCCTCAAACTGGCTCTCGATCACAGCTCGTACCTCGGTCACCGAATTCTGTAAAACAACCCATTTAAGATTGATATCACATTGTGTGGAGCAGGCCTTCTTCACATTCCTGCAGAGACAGATGCATACCAAACAGCCTGACCGTTAACAGGTGGGAATGCATCAGGTAATGACAGGGAGGGAATGCTTTGTTGACTCAGCACCATCCTTAAAATGGGGATTTCCTCCCACACCTCAGGGAAACCTGTCCGGTTTGTGTGGCTCCTTACCTCACTGAACTCAGGCCAAAAATAGTCCAAGCCAACTCATATTTAACCAAATATTGTGACACTCATGTGACACACACACTCACACACACACACACACACACACACACACACACACACAGTGAAGTCATCCGAGATAAGTCACATGTTGTGTTTACCTCAATAGTGACGGTGTTAAGTTGCAGTTTGTTGATGGCGTTCTCTGCTGCTGTCACCGTCTTCACCATCTCCGTCTGCTTCTCTTGGAGTTCTTTCTGCAAAAAGACCAGAAGAGAACAGAATTCAGTCTCCGCACAGAAACCCATGACGTCAGGCTGAAAATATGCCAGATACAAATGGAAAACATGAAGCATTTTGCTGATATAAACATTTAGTCCGTTTCTTCATGGCTGCTTTGTTGTTTCCTTGTTTCCTCTGCTTTGTGTCAGGAGGTCACACATCCTTTTCTACACTTCAACAATGGAGGAGTTTGGGAGCATCGGCTTGTTTTCAAAATTCAGAGTCTGGATTCCTCGGGCAGGTTCAGACGACTCCGGAGCCAAAGCTGGTACTTAACACGTCACCATGAAGTTTACACCCCGAGGGGAATGTTTCCTCAGCTTGAGACAGCGCCATAGGGGCATCAAATCTTAGCTAAAACATTTATAAACCTTAAATAACCTGCAGCTACCATGAGGAGTGCCGTTCTGAGACCCAGGTTCAAATCCCACCTGTGGCTCCCTTCTCGCATGTCATTCCCCACTCTCTCTCCGTCCATGATTTCTGACTCTGTCCTGTCTCTACAATTAGGCATAAAAGCCTCAAAAATCAATCTTATAATATGTCAATGTAAAATCTTATCACTGTTTCTCTGGTTTACAAAGACCGTATATTACGAGGATGAAGCAACAGCCAAAATATTCAGAGCTCCCCCTGCTGGCTGGCTGCAGTATAGGTCATAAACCTTGCCTTGGGACACTCGTCAAACTATATACACGTCAAAAAAAATGTTTATGTTACTGACGAATATCAAAGTCAACTTGGTCTCTATGCAGATGATGCTGTGATGTATTTTCACCAAATTTTGTAGAAACGGTCAGCACTGTGAGAATATTTGAATATTTAATGTTGAAAGGTTTTAAATAGCAATGTGTCTGAGCTTTTTGTTCCGATATATGTCAGCACTAAACCTCGGGTACGCTCATGGGGATATTGTCTAGCACACAGTGGAACCGTCTTCCTGTTTAAAACCAACAACCACAGTGACTTCCTTTACAGTCAAACTGTCAACTCATTCATAAAGCATTATCTTTATTTACTTCTTTCTCTCTGCTGCTCTGCACTTTGTGCTGTTTTGTGAAACCCATGCCCCCCCTGGACGCCCCCCTGCTCATAGGACTTGTATTTTGTTATCCAAACTGATGTTTGTGTGAGTTCGACTGGTATCATGTCAAAGTTTAAAAGACAGGTACTGTGACAGCTCTAATACCAAGAAACATTTTGTCCGCTGTACAATCAAAACAGGAGTGTCATGAGCCTGTATCTCCAGGTTGTTCGCTTGAAACAACATGTTGAACATGAGCCAAAAATAACAACCACATTGTTAGTTGTATTTGTCCCCATTCTGGATAATTCTATAACAAGTTTGTGTCTTCATTGTGGATTATAAAAAGTGAGAGGATATGACGACCTGCAAAGGAAATACAGTCGCTTCTTGATAAACAATCCAAAAAACATTCTTATTGTGCAGCTGCAGGAAATTTGTTTTATCCAGACGGCTTAAAGAGTCTGTGGGGATTCCAGAAAAACCTGCAGGACTGAGAAGTGATGCTGAAAGAGCTTCAGATTGTCTTTTAAGTTATCGTATAGAGAAACCATCTCTGACTGCTCATACATGAGAGGTGTAACCTCAGTAAACAGCCTGAAGAATAGACAGAGGTGTGAGGTCCTTCAAGTGCAAATGTGCAGCACGAGCTCTGAACAGGAAGTCATTACCCTCTATTGTCCTCCATGTTTTTCTAACTGCTCGTGTCTGTCCTGTGGAGATGGACCTCTTTGAAAGTGGGGAAGTGTTTACAAGCTGAAATGTTCCCTTTATCCAAATGTATTTAAAATTCATCTTAAAAACACGACTTCCCTTTCTTGTTGAGTGTTCAAACACAACAAGAGAAACAAGTTATGCAGGCCGGTAAACACGATCATGAGATACAACATGTGCATGTGGTGTTTGTGACATTTTCACCAGCATTCTCAAATAGCCGTGTTGACACTTCACTGTTTGCTTTGCAGCTCTAATGAAGCTGTCTGAGGTTTTTTGCAACAACACTCGACAAATAACAGGTGTTGGCTAAATGCTGCGGATCTTTTCAGGAATCTGGACTGGAATGCTCGATGCCGAGGGTCACAGGACTGTCAGGAAACGAGACAAATGACACCTTTAGCTGGAGCTCTCTCTCTGCGTCAGAGGGGGCCGAAAAAGATCCGAGGATTGAATTTCCAGACTGACGGGAAGCCACAGAATCCCGTTAATCACAGACAGAGACTGTGATTTGATGAGCCTTCGAGTGGATGATTAGTCTGAATGTTTGTCCTGATTGGATTAAAAGTGATCAAAGCTGCATTGTGAGAACAACTGTGATGCATTTGGAAGACACACTTCATCCCCTCTCTCTCGTGGTGCTGATGGTCACTCCAACCCCTCTATAAATATCTCATCTTTTATGTATGAAAGCCGCAGTGTGGGTAAGATTGTAGGGGTTATTATTGAGGTCAGATTGCATATTAATGGCCCATTTTGTTCGCTTTATAACCATCTGGCACCTCAGTCCAGCAGATTGAAGGATACTAAACGAAAGAAAGGAACAGTGAGGCTTGGTGTCAGATAACCAAACCACTAAGGAGGCTTCATGTCATTAGAGATGTTTGTGGACTTCATGTTTAGATACCGCTCCAACACCGCAACAACTCAAATGAGACGTACTGACTGATTTAGAAAAAGAACATCTCGTTTGAAGACACGCAACAAGGACAAACCACTCGCTGGAGATATTGTTACTAATAACAAGCAGTTTGATCCAATCTTGAAAAAAGATGTTTATCTGAACTCGTCTGGTGAAAGAGTCTGAAAATAAATGTATTTTTTTATGTTATTTTTTGGCCGTTTTACCTTTATTGGATTGGAGAGCTGAAGAGAGACATGAAATGTGAGGAGGAGAGAGGGGGGGATGACATGCAGCAAAGGTCAGAGGTCGGATTCAAACCCACGGCGGCTGCAAAGAGGACTACAGTCTCTGTACATGGGGCACGCGTCATAACCGCTAGGCTATCCGGCTCCCCAGAGACATTTTTGACTAGAAATCAGACAAATTCTCTCGCTAAGACTTGAGTGTTTGCAGTGGACTAATAAAGGACTACTATAGATAATTAATAATATTTATTAAAGTTGAGAAGATTTTGATTTGAAATAGACTTTTGGTGCAGCAGACAGTCTTTCAAACAGAATGCTGTTGAATCCATCGTGATATAAAACAGAGACGAGCAGAAACACCAAAGTGCATGTTTGACGTTTAGTTTGATGGATGAGTGAGGCGAGTGTTTCCAAGCTTCAGGCCAAGAAAACACAGGATTTAAAGTCTTAGGAGGAATCTGTTGTTATTTTTGAACTGTTTCAAAGAGTTTTTTCTTTGTAAATTCTGATTATTAGGAGAAATTGAGGCTTTTCCAAATGCTCCTTGGAGAAAATCTTTGTCTTTTATTTCAATTCTAACAATTTCTTCTTGTTTTTACAAAGATATGTGACTAAATGTTTTGATTTTAAGGGGACAAGAAGCTTATAAAGGTCATAAAAAATGACTTATTGATGAGTTATTGCATTTAAAGGTGAACCCATGATGTTTTAATGAATATAAAATGCAATTTGGTGTTTGCTCTGGTAAAAGGAAAATCAAACAGGACAGTAGTAAAAGTTTCACTCGCCTCTATTTGTTTGCGAGCCTCCACCACGGTCACAGTGTTGTGGCCCCGGTGCTCCTCGCTCACACAGTCCTGACACACGCAGCACGAGTCAGCGCAGCAGAAAAGCTCCAGGGGCCACTTGTGGCTCTCGCAGGTCCTCCTCTCGATGTCCCTGAGCGGCTCCACCAGCCGGTGGTTCTGAAACTTGGAGTTCTCCAGGTGAGGCCGGAGGTGGGCCTCGCAGTACGACACCAGGCAGGTGAGGCAGGACTTGAGGGCTCTGCAGGGGCTCTCAATGCACGAGTCGCACACCACATCATCTGGACCCAAAGGTTCCTCCTTCACCTCCTCTTCTTTCACCTCCTCTTTCGCTTCTTCTTTCTCCTCTTTGACTGCTTCTTTCTTCGTCTCCTCCTCTTCAGGCTTCTTGGGGTCCTCAGACTCCTTCAGGTCATCCTGGATTTTGGTCTCCTCTGAGGTTTTGGAGTGGGGCTCCTCTTTGCTCTGGATCACGGGAGCTTCAGCCTCTGTGCCATTCTGTTTGGGAGCATCAGGTTTAGACTTGGCGGGGCACTTCAGACACTCAGGACATTCTTTACCTTTGTCCCCGAGGCAGGAGGCGCAGACGGAGTGAGCACAGGCTGCAGGTTTGTCTCCGCTCAGAGCACCTGAACACACAGAACACAGCTTCTGTTTGGAGAGCTGAGCGGTTTCTATAGGTGCTGGATCTGCCATGACTTCTCTCAGGTCCTCTCTCAAGTCTTCTCTCTGTCCGTTCTCTCTGTTGGCCTGCAGCTCCTCCTTTCTCCTCTCTCCTCGGCTGTCTGAGAAGAACTGGCTGGGTGACTTCAGTCAGCCGGTAGTTCCTGGATCTGACTGAAGAGGCTGGACAGCCACACCTAGAGGATGTCAGTCAAAGCTCATAGTTTCAGTCAGTGTGTGACCCGCCCCTTCAGCGCTCACAGCAAACAGTGAAACAACCCCACAATCACTACCCCCCCCTTTCCCTCCCTCCCTCAAGGAAAAAGAAAACCACAGGGTGGAGCACACTCTGTAAACCAGGAACTGCATTCTCCCACACGCACTGTGTCTGAACATGAAGTGAAACTTGATGAGATGGTTCACAGATGTTTGATCTTACCCGGCTGTCTGACTCTTCTAAAGTTCTGCTCCTTCTGTGTCAGCTGATTAAACCACCACAAACTAAACTGAGGAAATCTGTCCTGCTGGCTTTTGCTGTAAGGTAAAGTTCAGTAACAATGTAAACATGTTGAGTGAATCAGCAAAGTCATACCGTCAGAGCACATGCTGCCACCAAGTGACCAGAGTCTGTAGTCAGAGTCAGGGTTTTTGATAAAAAGGGTGTTTGAGTAAAAGGAAAAGGTCTTGGATCGAGCGTTCACACTTTGCATTTACAATGTGCCTTTCTATAAAGAGCAATATGTAACTCTGACACCTAGTGTGTAAAATGGGTACTGCAGTCTAATTCAATTCAATTCAATTCAAAAAACTTCAAAAAACAACAAATCCACAGGGAGTTTGACTTCACTCTCTATAGGACGTCTTTAATCCACAATATATTGACGTAGTAGGGTATGTTGGATTTGGGCTGGTGCAGTGGCTCCCCTTGAACGGGAAAAGCGGTATAGATAATAGGTGGATGGATATATTTGATTTTTGCCATATTAACATTCAGAATGTTGCATATTATGCATTTAATTATGTTGTGTTTGAGTACTAGATTTCTAGAAATAACACAAAATGATTCATGGAAATGAAACCTATAGACTAATTTCATTTATTGATGGCCAAGATATTTTGGTTATGGTCACATATTCTCCTCCTCTTCAACCAGTGTAAATAAGTCTCAGAGCTCCTCAAAACATGTGTGTGAAGTGTCTTGTTCTAAATCCACTCTGATCCTGTATTTGATCATGTCTATAAACCCCTCTATTTCAGCCCTGCTCAGAACAGGCTGTTTCTGTGTCTGTAGCTTTAAATGTAAATGAGCTGTGTCTGACCACGTCCCTCTCTGGAAGGGCTTGGGTGACTCGGGTTTTCTCGCTCCATGCCCTATTGTTTACGGTGAGAAGGGAGACTCAGAGGGCAGAACAAACACCTAGCTGTGGGAGTGTCACCCACCTGGGGGAGGGGTTACTGCCCTTTGTGATGTCATGAAGGGAAAATCTCCAAACGGCCTGTTTGAGCACACATTTTCTGAAAAGTGGAGCAGGCAAAAGACGGAGAAGATGGACTTTTCTCATCATTGGGGGGTTTGTAGACAGACTAGAGACACATATTAGAGTTAGAGGAACATGGTGAAGTGTGTTTAGCAGAATGTGTGACCTTTAAATATCCGACGATGTGTCAATAAAGACGGCAAAACAAAGTTAAAATCATGAACATTTATTATTTTTTGAACAGAAAACACACACTGTGAATCCTCTACGTCTGAATGTTACTACAGCGCAGTATAGATTTGCCTTTGAGCAGATCGGACACAGAAAAAAAATCATTCACACCGAAACAACAGCGCCATCATCTGTCGCCATGGAAACAGGGGCCTATCTCAGCCTTATAATCCAGTTGCAGGTTTGTTCTGCATATTTATATTCGGCTGTCTCAGGTTCAAACTGATACGGCTCTGGACCGCCGTGGTCGAGGTTTACAGAGGACTCTGGAGGAGAGAAGTCCTCGACGTTAAATTACATTCTGTCACAATAGTGTCGTTGCTGCTTCTTGAATCGACGCTTATGGCTAAAATCAGTTTTTGTGTGTTTGTGTGTCTCAAAGATTGTGCGATGTTGCGTCTGATGGTAAAGGCACGAAGGAGGTGAGTGGGCGTGTCTTATCCCCCCCCAGCCCTGTCCATGTTTATACTCATACATTGACTTTGTAGAGGCATTTTTTAATCCAGGGAAGATGCACTTTAGCTGAAACTTTTGGGTTTTGTCCGTTAAACAACCTCAAACAGAGTAAACTGAATTCAGTTCATAAATCTTTGAGAAGTCGATCATGAGGATGTGAATGAGCTCCTGATATCACTCGACTAAAGGCGTTGATGTGTCATTGATTAAAAACCTCCTCTGTGTGTGGAGGTTGTTACACGTCAGCAGAAATGGACTTAAAGCAGAAGTTTGTGCTCTCAATCAGCAGCAGCAGTCTTTAGTCTGAACTGTTATTTTCTCCTCAGCTGTTCCTCCATCACTGCACCCCCACCAGCTCCGTGATGGCCGGAGCAAACACCATCAGCTCCTGGTACTTGTTGAAGAAAAGCTGCAAGCGGGACAGGTAGCGGTCCTCCTGGTAGGGAAGCTTCTTCTCAGTCAGATACTTTGACACGACCGGCTTCACCTGCAGAGACACATGTTCCGATTAATAGGTTTATAAACTCAAAGTTCACGCATCAAACATGGTTAATAACCCCAAAGGAAAGCAGCCATCAGCATAATGTAGATAGACTGTAAAATAAGTGTGCAAAAGTTTTTAACCTGCATTCTTTCCAATGGCCATCAGGGGGCAATCCGCTGGTTGTGAAAGTAAACTGATTGTAATAAAGTCTATAAGAGATGAACTTACTTCCTCAGTAAACATTTCCCCGATGAGTCTGAAGTCTCAATCTTTAGTTTCACGTCTGAATCAAAACAGCTTGATGTTTGTCTGCTTACTAATCTATTGCTCGTGTTTCTTTGCAGCTTCTCTCAGACGTGCAAACATGGTCATGTATGCCTCCACATCTATAACCAATGCAAGATAAGAGCTTCCAGAAACCAACAGGTGACGTCAAGTCCTCAGGTATTTCTGAAATCCACAAACACGGACTCACTCGATCACTTTTGATGCCCAAGTTAAGAAAATAAATGTTTTTTTAAGTTTAATTTTTGGGACATTTGCATCATTGATTAAATGAAGAGGCTTAATTCATGTCCCACTGAAAATATCTAGAAACTTTCAGGGGGACTGCTTCAGATATTCTCCTGACCTGGCTGTTCACACATGCACCTCACAGTGGGAGACTATCCCTTTCGGACAGGAGGGGGGGGCGAAGGGTCACCTGAAAGCAAGATGTGACGTAAAAAAATGACGCGAAAACAAAGCAGCAGCTATACGACTCTATAATGAGAATATCTGTCTTTCTATCAATGCTACGTGTAGTTGAACAGAATCACAATCTGAACTAAAGAGTGGAGAAGAACATACTGGAGAACAGGAAACAGAATGCAGCAGGTTCATTAGAGCACGGAGATCGTAGAGGTGGCGTGCAGACAGTCTATGGTCGTGCAGCGATCACAGGGAATAAACGTCACCACCCCCTCCCACTCGCTCGAGGTGAATTCTCCTGATTATATCCTGCTGCGTTCTCACATCAGCTCACTCTGACTTTCTGCAGAATAAATACGAGGAGGCTGGAGGAGACACTTTTGTTTGCGTTCACACATGCAGCTCACCCCCCGAAAAATTCAGGAATATTTCATGATTTTTCTGCAAGTGTGAAAGCTCTATACGTCTTCTGATTCTGTTCTACTCTGTCTTTGAAACTGGAGCACGTCCGATCACACGAATCATTTATATAAAGGCGAAAACTGTCATCAAAAAGCGCCGGGGTGAACTTCTCGAATGTGAGGCGCATTTGTGAATAAGCAGATCGCGAAGACTTCAGCGGGCAGGCTGTCGGAAAGTTTCTCGAGATGTTCAGGAGTGCATGTGAGTTCAGTGAACTGACGTAGAATCGATGGAGTAACCCTTTAAGCTCTCAACGTGCATGTTTTCATAATTTCTGCAAACATTTCCCAAAGTTTCACTCCAATAAACTATCAAGTGTCTTGAGATAACGTTTTATACCCAAAGCTTCCAGATGTTTCTGAGCCTGGACTCTTGAACCTTCACAAATCATTCCAGTCAAAACCAGCAGAGCTTCAGTCCACCAGGTCCACCTGGCCGCACACGAGGCCAATCACTACTGATAACTTATATTGATCTGTATGCTGATTGTCTCTTACCTTCAGACACATGTTATCAGACAGAAAGGGGAAGAGATGGTGCTCCACGTGGCAGTTGATAAGCGAGTGTCCAAAAATCCAGTCCAGCAGGAAGTTCCTCGGCAGGTTCAGGACCCCGTGTGTCATCTGGTAGACCCTCTTTGGTCGGCTGGTCGCAGAGAACATGGGGAGGCCGATGTGCTGCAGAGTGCACGCAGGTTTAAAAAGTGTGGTTAAATATCTGCAGACGTTACAAAGACAGAAACAATCCCTGCCACAGCGTGCACTCAGAAGCTTTTAAACGTACGACCGAGAGCTCCAGGGAGACCGCTAAGTGTCGGCTGTGGTTTGAATTTGGATATGATGTCACCTGTTTGTGGTGACACAGTGGAAATGAAACGGATGCTGAGGGACAGAAAATGAAGGCTCCCTGCTGGAATCAGGATCACTAATGTTATCATGGTGAGAAGCTTTCATCCCTTAAGGTCTAGAATCCACAAACCAATCAACGAGGAGAGAGAATTCTTATCTAAAACTAAAGCCGTCTGTCGACTCGTCCGGGCTGGAGAGTGGAGCTAATGGAGCTCAAATTAATTTTTAATGGTACGCTACAGAAACATCACCTGCATAGTACATTCAATGCATTTATAAAGCCGTTTCACATCTGCACTCCTGAACATATCTTGATCATTTCAGGAGGACTGCTCCGGATAAGGCTGCAGGCTTCATCTTTCAAGTGAGTGTTGCGTACTCAGAATCTTGTTTTCTGAGATACATTTTTTTTTCTTGGACAGAGTCTCTAAAACCGTCTGATGGACACCTTGGAGGGCTTTATCTCACTTATATCACGGTCAGAATCTGAAGGACACAAATGTGAGCATAGTGTTCTCGTTTCATGCATTCAAAATATAACGTGACTACTTGTCCTTGATAACACTCGGCAGCGTCTGACTAACACAACTCTTTAAACATCGTTCCTCTTCCAGTGTGTTCCAGTGCAACAGACATAATGTTCACTCCTCCTCCGATGCTTTCTTTCAATTGGTTGAAAACAAGCGAGACGTGGACACTTTTCACGGGAAATCAGGGGAATTTAAGTTCACAGTGTTTTCAAAGGTCGTCCTCAGCTAGAGGTGCAACGAACACCGAGGTCAGCAGAGCAACCCGCCAACAACAGCACCAACAACCACGAGGAGAGAGCAGACCCCCCACAGAGAACAAACACGTTCCCCTGTGCGACCCTCGACTTCACACCGAGAACCTGTTTAATAATCCACACTTTGATCAGAACAATGCACAATGACCTGCCGGACTGTCGGACGCCAACACGGGAAATCATGCATGAATACTTCCAGTTTATCCCTTTAGATCACTCGCTGCCGCTGCTCGGCTCTGTGAGAACACAAAGCTGCATTCAAGCAGAGTTTCTGAGAAAGAGTAAGAGCTACTCTCATCATGAATCGGTAAGAAGTTACATGACCACACCTGTGCGAGGTGGTCGATGTTTGTGTTTAAATTCAAATGTTTCATTCATGTTTGTCTGTGTTCAGTAAAGTTTGCCATGCTGCACGTACTCTTCCAGACTGGACCACTGCGACAGTCTCATCTACGGTTCATCGTCCAAAGCACTGAAGAGACTACAATATATCAGGAATTCTGCTGCCCGCCTTCTCACACACTCCCGCACCCGTGACCACATCCCCCCCGTCGTTCATAACCTCCACTGGCTCCCCATTCCTCAGCGTATCCTTACACTGACGTGTTTTGTTTGGGGCCAAATACCTCAGCCAAAGAGATTCTAACCTGCCTGGAATGTAGCTTCAGTAACATCGAGCACGGCTGCAGACTCAAGAACATGCAGTGCACAGGAGAGCTTCTGCAGGTAATTCTCACCTGGAAAATGTTCACGTGTATGTACGGCACAGAGAACATCGCTCTGCAGACCAGCATACAGAGCAGAGCGCTGACAGGGGACAGGAACCCGGAGACGTGGATCAGCAGCCAGTACTGTGAATACAGGCCCAGCGTTACCATCAGGATGGTCCTACAGATGAGGAGCGGAGAGTTTCCTCTGAGGTGAGCTGAAAGTCAGAGAATCAGAAAACCGTCACATGCATAAGAATAAAGTGACACCGACCTTGGTGAGAGAGGCCAGGTAACACAGGGAGGAAGATATCCATGTCAAGTTTCTGCCTATAATCACATCTAGTGCTTTAATATTTGAGTAAACCATAAACATCCCGTCCCTCTTTGGTCCTGTGGGTCCGCTTACCGAGTGCAACGAGTGGAGTGATGATGGGCACGCTCAGAGGGGCTATGAACAGGTAGATAGTGCGCGGCAGGAATGGGACCTTCCACACGCTGGAGTCACCCAGTCCAATGACGTTAGTGTGAGCGTGATGCATCTTAATGTGACCCTGAACGCCGGCCCGCGCTGAGAAAGAGCCGCAGATCTGAGCGGATGAACACAAGGACACATGACACGAGTGTTTATGAAGATACAAACAGATGAAACAATACATGACAGATACCAAGCTGGAAAATGAATTCAACAAATTCATGAGGCGGCTTTTCTCCTCTGACGTCCCCCTCCTCTCTAGAGTGGATGCTCACGCAGGTCACCATGTGGTGGACACTGAAGCTTCAGTGTTTAGCCAGCTCTGCATCGGTCTGTAAACCTTTCTGCGTTCTAACCTCTCTCCATTTTTCAAAAGCATCTCCAATATTGATCCTAGTTTGAGCACGTTTCTGCTCGTGGAGCTTATTAGAAACATGCAGAGGCTTTTTAGGTCGGGTACAATCACTTCTATCTGAACCAGTTCTCTTGCCCGCTTCCATCGCTGCAACACCTGTTGGTTTGACCTGATAACTGCTCTCATACCTGGCAAACCGAGGGGCGTCCAAAACGGCCGTGTGGGGGTGCCTTAAAACCGCCTACCTTCTCTGGTCCAAACAATCCAGACCATTCAGGACCAGAATCTAAACAGCTAAGCTAACCTGTAACACAGCATTATAATTGAGCTTTGCAACATGAGAGGGAAATGGTCAGTATGACACTAAACAGCCTGAGGAAATGAAGTTTATGAGTCCTTGTGTACTTAAAGAGCACTGAACGTTCAGTAAACATCCGAGTTGACATGTCATGTTCACTGAATTGATTTTCAGCCGTGAAGTCAGAGGAGGTTATAAACACAGGTCCAATAAGAGGCCGTGTTCACCTTTATTTACACAGAGCTCAGCCTCCCCCTCTTTTACACCTGGACTCTGAAACAATGGTTTCAGTAATGTCCCTGCTCTTAATGTTAAAGATGGAAACTTGAAGGCTTCTTTTTAACGTTGACGTTATTGTGTGGCCTGTTTTTGCGTTGTTATTCACTTCTTTCTCCTCTTGTTTTTTTATTTTGTAATTTTTATACTTCATTTTTTTCCAAATGTGTAGCACCAATGTGACATATAACTGATTTATACCCATCTATTGTGATTTATCTAACTGTATACATGCTCGCGTAATAAAATACATTTTTATTGAGCTTATTGTAGCAGGTTTGAGAAGTATGAAAGACTCAGATCTTCAAATTAGCATTACAAAAGAAACAATCAGACACCCCTTGTAGTTCCTCAGTGTACCACTAGAGGGTTCTAGTACCTGTATTAGAAAAACAAGTCACTAAAATATAAAGCCAGAGCCAGTTAGCTTAGCATAAAGACATGGAACAGGGAAACAGCTGGGCTACGACCAGAAATTTAGTGTGAGATAGGTGACATGTTTTTAATTTTTATGCTAAGCTAACTAGCTCTGTATTGATCTTACACACAAACTCTGGAAAAGCAAATGAGCACTTTTCCGTAACTGTTCCTTTAAATGTCTCGCTGCAGATTTCTTCGACAGCAGCATTCATATTCCCACAGCTGCACATCTCACCTCGATGAAGAAGATGGCCCAGAACTTGCTCCAAGCCTGCGACTCGCTCAGCGCCCCGTGGCTGGCCAGATGCGTCCCTTTAATGGTGAGGATGGCGTGAGCGACTCCCATCAGCAGCACGCCGGCTGAAAACCACAGCAGCTGAGAGGAGCCGAGCAGCAGGAAGGCTGAGAGACAGAACACACACACACACACACACACACACACACACACACACACACACACACACACACACACACACACACACACACACACACACACACACACACACACACACACGCACACACACGGGTGAATCTTAACTCAATAAGATAAGGTACTGAGGCCTTGAACACACAACATCACACTCATATCAAACACATAATCTGTCTTTACATAACTCCAACATTGACTTTACTCAGGAAGCGTTTTTTCAACAGGATCCAAAATGTAAACATTACAAATCCAGAGACACAAAGAAAAGGAAATCAAACCAGGATAGATGTTAAGTTTAGTTTGAATTTTATCATTTGCCAAAAGATACCGTTATTATGGTTTACCCAGGACCAGGGGCGTGTCCAGACTTTCTGGACTGGGGTGGCCCACCTGGCTGACTGACTTGTGCAGCGGTGACATGACTTTGTGGGCACACGCAAACAGCTGTTTCTTCATGCAAACTGGAACTACAAACTATTTTAAATATCTAAAAGTAAGGAAACAAAGGTTGAGAGACTGCTCATATGGGTGATAAAATGAAGAAGTTCCACATGTAGTCGACGGTTTTACCTGGTAAGATTTAGGACCGTACTGCACAACAGAAAGTTAACGTTCCATCATCAGAACACAGACAGGGTTAAAGGATTATTAAACAATAAATAATATGTGCTGTGTGGTTGTGGGTTGGCCTGTGTTATTATGCAGACAAACTCTGTATGCATGGGGAGGGCACAAGTGGTGCACGTGTAGGTCGGGGTCCAATGAGAGTTTGTGTCCAGGGCCTGTGGTCATGATTATCCGTCCATGGCTGACGGGATTTGGTGCTGCTGCATACAAACTGAGGAGTCATGTTTTACGGTCCATAAAAGGCGACTTCACTGTTCTGTAAATCCATCTGGTGGTTGTGGAGGTATTTGACTGTGAGCCAGGATCAACACAATAACACGGCAGTGTGCACAGAAACACGCAGCGTTCTGCTGCATGTAGTGTTACATGTGAGCAGCCGTGTTGACTTTCAGCCATGACAACACGCGGGACGATCAGATGAACGACTGACACTCTACCCTCAGCCGCAGTGACTGTGCTGCTTTGTGACTCACAGCGTTTCATCACACGACGCGGGGTTCCTTACACCATGACGTCACCGTGTTACTCATAACCTCCATGTGAAGGGATCTCACATGATGCAGATGTGAGCGTTTTCCCAATCAGTGATAATACGACCTTGAATCTCATCACTTTGAATCATCTAATTGTTACAGTAACTTTAATAATCCTGCAGCACAAGCATCATGTGCAGAGCCACTTTGGCTCTGACAGCATGGAGTAGATGACATGGTTCCTTCCTAACCCAATAAAACGGTGCTAATATACGGTACCCCGTATTTCAAGGCCGCCTATTTTGAGTTATGTCACAAGATCAGAGATATCAGTTGACCTCCTCAGCCGCACTCTGGGACTCAATTCAAGAGGAGAGTATTTCTGTATCTAGTCGGTGATTCATTCAAGGAAATCTCACAACTGAGCAGTTAAACCAGACTGAATGTGCAATAAGAGGTGAATGTGAACTGACTGAGTGTGAAGTTAATAAACTGCAGCTATAGCTGAAGGTGTAGACAACATGGACCTCAGGTGTCCCGCGGTGCCGCTCGGAGCTGTCACTTCCAATGATCGAGTGACATGAGGCACAAAAGACACTCGTCCTAATTGAGGTCAGGGGCTGACCAGCAGTGACCCAGTTAGACGGGAATCATGGGATACCATGAGATTGTGAAACTGTCATGACAACCGAGCAGGACCGAGGGGTGACAACGAGGAAGAGAAACACACACACACACACACACACACACACACACACACACACACACACACACACACACACACACTGAATGGAAAGTTTTTAGATGCAAACATAATGATGAGACCGTGAGGACAGGATTAGGATACAATCAGTACGCTGCGGTTTATTGTCTGATGCCCATAGTCACAGTTTCTTTTTTAATAACATTAGACAATAATCTGTATTTAAAGCCCTTGATACAAATATCTCGTGAATTATTCATCATTTCCTGCCGTTTTCTGTTTTGTTGAGTTCTTTTACTCAAGGTCAATAAAAGATAGAAATGGTGTTTTATATATTTATCAGGGTCAGTTCACAACTTAAACCTTTTTTCTTTCTGCAGGTCTTGTGTTGGACTTTGCCATGAAATAACTAAAATCCGGAGATAATTATAAAAAGGAGCATCATATTTTAAGACTAGCATGAACTTCTCTCCCCTCTTCAGTGACATTTACGACTTTTTAACCAATAAGAAGAAGCATTACATGTTCGGCAGCTGTGTGAAGTTTGCACGGTGTGCAGAGTCTTACCAGGTGGCAGACAGAGGAACGCTGCTGCCAGGATGCTGCAGTCCATGCCCCTCCTCTCCCACCAGCTGCTCTCCTTCACCGTCATCTGCACCAGCCGCGTCAGCTCCGTCATCAGGGACTCCTTCTCCACCTCTCCTTTAACTGTCCCTCCATTCTCCTTCATCTCTCCCCCGCTGTGATCCCCTCTCCTCTTCATTAACGTCTCCTCCGTCCTGTCCCCACTTCCTTCCCTCCACTCCTCCGGTACAGTCTGCATGTCAGCTCCTGTGCTGATGACCAGGACGGCTCAAAACAAACTCACCATGCAGTTGGTGTTGACCGCTGAGTACACACTGCACCCTGAGGACAAAGTCTACAGGTCAAAGTTAGCATTGCAAAAGCGTTTCTTGGTGAGAGGCATTGTCAGAGAGGCCCAGCCCCCTTTCATGCTGCTTCAAGAGCCGTGTGGACCCTCCTCTCTTCACTCCTCCTCATTTCTCTTCTTACTCCGTTTCTTCCTTTTCCCTCCGTCAGCTGACTCCAGATGCAATCCAGCAGCAGTGGAATTTAATGTCCCACGCCCGGAAAACATGTAAGGCTGCCCTGTGACGTTACAGATCCCAAAAAATGCTCACACAGGCAGCACAGCTCCGTCTCTCTCCTCTCTGGTGTCTCATACATTCTGCATGTCGCTCACCCCACTGTGTTTCTTTGTGTCAGCTCCCCTCCCCTCCCCTCCCTTCCTCATCTCTGTAACCTTGGCAAACATCCTGGGAAAGGAGAAGGCGAAAGAGGGATTAACAGTGGCAGTTCAGTTGTTTCTTCACTGGGGGAAAGGTTTCAGAAGGAGAAGAAAAAAGAAGATGCTGGTGTGCAGGAATGTGCTTTGATAGTTTGTGTGTATATATGTTGGCAGAGGTGAGAGGATATATTTCTGTGTTCACATATCTGATGTCAGAGCTGCTTTTTTATTCTGGAGACGTGCCAGTGCTCCAGGCTGCAGGCCATGCTGACTGAAGTGTGCTCTTTAAAAGATACAGAGTGTGTATGTTTTACTCCAAAAGAGACGTCAGAGGCAGGAAAATAATCCTGCTGATATCCTGCACAGCCTTGAGCTTGTTGTTTCTGTTTACACATGCACTTAGCGTGTATTGGTGTCAGTGTGTAGTCCGGAAAAGGCCAGAGAAAGGGGCCCGAAGGGAGCAGAGGAAGAGAAATAATCAGGGGGAACAACTCGGTTAAGTCAAAATGAACACAGACAAGAAACAATCATATTTTGTAATTTATTTTAGCAAAGATAATCATGGTTTTGGGTACATCTGATACAAAAAACAACATTCATGCACAGTCATTCTCCCAAGTGCACAGTTAACAGATCTTCAGTGAAACCAAATACACCCGAGCTGAGATAACAGTGTTATCTAGCGCACACATAACCTCACAGTATGCCGCAGATCACACAGAGGTCACCAAACATGTGTCCGTGATAAAAACAACATGTGTACCGTAAGAAAACTGTACAATGAAGACGTAATAAACAATACTTTTAAAAGAATGGGTACACTGTAAAAACGATTCATTCTTTGATACATGAGTTACAGTTTGCAGACGTGCAGAGCTGTCACAGGAAGCTGCAGCTGTCTCCGTGTTGCCTTCACTGACCGAGCTGTCTCCGTGTTGCCTTCACTGACCGAGCTGTCTCCGTGTTGCCTTCACTGACCGAGCTGTCTCCGTGTTGCCTTCACTGACCGAGCTGTCTCCGTGTTGCCTTCACTGACCGAGCTGTCTCCGTGTTGCCTTCACTGACCGAGCTGTCTCCGTGTTGCCTTCACTGACCGAGCTGTTTCCGTGTTGCCTTCACTGACTGAGCTGTCTCCGTGTTGCCTTCACTGACCGTGTTGTGGAATAACACAAAGGAAACATCATTACCTCACGTTTCTTTGTTCTACCTGTGAATCAACAGAAACAGAATTACAGGACTCCATTCGGGTGAAATGAACGATGAGATCTCAACCAAGAGGACTAAAAACGGGCGGTGTTGGACAAAGTGCCTGACGTACACATCCTCCTGGTCAAATATGACTACGATACAAAACAAGGGAAAGATGCTCGGTCAAATGATTACTCGAGTTAAAGTTCAGATGACGGTGAAAGGATATCTGATCATGTGGCGCTTAAAGCTGCTCACACACAAACGTTCATGTGAGCTCTTGTGGATGTTTAGATCATCTCTGCTCAGGTCGAAGTTGATGAGGACAGAAACGCACCCAGCAGGTCATTAGAGGCTCGTTGAGAGACTTTCAGCCTCGTGTGTTTCAAGTCTTTCACTCTGCGTGCACCTTGGTAGTTTGTGAAGATCCTGCTCTGCTTTTTCAGTGTTAGTCTTTTTTACCTTGTTTGTTTAAATGTCTTCTAATGGACTCCTGAGTCCGTCAACAAAGATGACGATGAGATTCAGAGTAAATGTCAAATCAATTCCCAAACTGATTGTTAGCTTTTGTTGGATTTGAATCTGTCACAACAAAGCACACATGAAAGGACATCACGCCAGATCAATGCCGTGACTTTTCAGCCACATCAAAAATCAAACTATTGTACATTTTATAATGTGGGTCATAGGTCGTCCTTCTTTCCTCACACACAGGGTCCGGCCCTCTGTCACACACGTGGAGGAGGAAAGGTGAGAGAGAACAGGTGGAGCAACTTTACAAATTAACTTGTAGCTTCTTATTGTCTTACGTAAACGTCATCCACCATTTTTAACGATGTTCAAAGCGACGTTTAGTCGACATGAGCAGCCCTGCTGAAACCAAAGCTCAGCGTGTTGAGCTGCCTGTGACTCAGCACTTCACTGTGTGAGCGCTGCTGCAGGTGTAGCCGCTAAAAGCAAACAATCAGCCGCACATCCGCTCTCTTATCAGTCTGTATATGTGGCTACAGTAGAGTGGAAGCATGTCACACCTCACCAAACTCACTCTCTGAGTCGGGCTGCACATGAACTGTGAGCAGTTTCTCATTTTCATACACAATCTCCTCACATAGTTTATGTTCCCACTCGTGCACTTAGATTTCACACTGTGAGTCTATTAGGGATGAGGTGATTGGACTGTGAGGATTTCTGAGCTTGTAATGTAAGAAAAGTATTAGCACGGGGACGAGGTGCTGCTGATAGCAAGATGTCAGATGTTTGGCACACAGACTCATTTTCTCTGACTGCTGATGGTGATGTCAGACACACTTTAGTAGTAGAGTAGTCATGGAAACGAGGAAAGTGGTTTTTGCTTCCTTCAAACAACAGAGAAGTGTCAGCATGACGTGTTTCAGGTCAGCTGACTGACATCACACGTCCTGTGATGTGACGATCGCACGTGCGCCCTCACTATTCCCATGGTAACACGACATATCGCTCAGCCCTGATCCAAACTGCTCTTTCACAAGCAAAGTGGTAAAGATAGAAACACAAAAAGCTTTGTGTAACTGGGGAGTTCTGCACGGTCGTTTATTTCCTTCTTGTACTTAAAATCATCCTGGATTAACAAACAGGTCATTGTGGTAAAGTTAGGAGTTGTCAAACTTTCTGCTGGGATTCAAGAGGAGCTGAAAATGCAAATAAATTGAACTAGTAGCTGGTGAACCGGGCTAGAGCCAGATATTTCCTTCAGAAGGAGGTGGAGACCAAAACTTCGCAAAAAGAGAGTCCGTCATGGCTTTGCATTTATCCAATCAAATCTCTGCTGCTTCAGTTAGGATTTAATATTTGTCACGTCATATGTAGAGACGAATTTATCAAAGTTCTGTTAATAACATAACTAACAAGAAACTGGATCACAGACTCAAAGAGGGGTCCATTCACTTGAACGACTGAGCCTAAAAACTGACCTTAAAGCTCAGTGTCTTCAATGGCCTCTGGTTCGTCCAAGGTGTCCAGACGTCTCTTACAGGCATCTAAAAGTTTCTTCCTGGGACCCAGCGGGATGTGAATGCTGCTGAGGTCCTGATCTGAACAAAGCAGCAGAGCCTCCAGGTCGATCTTCTCCCTCCTGAAGATCTGCATGAACTCACTGAGGCTTTGAGACGCCAGGAAGGTCTCAAGAGGACTGTTCTCTGGCTCAAAGTTCTCGTCCAGACCCACATCAGTCTCCTCCCAGGGCAGCTCCTGGAGGTTTCTCTCCTGCAGGCTCAGAGCGCTGCCGATACTGTCCTCGTCAAAGCTGGGCGAGCGTCGAGGCAGCTGTCCTCGTAGGCGAACGTTAGGCGCCCGTCCCGCAGGTTCACTTCCTGCTACACTCCCCTCAGCTCCCATTCCAAACATACCTCTGGTCATATAGCTCCGCCTGAACACCATGGTGCCGAGCCCGGGGCGGGTGAACAGGGAGTCGCGTCCAGAGTCAGCGCTGATCTCAGAATAAGCAGCGTCATACAGACCCGGGTCGCTCATGGCACGGGAGACGGTGTCCGCGTCATCATCGTGGTCTCGAGGGAACATGTCTCGGATGTTGAGGCGCGATCGCTCCTTAGGGTTGGCGTACGTGCCCTGTTTGAGGAACATGACGTCATTGCCAAGCTGCAGGCCAGACAGCGAGCGCACACTTTTCCTCCCATCCTCGTAGATCTTGAACGTTCCATCGACCTGCTTCTTCTTCTCCAGCTTCTTCTGGATCTTGGCCTTCCCCTTGGATGTGGAGTACAGGGTGGCCTTAGAGAAAAGTTGGACAGCATTAGTAGTTGCTGAGAAACAAAACACTGAAAGGATACATTGACGCTAAAGATGACCCACCTGTGAGTATGGCATGTTGGAGGTGACGGTGTTGAACTTGCGGCTCAGTGTGCTGCCGCTGGTATAGCTCGAAAAGCTGATAGCATCCAGGTTGTCTAAGGACGCTGACTCCTTCATGAACCTCCTCTCCATTCGTTCCTGGTGCTTCCTCTGCAGTTTTGCGCAATCCTTGATCCGGCGCTCTGCGGCACGAAAAGCCCGGTCCTTCAGTTTCCCCACCAGCTTTGGGTTGAGGGTGATCTGCTTGGCGGCGATGGAGTCCAGGTAGCGCACACAGTCCATGTGTCCCTTTGTGGCGGCCATGTCCAGCGGGGTGTGGTAGTCGTTGTCCAGACACCACACGTTGGCACCGAAAGCCACCAGGAAGGACAGGCAGTTGTGGTGGCCGTTGGCAGCTGCCAGGTGGAGAGGCGTGTTTCCCCAGATGTCACACTTGTCAGGGTCACCTCTGGGAGACACAGGAGGAGACGAGAAGAGTTTTTACATGACTGAATTTGCCTGTGTTTTTATGTCTGTATTTATTTATTTATTGTTTGCTTTTTAAGACCTTAAAGTCTGAATTTGAGATTAAAAAAACTCAAACCCAGGCCGTCTGCTCCGAGGACTATAGCCTCTGCATTTGGGGTGCGACCTGACCACTAGGCCATCTGCGCCCCCATTGGATGTGAATTTTGATATTATAGTATTCTAGTATGACCCATCTGTTAACATGGAGGAGGCGGAGCTTATGACCTATACTGCAACCAGTCAGCAGGGGGAGCTCTAAGCCTTTTTGCTTCAGTTAAGGGGAGGTATTCCGCTGTAATGCACACACTGAACGTTCTGTCCAACGTTCAGAGGACTGACTCATGAATAAGATAAACTTCTCTCATGACTCAGTGCAGTCCGAGGTCATTTGTGGCGTCGAGAAGACTTAACCCGGTTCATTGAGAAACTCAACCTGACTGTGCTGATCCCCTTACAGACTGAACTCAGGGCGTAAGATGACTCACTCCATCAACAGGTCCGTCTCCTGCACAAAGAAGAAGACCCTCTCTGCTTTGAGGATGAATTACAGCAGGCTTTTATTTTTGTGTGGTAACGTACTAATCATGTTCAATATTATTTATCCATCATGAAAGAAATATTTTCACTCCATACTCTGTGGTTGTGAGTGAGAGACACCTCGACACCTCAGCTTTTCTGAAGCCTCCGCTCTCCTCCTCCAAGCCCTCTTCACTCCCGTTCTCACCAATGAGACTCTGCAGGGCTGCCAGGGGAGAGCTGCTCTCCACTGCTGGGAGAAGAGAGTCTACGTAGAGGCTTGAAGCAGTCTTGTTCAATTCTTGGTTTCATCTCTTTGAACTATGGAATGATTTGCAGAACAAGCAGGTGAGCGCCCTCTGCAGACTTATCCTGAGATTACTCCAACATACATGATCTGAAACTTTGTTCTCGTTTAGTTTGGGGTTAGGGTAATCAGCATAATACGTCACTTATAAATGTCCAGCATGTTGAGTTGTCCACACTCTGCATCCTACAGTCAGAGGCCGGCTAGTCGACAGGCAAGGCAGACAACTGCTAAGGGTCCCCAGAGGGCTGAAAAACTGTAAACCAAAGCAGTGGCACAAAATGTGCACATTTTGCAATAACAATAGGAACTCTCCCTAATGGGGCCCCATCTGACAGCCCTCACTCTCATTGCCCTGCTTAGCATCTCATGCATTACTCCTGTGAAAAACAAACTTTGTCAATAAGCACTGAAGGAAAATGAAGAGGAAGAACATCAGGACACTGGTGGATATAATAGTGGTTGGAGGGGCCCCCGATTAATCTTTGCCCCGGGCCCCAACAGACTCTAGAATCGCCACTGCCTACAGGTCTGTTTGTATTGACCTCAGACTCCTCCTCTTCCTGTTTGTTTTCTCCCCGCCTACATGGCAGAGCCCTGATCAATTATTAAAACTCTGCAGGTTAAACATGACAGAGGTGACTCTGCATTATTCATCCCTCACACCAGCACTGTTTTTCTGCAGACACCTGTTCCCACACTCTGCAGGGTCACCACCCTTATGAGCATGGACCTGATTTCTGAAGCGTATCACATCAGAGATCAGATCGAAAATAACGTGGCCGGTTTTTATTTTTAGCTTTAATACGTTTCCATGTCAGCTGAAGGCAATTAACAGATGAAATCCCAAACAGGGCAGAAATGTATCACAGTAGTAACACCAGGAAGGAATCACACCAAACTGTGTCACAAAGTAACTCGACCTTCTTCAGCAGCTCGGACTCGAGGACGATACACGAGCTGCAGAGAGAGACACGCTTTTTATGGCAACATGTGAGGAAGAGTTTCACACTTCATTCTGAGTTCTCATGGGAGAAATATCTGAGGGCGCCAAAAAATCATCTGCTTACTAATCACACAGTCCACTTCACGTGAGGTCGTATATTTCTCTACAAAACAAACAATACTGGTGGAGCACCATCCTGTTTTTATGCTAACGGTGGCTTTTAGCCCTACAAAAAAAAAAGGTTGTATCCGTCCGGCGTTTTGCTGCAGACTGAAATATCTCAACAACTCTTGTGAAAGTTTCTACAGACATACATGGTCCCTTCAGGATGAGGCATACTGACCCTCTGACTTTAAAGGCAGAATGTGTGACTTTTTGATCCAGTAGATGTCGCCCTTGAGCACCAGCATGAAACCAAAACAAACTGGTGCTTGGCCACACCTCCTCCATCCTGAAGCCTCCGCTCTCCTCCAGAGACACACCTCCAACCCCTCTCCACTCGCACAAAGGAGTTATAAATTAGAATGCACCATAACTCCACTCTGATCCTGTATTTGATCATGCCTATAAACCCCTCTATTTCAGCCCTGCTCAGAACAGGCTGTTTCTGTGTCTGTAGCTTTAAATGTAAATGAGCTGTGTCTGACCACGCCCCTCTCTGGAAGGGCTTGGGTGGCTCGGGCTTTCTCGCTCCATGTCCTATTGTTTACGGTGAGAAGGCAGACTCAGAGGGCAGAACAAACACCTAGCTGTGGGAGTGTCACCCACCTGGGGGAGGGGTTACTGCCCTTTGTGATAAAAGCTTTTAAACTGAATTAAAACAGCACTCATCTTTGAAAAGTGAGAGCATATACTCTAAAGTTGACTCAACTGATAAAGCAGCATGTTGAGTGATGAACACTGGTTTCTGTTAAACTGATCAAACCTCGATAAAGAAAGCATCTTTACTCCTCGGCTCAGTTTAAGATGTCTCTTTTGCTTCACTTCCTCTCTGCACTGAATCCTCCAGAGACAGGAGGAGGAATCACTCTCCATCACTGTGACCTTTCCCGTGTCTGCACTCACTCCACCACATCGAATCAATCTCAGTTACTGCTGCTTTATAAAGCTGCCACCAGCTGCGTGACTTACTCCAGTCTGCTGTTAATAACATTATACTGCATGAAGGCTCATCGTCCTAGTGGTCTCAAGGCCGGTCTGGAGACCACTTTTGAAAGGTCTCTTCTCGTCTCGGAATCAAAAGCATTTTTACTCGGTAAAAACAAACAAACAAACATTAAAATGGTAAATCAAGTTTGTAGCCTAACTGCTTCAGTGACAGCTTTCCACTCGTCCCTTTACTTGTCATGTGATGCAGGAGGGAAATGATTGGACGAATGCTGGCTGCTTTTCAGCAGCTGTTTGCAGGCAGTAGTGATATGATGCATCTCGTAGTGAGACATGTTTCTGCCGCTCGGCTGCACGCCTCTGTTTGAGACGTGGAGATCATTTGCCTTTAGTTTAGTTTCTGCAGCCTTTGAACAAACTTTGCAGCACACTCGGGTTTGTTCGAGGTCTGACGCAGAAAAACTAAACCGCTTCCAAACGACTGACGAGACTGAGCCTTGGGAACAAACTCTTCTTCATTAACGCTGGCAGAGGCAGCCATGTTGTTGTTGTTGTTGTGTCTGTAGAAAGTAAACAAGGGGAGGGGGGGTGAGCGACGGGGGCCCAAAAGGACCAGCAGAGGAAGTTAAAGAGAACTTCTAGATCTTCCTAAACCACAAATACGAATTCATCCATAAAACGGATTTCACGCTCAGCCTCATGTTGTTATGGTGCAGATACATGCACCACTTCTTTCTAATGTTACTCATGTTGAAGCATGGGGGGGGGGGGGGGTCCTGCTGCAAAGTGACCTTTTCAGAGTAATTAGGCGTGAAGATGTTAAACCCTCCGTCTCCTGCTGCCCTGATTAGATTAGAGATGAGAGCGATGAGGCACGATGGTTTCAGTCTGAGGAGTTATGAAGCTGTAAACACGAGCTGCATTAATCTAAATCATGTTCCTTTGTGGAAAGCTTCAAGACTATAAAGACTTTCTTAAAGGTATAAAATGCTGATAAGAAATGCTTGATTAGGGGCGCTGACGGCCCAATAGTCGTCAGGTTGCACCCCATGCACAGAGGAATTAGTCCTTCACTGGACGGCCCGGGTTCAAGTCCGACCTGCGGCTCCTTTCCTGCATGTCATTCCCCTCTCTGTCCTCTGTCCTGTCTAAATAAAGGTTTAACAGGGTCGCCTGAAATGTCTAATTATCGATCAATAAGAAATATTTAGAATTCTGCCTGAATTAAGCTACAAGACGTTGTTTAGTTTCACATGCTAACAATAACAGACTTGTAGTATCTCTGTCTGTTTCTCATCCAGCATTCATTTACAGCCTTGTTCATTCACGCTCACCGTCTGTAAACACCGTACACGTCTGAGATAAATCTCATCCTCACTTCTCTGCCTCTGACCACAATAATAAACATGAAACAGTCTCAATGAGGTCTGAAATGAAAGTTAGCTTGCAACAGCGTAGAAAAAGATTGATTAATTAATAGTTTTAGCATTAAGCCGTCTGTGTTTTTGGAGCTCTGAGGGTCCCCAGAGTTTTGTGAAGTCAAAATGGGGTCACAAGCCAAAACAGGTTTCAAGTCTTCTTCTCAGAACAAGTGAAGTTTTTGATTTAGTGAGTTAAAAGATGCTCATGTCAACTTTCAGCAGTAGTAGGAGAGAGATGTGTGTGTGTGTGTGTGTGTGTGTGTGTGTGTGTGTGTGTGTGTGTGTGTGTGTGTGTGTGTGTGTGTGTGTGTGTGTGTGTGTGTGTGTGTGTGTGTCTGGATTAAAGAGGAGAACTCTTGTTGTGTTGTTCAGTAAACCGGTTCAGACTCTGGTCCCAGGTTTCCGGACTCACCCTCTCCCCACGATGAGCCGGAGCGCCTCCAGGTTGCCGTGGTAAGCGGCCCATAAGGTCGGTGTCATCCCATCCTCATCCGGGGCGTTCAGCTCCTTCCGTGTGGCCTCCTTCAGCACGTCCAGGTAGCCGTCCCGGGCCGCCCGGTGGTACCGGTCGTTCATGGCGGCTGCCTCGGCTCACTCCGAGTTCGGTTCCATTGTAGTCCCGGAGGTTTGGCCCCGTTATTTCAGGGATCTTGTTCCGGACAGGACGGCCTGAGAGCGGCACGGAGCGAGCGAGCTGACCGGCTGGTTGTTAGGGAGACGAACACGAGGAGGGCTGGTTGTCAGGGGCGCGTCATCATAGCCCCGCCCCCTTTCAACGTAACATTTACACCGTGTAAACACTAGAGAAGGCTGCAACACATCACGAATAGGAGGAAATATGATAAATAACAAAACTAATTCAATGATATTTAGCCCATTAACCTAATGTTCATATATATGTAGGCTTCTCTGTCTCTGTTTGTGTAAAGCAGTGGTGTAGTGATGCCTGGAGAAGAAGTGGGAGTACTAAATGATTTTCGTCCAGCGGAGGATAACCGGCCTGTGTTACTAACAGTGACATAAGACCCCTCTTGCTAGCCAATTAGAGACAGAGTAGAGAGGGTCATCCCTTCACCATCCTACTGAATATGATCAATCAATTAAAGGTGTGTATCAGAGGAGCTTTAGGAGTGGGGGTACCCTATGGAGACTGTAAAATAAGTGGATATACTCTGTAGCTATACCCTGCACTACACCACTGCTGTAAAGTGTTCATTTGTATTATTATAATATTGTGCATTAATGCAACTTGAATGTGGAATGATATGAAAACATGCTGCAGAGAAGTGATGATGTAGCGTTGATTTTCAAACAAATTAGAAAAGGACACATTTTTTTGTTTTTCTAAAATGAATGCGTGTTGAATTAAAGGGACAGGAGCCTAAAACAGAAGCCTGACAGAGACCTTAAGGTCCCTAATACAAGGCAGCAAAGTTACTTGGAGTCAATTTTTTTTACAGCATGCAAAACTGCCTTCATGATCCTTACATTTGGCTGAATTTGTATATTATCAGCAGTGGCGATAGAGTCTGTCGGGGCCCTAGGGGAATTTAGTTGGGGGCCCCTCCAACCAGCGTTCACATCCGTCATGTTTGCTAGTGTCCCGACCCCTACTCTTTTTTCCTCTTTCTTTTTTTCACTCCCACACGGATAGTTCCTCTTCATTTTACCCTTTGCCAACTTTCATCGAAAAACTTTGGTTTTCACAGCAAAAATGCACGTGACGTTTAGCAGGGCATGGAGACGGAGTGCTGTCAGACGGGGCCACCTTAGAGAGGTTTCCTACTGTCATTGCATAATTTGCACATTGCTGTGGTTTAAAGTTTGTCAGCCCTCGGAGCCCCAAGCTGTTGCCTGCCTTGCCGAGTGACAGGCAGCGCCTCTGACTATCAGTCGCAGCAGGTTGTGAGGTGTGACTGAACTCTTAGCAGCCTGAGGCTCTGCAGAGACAAGAGGGAGGTTATATTAATTTGTCAGTTCCTCATGTTGAATGTATGCAAACATTACCTGGCAGGGAGCCCATGTAGTATTGAACCCTTTCAAAATAAAGCAACATCACTGAGGTTTGCAGAAAATGAGGCAGCAGATTAATAAACATTCTTTCAGGGTTATGCAGCCGTGAAGCAAACTTTGCTCAAGGTGCACGTCAGGTGTAAATAAGGTCAACAATGAAAAGTAAACATGACACCTGTCGCATTCTCCTGTGAACGGGGTGTGTTCGTGTGGATAATAAACAGGCCACACCCAAACCAGTGTGGAAGGGGAAATCAGTTGCAGCTTTCATATTCATGCCCGCACATGTTGAGCTACAGGATTTAAGTAAAGGAGAGAAAAGCTGAAACCTGAATGGAAAACAGAAGAAGAAGAAGAAGAAGAAGAAGAAGAAGAAGCAAAGTGAGAGGGATTTAATAAGAAGGACAAAAACAAAGATGAATCTGGATTCAGATCCTGGAGTCATGGAGCTGGATTCACCTGCTGATGACCCGGTGAAGAGCTCAGCACATCAGAACGAGGAGCATGACTCTGATTCGATGCTGCTTTGGGTTCCCACTGGAAAACGTCTGGTCTCGGGTCTGCTGGGCCTGAACGTGGTGCTGCTGGGGGCAGCTCTGGTGGTTGGGAATGCTTTAAACCCCACAGGACTGAAGAACCAGGAGCCTCAGGTGTTCATGCTGCTGCTGATGGGGGTCAGTGTGGTCTGGATGCTGTGGTACCTGCTGTGGGCGCGGAGACAGCCCGGCTTCTGCACACACAAGGACCACCATGCCGGGGGAGGCCCTGTCTCCTGTAAGCTCCCGTCTATTACCTTACGAGTATGAATGTAAATATGAATGTAAATACGAAGCTGAACAGATTTGGAGTTTCTTGAATCAAAAAGCTCATTTGCTTGTTTTTTTACCACATTAGAGAGATTGTTTTTGTTAATGCTCCTTATAATCAAGTGTCCTCACTTTTTTCTACACTATGCGATCTCGTCCTCGTCTATAACGCTGAGTTAGAGTTAGATGGCACACTTACACAGTAACATGAACACATGGGTTCTCTCCTCCTGTTCTGGTCCAGTTGTCGTCCATCTCTTTGCTGTGTTCAGTCTGCTGCTGTACGTCTGCAGGATCGGATATTTCATCAACACGAGGGAGTGTAAACCTGCTGCTCAAGTGCTCTCTCCGTTCATCGAGGTTCTGTTTCTCACTCTGCAGGTATTTATGTCCACATCATGACAGAGTCAACACTTCAGCTGCTGATTGGTTCTCTTACAGCACTCACTCTTCAAGGCGACTTTGACCCCTTTTACTATGTTTAACAATACGCATAGTATCACAGTTACACCTTGGATAAATAGTGTGACTCCTTTCCCCTTTAGGGAAACCAATCACATTTTACTATCAGGTGTAAACAGCGACTGAGAATACATTTAAAAAATGATCTTTATGAATTCTGTGTGTTGTGCCCTCTTTATGCAGACGTTTCCCTCTGGAATAACTTCTTTCTATTTTTCTCTTGTAGACATATCTACTGTGGGCTCACTCCAAAGACTGCGTTCAGAAACACAAGATTATCACCAGGTGCATCACTCTGTTGTTGTCTGTTGACTTTTTGTTGAATGTATATTAGACGTTGGAAAGAGATGATTACTACAGTAGCTCTAAGTGTGTGATTCTATTGCTATCATCTTTATATTTATGCATCATCCTGTCATATTTGAAAATGTATTCATGTTTGAATATGTTTCCACTTGCGTGCTTGCTGCAGGCTGGGTCTGATGGTGATCCTCTCGGCCGACCTGCTGCTGTGGCTGAACGCGGTGACGGAGGAAACCATCCACGTGGAGATGAAGTTGGAAAAAGAGGGCAGTCTTCATGTCAGCAGCAGAAACTCCTCAGAGTTAGCAGGTAGTTACAGTTACTTTATATCCAGGCCCTTTGTTTCATTTTCTTTTTATAGTTTGGGTGCTAAATTACTTGAAGAAAAGAAGCAAGAAGTTTTCTAATTTCTAATAAAAATCACCCTCAGTAGAAAGCCGCTAAATGGGAGTCAAAGCTAATCAGGGGCAACTGTGCGTGATCAGCCACGAAGACGTAACGTTCATCTTAACAAACAGAGCATGAGCAGAGACTGTAGATATTAACAGACGAAGCCTGAGTGACGTCACCCGTCTGTTCCTGCGGGGGGCGCTGGAGTCCCATCGATGGCGGTCTCCATGCTGGAAATGCTGTCTCAGCCTAACTTTCAGTCAACCTAACGACAGGCTGAGAGCTGGAGCTGAGGCGGGTTTTTAGCCTCTTTGCAAACTGTTAAACCGCGCCCACCTGTCAATCAGGTCAGCTACACGCCTTATTGTGAATAACTCTTATCCTTCATCAAATCAAAACTGATGAGTCATCAAAACATTCACCCCCCGTACAGTGTGTGCCGATCGAGACATGAGCTAATCAGACCTATTTGTTTTTTTGAACCAGGCTGTAAACATGTTAATGTCTGCTGTAAAAACAGGCTTTTTAGAATGGGTGTGTATGTGACTTCCTGTGCTTCTGCAGCCAGCCTCTAGTGGACACTCGAGGAACTGCAGGATTTTACACTTCTGCATCGGCTTCATTTTTCCACACCGGAGGTTGCTGCTTGCCTATTGAGGCAATTGAGGCAATCTTCTGGAGCAATTCCAAAATGTTTTGTGCCTTTTAGTCATTCGTACCTTAAAACATGTCAAATATAGGGCGCTGGTTTCGCTCAGTTGGTAGAGCTGGCGCCCGATGAACAGACGTTACAGTCTCAAGCTCGACTCCCGCTCCTGACGCTGTTTGGTGCTACCGTCCCTCACTCTCTCCCCACATTTTCTAGCTTCAGCTGTCCTATCGAAAGAAGGCAACCCCCCCCCCCCCCCCAAATAATCTTTGAAAAACATGAAATATTCGGTGCTAGGTTAAAAAAGTGAATCAGTCTTTAAGTATCTTCCTCTGTGACTGCTTCCAGGATTCGCAAACTTGACTTTCTGCCACTGCAGAGTGAGTGCCGCCTGCCTGGTCTTCAGGAAAGCCATTGAAATCCTTTATCCCTTCCACATGGAGTATTACTTGATGGCGGGCTGCATGATCTACGTGATGTGGAAGAACGTTGGCCGCAGGATGAGTCCAAGTGACCACCACGTCACTCATAAGTTGACCCTTCGTGTGGTCTATGACGGCGAGATCTTTTACGGCCTTGTGTTTGGCAGCCTGGTCCTCATGGTGGGAGTCATCATCTTCATCCTCTATCAGATTTTTGTGAGCCTGCCCCACCTTCGCCTCACCGCCTTCCTCATATTCTACGGTTATCACTTAGCCATCATGCCCCTCATGTCTCTGTGCAGCCTGGGCGGGATGCTCATCCACCGGGTGGAGAGGAGGGCAAGTGTCGGGGGACACAACCCAACACGAAGCCTGGATGTGATCCTCCTGCTCGCAGCAGCTCTCGGTCAGCTCACCCTGGCTTACTTCTCTCTGGTGGCGGCCCTCGCTGTGGGGACTGAAGGACCTCTGGGGGACCTGGACCTGTCTTACTCCATCCTTAGCCTGCTGGAGCTCATCCTCCAGAACATCTTCATCATCAAGGGACTTCACAGACACCCGAGACTCTTCGCCAAGAAGAAGGAGAAGCAGTGGGGCAACTTTTTCAAGGTACCTACATTCACAGTTTGTGCTACTTGCTAATAAGCTAGCATCCAACTAAAGCAATGAAGGTCAGACTTTTGTTTTGACATATTTGCAGAATATTAAAACTTTGATAATGTGGAGGCAGCTGCAGAGAGAGAAACTAAAAAGAACTTTTGAACTTCTGGTTGCGGCCCAAAGTAAATATGGCCGATCATTTGTCTTCGAACATCTTTGTTGTGTCAGAAATCAGAAACCCCTTCCTTACTCCCTACATAGGGAGTCATATGTAGTGGACTACTTAGTGCACTCATTCGGTACAATTAAAACACCGCAGGTCACACCTACACATTCACACACTGATGGTAGAGGCTGCTGTGTAAAGGTCAATCAGAAGTAACTAATCCCTTTCATACACATTCACACGCCGCCGCCGAAGCAGCATGAGCAACTTGGGGTTAAGTGTCTTGCCCAAGGACACATCGGACATGTGGCTGCAGGAGCTGGGGATCGAACCCCTGGCCTTCTGGTTAGGAGTCGACCGATTCTACCATTCTACCGATGTCTCTCTGAGAGCAGTCGAGTCAAACACCTCTCTGCTTGCAAAAATCTTTGCACCTAAATGCACAATTGGATTTATTGCTCAGATAGCGACCATCAGTTGTACACTACTTTCCCAATGCATTGTGGGATGCAGCGGCTGCACTATTTAGGGTTTGATCATGCTCACTCAGGATATATGATATATGATAAACCGTCCTACAGCCAAAGAAGAAGGATGCTGATCCGATCCATGAGGAGAGGAAGACGGACACCACGCTGCTGGAGGGGAACACGTCAGCTGCTGCTCAAGAGCATGATGGGAAAAAACCCTGGATGAAACGAGCGATTCAAGAAATCTGCGCTTTCCTCATCTTCTCTAACGTCATGGTAATGTCATGTGTGTTAATTATATAAAAAAGATGTGCTTTTCTATGTTGTCTTCATTTACACAGTGTATCTATGCGTTTGTTTTTTGGGCAGCTGTGGATCATCCCCGCGTTCGGAGTCCACCCTCAGTTCGAGAACGGCATCGGGAAACGCTTCTTCGGCTTCAGCGCCTGGTTTGTCCTGGTGAACCTGAGTCAGCCGCTCAGCGTTTTCTACAGGATGCACTCAGTGGGGGCTCTGATGGAGCTGCTCCTCAATGCATGATGAGCAGACAATAGCCCCTTTCAGACCAAAGATCCCCAGAACTAAAAGGTTCAGGGACGTCTCTTTATTTCCACCACTGCCTGAAGTCCTGGGAAGATTATGCAAATCAGGCTGTACTGCTTTGCAAATGGATTCATTGATTAACAATGGAAAGGAGACGAGTGCTGTGTTTAGTGTGTCATTAAGGGCGCACTCACACTCAGCTAAGTTGTCCGTACCGTGCTTAAACACGATTGCCCCCTCCCCATTCCCCTGCTGGCCTGCACTCACACTGCTCCAGGACTAACCGGCCTGAGCACGGACAGAACATTGTATACAACACATGCATGGCTTTACATAATTATGAAGCGTGCTCAGTACAAGACAGACGGACTCACAAAAAAATAAATAATAGGGACATGCAGTCGAGTCCACGTCCGCACATCAGAGAAAAATCCCAGAGAACATGACAGCTACTGGACTGGCTTTGTGTCTTATTTTGAGTCATGTTTAGTCAGATACAAACAGAACACTCCGGGTTTTCTCTATAATGAAGGCTGTCCACGTTGTGTTCCTGTGCTTGTGCTCGTGTGTCCTCTGCGAAGCGTGCCAGGGCCAAGAAAGTGTACCGTGCTTGAGCACAGATGGGAGCTCTCACACTAGTCAAACGAACTGGACTTTAGGGGTGAAGCGTGTTTAGACACGTTACGGATTGCCTTGTGTGAGTGCGCCCTAAAAAGGAAAGAGTACTCTAATGAAAATGTTAGAAGAATAAGAACCGGATACCTCACTCCCCCTGGGGGGAATCAACAATGGGCTTTTAGCTGCAGTCTTTTAAACACAGTGGTGTTCCTGACCAATCAGAGACGTTCAGCACTGCAGGGACTGCATGCCCTGGCCTTGAAAGTCCCTGGACCTTTAGAAACTTCTAAACCCCTAGGAGTAGATCTTTCACCCCAGAACTAAATGTAGACCCTGGTTCCTGCGGTGGAAATGCACATAGTTCCTCAAACGGTCCCTACTTCTGGGGGATAGTTCCTCTTGTTGAAAATGACTGTTAAAGTAGAACAGACACATGGTTAGAAAAAATTCATGATACATAGTTAGAAATGATTCATTTTTTTATTTTAAGACAAAGCATGTGGACCAGACTACAGAGTTCTGGGCTATAAGGCTCTTCATGGTTTGGAGAAAGGTCCAGCTGCGTGCTCTTCAGTTCACACAGTTAAAGTTGAAGCCGTCTGTGTTCGGTTCTATTTCTTATTTTTTGGCAAATGAAATCCACTGCTGATAAATACATCTTACATTTATTGACCACTTCCATCCTCCCTCCAAACACAGGCTGTGTTTCATGTTTTCACACATATAGACGTTCTTCATTTCTGTCGGAGGTCTGATTGCGATGAGCCTCGGCTCATGTGCGATGAAGGTAAACAGGAAACAAACAAACAGGAAAGCAGGACTCGTGAGGACGGCTCTAAATCCTCTGGATCTCAAAGAGCCTGATGTCCGTGTCGTACCAGATCGGAGGATCCACGTTGCTACGGCAACAAGAGTCAGACAGGTTATTGTAAAAACTTAAGTTGTGACAGCAGATGATCTCACTCAGTGACACTGAAACTGCTTTGATATGTTTTTAAACAAATCTTGAAATCTGAAATTAAAAAGATAAATCAAACATGGCGTGGTGTTCAGTCGTTTTACCGTAAGTAGATGACGCCCCACATGTACGTTCTGAACCACATGGCGGTGCCGGCGTTTGCCTGGTACTTCCTGATGAGGATGGGATGAGGGACGGGCAGGAGGCCGACCAGCGTGCCGTGCTGGAGGAACTTTAAGATTTCTGACTCGTCTGTCAAACCCCTGAGGACAAAAAGTAACTCTTGAATGTTCCACGATGCAGGAAAAAGAGTGGATGCTCACGCAGGTCACCATGTGGTGGACACTGAAGCTTCAGTGTTTAGCCAGCTCTGCATCGGTCTGTAAACCTTTCTGCGTTCTAACCTCTCTCCATTTTTCAAAAGCATCTCCAATATTGATCCTAGTTTGAGCATGTTTCTGCTCGAGGAGCTTATTAGAAACGTGCAGAGGCTTTTTAGGTCAGGTACAATCACTTCTATCTGAACCAGTTCTCTTGCCCGCTTCCATCGCTGCAACACCTGTTGGTTTGACCTGATAACTGCTCTCATATCTGGCAAACCGAGGGGCGTCCAAAACGGCCATGTGGGGGTGCCTTAAAACCGCCTACCTTCTCTGGTCCAAACAAATCCAGACCATTCAGGACCAGAATCTAAAGTTAGAAGGAGGACATACTGGCTGCTGCATTGTTGTCAGAGAAGCCAGCACTTCAACATAGCATGTTTCCTTAATGTCTGATCATAGAGTAAGCTCACTTTATCATCTCAGTCACTACACATCTCACTGACTGATCCTTTAACACACTAAATAATTTGTGATTTTCCAAAAAAGACTTTTTCTTGTCAAAGAAATCACACAACAGGAAGCTTTAATCTTTCACCTTACCAAAGAAGAAAATAAGAGTTATAATCCTCCCAGTTTAAAACTTGTATAGGTTCTTACTTGTCGATGCAAATCTTCTCCACCTGAGGGACCAGAACTTGTAACAGCCTCATGATGGTCTGAAGAGGGAGCTTTGACTTCCATGACATCACCTGAGAGATAACACGGAGCATGAGGGAGGAGAGTCAAAGCATAAAGATGTCCGAATAACAACAGAAACAGCTGAATGGTACTCACCCAGTCTGGATTAGGGCTCCAGGCTGCTGATGACGACACGCTGGACAGACGACTTCTCCCTGCTTCGGACTCTGAGTGGTACCCCTGCTAACAAACGGGAGTCACTTTAAAAAAGCCCCCACACACACACTCAGAGAACCCCTGATGTTATACGATGTGTACCTCGTGGTCTCTCCCCGAGTTGGACTCGGTGTCGCTCGCTCCGGCTGCAGCTTGGCTGTCAGCGGTCGTCTGTGGAGACTCTAAATGAGGGACAGCGACCATCGTACCGTCCACACTCACCTGAGACTTCTCTGTTATCTTATCGATACCTGGAGGACGCACAAGGAATCCTTTGTGAACTGCAGGGGAGACACAATGACTGGAATAGAAGTCTTTTAAAGAAAACATCTTTCTCCAAAGTATCCTCACTTGTATCTCTGACGCTAACGGCTAGCATCACTGGAATCACAGAGAAGTTTTTTCAGAGACATACATCATCTACGAGACGATGATGGATGAATGCAAACAGGTTCCGACATTTGCTGTGCTGTAAAAAATTCTGACTGGACTGCACAGTTTGCTTTACTACATTTGCACGACTTTAAATGTTTCCTGAGCGCCTGATCAACTTCAGACAGGACTGAAGTGTGAATGTAACATAAACTTCATATTCACATTATTTTTAAAGACATTCTTCAATTCAGTTTGTTGGAAATTTGACTTTTGAGAAACCTTTATTCAAATACCTGAAACCCACCAATGAAACCTCTTCAGAGTCTTTTGGCTTGTAAATGATAAATGGACTTGAGCTTGTGTATTTATTTTCTCGTCTTCTGACGACTCAAAGTGCTTCAACACCGCAGGTCACACCTCCACATTCACACACTGATGGAAGAGGCTGCTGAGTAAAGAGTCCATCAGAAGTAACTAATCCATTCATACACATTCAGAAGCCGCCTATGAAGCAGCGGGAGCAACTTGAGGTTAAGTGTCTTGCTCAAGGACACATCAGACATGTGGCTGCAGGAGCTGGGGATCGAACCCCCGACCTTCCGGTTGAGAGACGACCGACTCTACCAACTGAGCCACAGCCGCCCAACTTGTCTAAGTTGTCCTGCTTGCACATTTAAGTGTTTTGCAGGGCTGATAAAATGCATCATTAAACTTATCAGAGCTTGCTAATTCAACTTATTGACATCCTGTTTTGCTAAGATTTGAAGGAGTGCAGAGGATCAGTATGGAGACATTTACACCCCCAAAAAACAACCATAAGATTTATTTTTTCCATTAGACTGTTTGTGTAAACAGCGATCTGACTTCTTACCGGGAGTGGCCTCTAAGCTGGTTTTAAAGGTGCCCGGCTCAGCAGGTACAGCCGGTCTGGAGCCCTCCATGGACTCGGTCTCTGTAGAGTTTGATCTGGACATCCCCGACTTCTTCTTCCTCTGCAGAGCTTTCTGGATGGACGACGTGTCGGTCGGCAGGTTGGCCAGCTGGTGGAAAACGTTTCTCTTTCGGATGATGGCGTACACAAGGTTGAAGTTACCTGAGAGGGAGACGTAGTGGTTGAAGGAGCTGATACCCTGTTTTTTGTGAACTTAACTTGTGTTCCTGTCTTTGTTCTCACCGTCAAACTGATACTGGATGATGTTGTTGAAGACCTCGAGCAGGAAGAAGACCAGGTGGTGGTTCTGAGGGAAGGAGAAGAGGAACCAGGGTGTGGTGAAAGCCTCCAGCATGTGGAGCAGCTTGTTGGCTGCCACCATAGACAGACTCTTCAGATACGGTGAAACTGTGGAGGGGAATAACAAGTGAAAATGCAGTTCCTCCATTTGTCCAGAAGGGGGCAGCAGTTCATGTGTGACACTCACTGTTCACTATGATGGTAAGCAGACATTCAAACAGAGGCTGGAGGCGCTGGTGACCGCTGGTGATGATTTTATGGAAGATCTGAACACAACAAGAGAGACGACTTCACGCTCAAAAACTCACTCAGTTCAAAATGTTCACATCATCAGTTCTAACATGCAAAGGTTCTGATCTGAACTTTGTTTACTTCAGCTGTTTTCACTCCAGACTGCCTGCCCCTGAAATCTTCTTGAGTTGCTTGTTCACACCGTAGACTTTATATTAAAGGATCAAAATGTGTAGAGAGTGAGATGATAAAGTGAGCTTACTCTATGATCAGACATTAAGGAAACATGCTATGTTGAAGTGCTGGCTTCTCTGACAACAATGCAGCAGCCAGTATGTCCTCCTTCTAACTTTAGATTCTGGTCCTGAATGGTCTGGATTTGTTTGGACCAGAGAAGGTAGGCGGTTTTAAGGCACCCCCACACGGCCGTTTTGGACGCCCCTCGGTTTGCCAGATATGAGAGCAGTTATCAGGTCAAACCAACAGGTGTTGCAGCGATGGAAGCGGGCAAGAGAACTGGTTCAGATAGAAGTGATTGTACCCGACCTAAAAAGCCTCTGCATGTTTCTAATAAGCTCCACGAGCAGAAACGTGCTCAAACTAGGATCAATATTGGAGATGCTTTTGAAAAATGGAGAGAGGTTAGAACGCAGAAAGGTTTACAGACCGATGCAGAGCTGGATAAACACTGAAGCTTCAGTGTCCACCACATGGTGACCTGCGTGAGCATCCACTCTAGAGAGGAGGGGATACCAATACTCTGATGCTGCACGTGTGAACAACCAGATCAGGAGGATTTCGGGGGGGCAGTCCTTCACATATGATGTGAAAACAGCTTTGATATCTCTAAATACAGGAATTGTGATTCATCATCTGTGGACACTGAATCTATTGGAAACCAAGCATACATGTTTACTCTTTATCAAAGATAATTTCAGTGAATGGTACTCTGAAATAAACATGGCTGTATCCAATCTGTAGTTGTCTTGTTGCACCGGCTCAGCTCTCACCACAATCAGCAGGTCTGCGTGTGTTCCTGTAAAAACAGGAATATCCATGGGGACTCTCAGAGTGTACGGTTTGTTCAGACGGACGCCGAAGTTTCTCTCTCCACTCAGCAGCAGCAGGATGAACACGCCGATGTGCATGAGGCCCACACGAGCTGCTCATGCACACACAAAAATGAAGTTTGTTTTTAGACCATTTTGAATCTAATCCATGCATGTTAACACTCATCCTGACATTCATGTTCTGCACAAACACAAGCAGAAACAATGACTCACACTGGTCTGCTCTGGCATCGTTCAGGTTGAAGAGGATGGGAACCAGCATGTCCAGCACATCGCTGCTCTTCAGCACAAAGAAGAGGAACTTCTAAAACACACAAACACAAGAAGTCAGCACTCAAACTCGGTTTAGATCGGACTCACTCAGACATAGAAAGTTACAGGCATCAAACATGAAGTACTTTATTAAAAAGACAGCAGTGTCCCAAATCACTTCTCTTTTACTTTGTAATGCAAAGTTCAAATTACACAGAATTAAGGATCTACAATTCATTAAGCAGACGCTTTTATCCAAAGTGACGAACATCAGAGAGTAAGAACAACACAAGCGAGGATCTAGAGAGGAGGAGACAACGTCAGGAGGAGCAAACAAACAGCTTTAAGTCTGATCGGACACACAGGTGCTGACAGGAAGTGACCAGAGGTGCTGACAGGAAGTGACCAGAGGAAGATCACAACATCGACAGCTGTTCTTGAGAGTTCATATCAGCGTCAAAACCATCCTAAATATCATCAGTAACTGGGAGCCAGGAGAGGGAGATGACCAGCCCAGTGACATGTGCTGTTTTGGGGAGATTGAAAATGAGTCGCAGTGCTGCGTTTTGTAACATCTGCAGGAGTTTGATGTAGAAAGACCTGCCAGAAAGGGGTTGTAAAAGTCAAATGTCTTTAACAAGAAAATGGTGGAAAAGGGATGTGCACAGCTTTCTGCTAACAATCCCCACAATGCATCACTCTGCCTGAAATGGATGCAGTCTCTTGTGGCGTTTTGACACATGCACAAAACTCCTGAAACCTTTCCTGAAGTGCTCGTGTGAAAACGGCGTCTGTCTCAAAGCACAGGAAACGCTCAAGATCCTTAAACCTGCAATTCTTCAGATGTGGCCAGCAGGGGGCGACGACACTGCTTGCAGAAGTCGAGGTCTGATTCTCTAAAAGCAGACAGATAAATTCACCTTTTTCTCATGAACATTTTGGAGTTTATAGTCTCAGTCTGTAGTCTTCTTCATACAGCATTATGTTCATGTTGTACTCTACATAGATGATTGAGTCGGGGATGCTTTGGACCAGTCTCTACCACAGCAGCATGTTATCATTTCACATCTCTCACCTGTATTCAAACACCTGAATGCACTGCTTTAGTTACTCTATTCTGTAGCGTGCAGATCAGGGTTATACGTTTTTGCTGCTCACCTTGTTGAAGTCGCAGAACTTCCAGAAGAGGATCAGCAGCTCCTGGTGGAACTGGATCTTCTTGGTGGAGCGAGGCAGGTAAGTCTGGAGCAGGGGATTGTTGAGCAGCCGCACCAGACCTTTGAGGATGAAGCCCAGGTCCTGACACATAAAGAGAAAACACACTTTAACCTCCTGCAGAGAGAGCTGGTTTGACGCCTGAGCTGTTGTGTTTAAAAGTACCTCTTCTCTGTGGATCCTGGAGAGGTAGTTCACAAAGAGGTTATCAGGGCAAGCCGGCTGAAAAGATAGAGGAGAAGATTTGAAATCATGGATGAGCATCGTTATTGTTAACTTATCTGTTATCCGTCCTCTTACCTCCAGTTCCTCCACGCCAGAGGAGGACTCGGCGGTCACCAGGGCCTTGAGGGCGGAGCTGGCTGCCGACCCGGCTTCGTGCTCCAGGGTGACGATGAGGATCTGGACGGCTAGCTCCACCAGCTGCTCCCGGTGGTCGGAGAACATCAGGTGGTTGTAGGGGAAGCCGTATCCCACGGGGTCGTACGCACACACCACGTTGAGCAGGGAGGTGAAGAGAGGCAGGGCGTGTCTGTGTGGAGCGAGGAGAGAGGCAGGTGGAGGTCAGGTGGAGGTCACTCAGAGCTGCTGTTTATCTGTGCTGTCAGAGTGTCCACGTGTTGGAGGAGGACGAGTGAAGGGCTCTTCAGAGGGGCCTTCATGTTACACAGTGTAGGATAACGCAGAGCAGAGCCTGACATACATCCAAGGTCGACTTTGGACAGAGCACTCCTGTTTTTATGATTTGATTATTTAAACCTCTCACCAGACTGTACTGAACCAGACCGGACCGCTTGGTGGAAACGGGGCTTCAGAATCCTCTGAGAGCTCCTCACGTATCTTAAACATTTCTATCAAGGCGTCGTAGTTTAGGAGTGATTTAGGAACAATCTCAGAGCAACTCTGAGCGATGAAGAAACAGAAACTTATCTAACGTCTCATCAAGACAAACCACACAGCCAGCTGACCACGTCCATCGTCCTCCATGTTTGTTTTTCTTCTGACGCTGTTCTTCAGTTCTTTTGCTCAGGTGAAGAAACTCACTTTAGTGTTTTGCATTCTTTTCTGTTTTTAGAGTTAATCACTGATGAATTATGTCTGTTAGAGAAGAAGTGTTCTGGCCCTGACCTGAGAGGACACGACAACTTGTTGCATGGTTGCATCTGTGTGTGTGTGTGTGTGTGTGTGTGTGTGTGTGTGTGTGTGTTACCTGTTGTCTGTGGAGCAGAAGAAGGAGACCCACGGGTTGAGGTTTTTCCTGTCAGAGGATGGAGGGAGGTACATGGCCTCAGAGAAACACGTGAGCAGCAGCTTCAGCAGCTCCGTCCTGAAAAAAACACAAAATGTATCAAAACTATGAAAACACCGGCGTCCAAAACTCCCTCAAAACTGGCAAACCGTCCTCCGTCATTGAACTAACCATCCATCCATTAGCTCTACTTCCTGATCCGTAACAATCACTCGTCTCCAGCACTTAGTGCTCTAGTTCCAAGATGATTGTTCCCAGCTTACAAGTGGTCAGAGGTCGGTCTTTCATACAGACACTTAAATCTGGAACAAGATCCCGTTTTATATCAGGACAACAACAGTGATGCATTTCAAGCAGGCGTATAAACATCTCCTGATGAACCGACAAACTTGAAACCACTGATTTAACTAATATGTTCATTTCAGTTATTCCCTCCGTGAGCGCTTCTTTCTGTCAGAACAACTTTACAAACGTGTCCAACAGCTGAACAACAAATCACATCACGTCTTCTTCTCTATATGTTCTTCCAGTTATGATGTTTTTTTAAAGATTTTTATAAAATACAACAAATTTGTGTTTGGACTAAAGAATGTAGAGGCAGAGAAAATGTGAAACCGGCCACTAGAGGGCAGTATGTCTAACACAGTTCATCACATTTAGAAGAAGAGCAGCACACAAACAGGCCTGAAGAGGTTTACGTTAAGGTGATAAGGTGACGCTGCAGTCTCACCTGTTGAGGTCATGGATGTAGTTCAGAGGAGGAGACTGAGCGAAGCCGACCCCGGCCTCCCAGATGTACTCACAGCTGTCCATGGAGCGGATGTCCTCGGAAACCTCCTGCAGCACAGACAAGAACAAAGACACGATGATAATCCGGGGGGGGGGGGGGGGGGGGTCACAGTTTCAGGTCTCTGTCTTGAGTGTCTCGGTTCAGCTTGAGTTCGATTCAACAGGAATAAAAAATGCATGTTTGGGAGGCTTGTTTCCAGGTTTCTCAGATTTATTAAAGACCCTGTAACGTCAGCCTGAAGGAAACATTTCACATTCAGGGAACAGATTATGTGAGAGGTCACCTATGATCATCTGAGCTCGTCTAGACGGCTGTTCCTTTACCTCGAAGTCCTCTCACCAAATTTGCAATGTGTTGCTGGAAGTGCCAAACAGCGTGCATTGTATATTTGCAGCCCTCTTACTCTCACTGTTACAGGTCTGAGCAGAGCAGTGTGATTGTGTTCACACCTACTACACCATGTGATTCAACAAGTGAGTCCTCTGCTGACAAAATGTGTGTGTGACACCTCGACACAGATAACAGCGGCTTCAGAAGTCGAAGTGACGAGGTGCTGCTGCTGTTCTTTCTGAGTGCAGTGACAGAACAGGGCGGCGACGGGCCAGGACACACTAAAGTTCACCGGCGTCAAACCAAACCCAGGAGACATCGATTTCTTCTCTTTGTTTGTTTTTAGGTTCGTGACTCCCTGACATGTGACGTCTCGGTCTCAGATTGTTTTATGTTATTGATTTATAAACTTTGGAGAGATAAAAAACTGTTTTATCCAAGCGGCGACCTCCGGTGTTGAAAAATGAAGCTGATACTGGAGTGCAAACTCCTGCAGTTCCTCGAGTGTCCACTAGAGGCTGGCTGCAGAAGCACAGGAAGTCACATACACACCCATTCAAAAAAGCCTGTTTTTACAGCAGACATTAACATGTTTACAGCCTGGTTCAAAAAACCAAACAGGTCTGATTAGCTCATGTCTCGATCAGCACACACTGTACGGGGGGTGAATGTTTTGATGACTCATCAGTTTTGATTTGATGAAGGATAAGAGTTATTCACAATAAGGCGTGTAGCTGACCTGATTGACAGGTGAGCACGGTGGCTTTAACCCCGCCTCAGCTCCAGCTCTCAGCCTGTGGTTTTCGTTTTGATTCTTTGTGTCACGATTCTCTATTTTTCTACTCAGCCCTAATAGTTCACCAACGTCTTTGTGTTTAATGGAACCACTTTCTGCTGCAGAGATCTTTGAACCCCTATGACTGAGGTCTGTGAGAAAAGAAGGGATTTGTTGCTGATACATTTTATAATCTTACACAAACAGACAAACTTTGATCTCCAAAGTCCTCACTGAGACGTGACTTCTCAGGCATTAAGGGAAGGTGGGAACAAACAACCGCCGCTGGTCATTTTCCACCTTCTGCTGCATGATTTAAACACACGCTCCACCAATTCCAACATTTCCTCCTGGTGGGGGGTTGGGGGTGGTGGGGGGTGGACTGTGAGGTGTGAGAGCTGCACCTGCAGGACGGACATTTTCTCTCACCTCCCCATGTTCTGCAGCACCCGGGATGATGTTTGCTCAACACGGTTAAGAAGTGTCCACCCTGTGTTTCTCAGCCCAGTAGACAAACATGGCCGCTCCTCTCTCTCTCTCTCTCTCTCTCTCTGTGTCATGCTGAGTGACTCATTAACTCGAGCTACTGCCTGAGATGATTGTGTGAAGGAGATAACTGTGCTAACTGGTACTGCCACAGGGCTGAATAACACAGACTAGCCTCTTTTTATATGAGCAGCACTGTTGTAGCTGGAGGGTTAAAACAAAGTAAACACGGAGCTGAAGCAGAGGTGTCTTTGTCCTTAAAATACCAGCTCAGATGTTACGGACATTTTGATTTGCTATCTTGTTAGTTAGCTGAGAAGATTGATCAAATGTAATTACAGCGCTGTGGCTAGTTAGCCTAGCATTCACCGAAATACGGAAAACAGGTGGGAAGATCGAACGTCCCCAACTTTCAGAATACTCTGATGAATGCCTCCAAAACTTTGTTTACAGCGTCCTTTTTTTACTTCAACTGATCCGTCTAAAGACTTTCAAACAATCAAGTTCAATCAGTCAGCTCATTTTTGAGAGACTTCTTCACAAAATGAAGTTTATTTATCCACTCAGTAATCCTGTGTTGCCTCTCCTTCCCACAACAACTCTGACAAATGATTCATTGAGAGACGGGGTCTTAGTGTGTGAATATGCCTTCATATGCTCAGGCACTTTTAATTTGCATCTCAGCTCATATCGCCTCCTTAGCAACAAGCTGCCACTTTCTCTTCTCCTGATATAATCTTCTTCAGCCTTCCCTCAGCAGAAAGTTTCTCACTAATGAAGGAGGCGGAGGGGATGTTGGCGTGAGGCGTTGAGTCCACAGTGAAGTGTCTTCTGTCTCGTTGTAATCATTGTGTACCATGCAGGGTTGAAGTGGACTCACCGAGCTGCTCTTCTTGTGGCTCTGAGTTGTGAAATCAGGACAGAAGAGCAGGTCAGCGATGGCGAGCAGCAGAGATTCAGCCAGCGGCCGAGCATCATCCTCGTCACCACCTTCAGACAAACGCTGCAGGATCAGGAGACGAGTTAGGAGAGGAAGAGTTCACACTCATTTATGTAATCATCAGAGGTGGAATAAGTACTCATAACGTACAGTTAAACATGTCAATAACATTCTTTACAGACTACAAACTCAGATAACCCGTTACTAACAGCTGCAGCTCTGCACTCAGTCCCTTACTTTAATTAAGGGACATTCAATCCCTCCTTAATTCAACCACTGCTCAGGAGGAGGGGGGGATACAATATGGTCAGTGTTTGCACCGCGGGTCCCCAGCCGACCAGGTAACCAGAGAACCAGCTGCCTTCATGAGGGGGGAGGAGGAGGGGGAGAAAGGGGGGAGGACTGACCTCGACAGCATCAACAGCAGGAACAACAGTCTCATCTTACAGTAACGATCCTGAATCAGAACTCAGCTTCTCTTCTCTGCAGATTATCGTATGTTTCAAATCCTCCGACGTCTGCAGAGCTGAAAGGCTGCCGACAGATTGACCTCTACAAACTGTCTGATGTTTCTCACACAGCAGGAGGGGATGCATGCAGGAAAAGGAACACTTCAGGGTTCTTTTGAAACTCTGATAAATTATCATTCATTTTTCAGAATCAACCAATTGATACCAATGAAGACGCAGAAACATCCCACGTTTTCAGACGGTCAGTGGAAAATGGAAACTAGGGGCGCACTCACACTAGGCAATCCACACCTTATATTTCCTCGGACCTAGCACGATTAGAAGAGGTGTGCTTCGGCGCGGTACAGTTCATGCACGAACACAAGCACAGGTACACAACGTGGACATGAAGTATAATCGATCCCCTCCTCCATTTACCGGTTGTTTAATTTGAATATGGTATCATGTGTCAGTGAGTTTGTGTCAGAGTCGTACCCCCGCTCTGCCGGCTCCGGGCACGGTGGACCAGAAGAAACCTCTCCAGTCTGCGTCCTCAAAGATGTAGGGCAGGATGCGTGTGAGCAGGCGGATGCAGTTTAGGACGATCTGACGCTCTTTCTCTGAGGGGCAACCGGAGTCTGCACCCTGCACCAACCTCTCCACCGCCTGCATAAAAAAACAACACAAGAGGAAGTAATGAGGACCGAATGGATGCTTCGAAATCAGGTTTCTAGGTAATGATTGAATGGCCACAGGATTTTTATGGATCTAAAACAAATGGCAAATAAAAAATAACTTAATGCTGCTGTATCTTTAACGATCTGTTCATCGCTGAGAGAAATGTACAACCTCTTTGTTTCTTCTGCGCTTTACCGCAAATGACCTTTGACCTTCATAACAGTGACATGTGTAACACTGAAAGGGGGTGGGAACAACAAACAGCAGCATTCCTCCGAGTCTGTCTGTATCCAGGATGGACAGACTCGGAGGAATGCTGCTGTTTCAACAAAGTAAATTAAGACACTGGTACTCATATCTCAGTCTGTATTTTCTCCCCTGACAGAGCAGCATCATATATGTGACTCATAGCGTCCTGCAGAGGAAGGTGCAGGTTACCTTGTAGCAGAGGGTTGCCAGGTTTGACGGTGATTCCTCTCTGACCGCTCGGATCTCTGCGGCCGGAACCAGAGCGAAAACATCCTGCACGTTGGTGGAAGTGTCGGCCCAGAACTGATCCCAGAACGCATCGTCTGTGGCTTCTACAGGCTGCAGGAGAGGACACACAAATACATCACTCTGTGCCCCTTTAGACCACAGCAGTCACGTCACTGAGCGCTGACCTCCACATGAGCACCAGCTGGGATTCTGCATTTATTATTCATAACACAGCTGCTAATAATAGTCAGAGGAAAGCAGGGGTTCATAAAACTTTGTAAACAATCACTTGTGGATGCTGTTGTGCTCATCGGGGCTGAACGAGAAATCACAAAGGCATCGTTATTGTTATCTCAATATGAGCCTGAAAGTGGGTCTGTAACTGTGACTCCTTCATATCACAGATAAAAACAAAGTCCAGAGAAGTTTTGATGATTGATTAAAGGTCACATCTCCTCTTCAACCAGTGTACATAAGTCTCAGAGCTCCTCAAAACGTGTGTGAAGTGTCTTGTTCTAAATCCACTCTGATCCTGTATTTGATCATGCCTATAAACCCCTCTATTTCAGCCCTGCTCAGAACAGGCTGTTTCTGTGTCTGTAGCTTTAAATGTAAATGAGCTGTGTCTGACCACGCCCCCCTCTGGAAGGGCTTGGGTGGCTCGGGCTTTCTCGCTCCATGCCCTATTGTTTACGGTGAGAAGGCAGACTCAGAGGGCAGAACAAACACCTAGCTGTGGGAGTGTCACCCACCTGGGGGAGGGGTTACTGCCCTTTGTGATGTCATGAAGGGAAAATCTCCAAACGGCCTGTTTGAGCACACATTTTCTGAAAAGTGGAGCAGGCTAAAGATGGAGAGGATGGACTTTTCTCATCATTGGGGGGTTTGTAGACAGACTAGAGACACATAAGTGGTAAAGCGCAGTTTGCATAATATGTGACCTTTAACGCTCACAGCGACTGTCTATTGTTGAGTGTCTTAACTTTTCATCCTCCACCAGGAGTTGGGTCCTAAAGCTTGAGCGTTTGAGAGGCACAGCTCTAACTTAACAGATCGATTAATTTGTCAGAAAATCCCTGAAAAAATGTGAAACACAACCAAAACAATTCTCCTTTCCTGAAGTCTGAGTCCAAGCGTGTCATGTGTGTTTCTTTTCAACCTAAAGGTAAAAAGGTTTAGCACCAAATTCTTCAATGTAAACTCGTTTAAAGCAGACTTTCTATCCATAAAGTTTTGATTTCATGGACCACTGCTGCAGCTGCATCCACATTATTATTACTGCTGCGTGCTTCATGACAGAGGCAGAAGACTCTAGTTTACACTCCACCTTAAAGTCACCTGTTATGGGACACTCTCCTGCTGCCTGCTGGGAATCTAATTTATCTCAACATATTTCAAGTAACATGCTCCATCAGCAGATGATTTAAGCCTCTTTATTTACCAAATTAAAGGGATTCAAACGATCTGGAGGCCAGAAATAAGAGCTTTAGGTGACGTCATCTGCACAAATATTCAACAGATGATCATAAATAAGGAGATAAAAGTGTTCATTGGTTAAAAATCGTAAATTATAAACTGATTTGAGTGTTTTTGAATGTACTGTGTGTCATCTGTGCTGCAGTCCAGGCTACCATCTGGCACACTAACTTTATCTCCACAGGCTGAGTGTGAACCACAAACCGACGCTCTCTAACCTGTCTGTTTACTTTGTCTTTTTTCGTGGTGTAAAAACTGACCTGAGTTTTGGTTGTGAGCTGAATCACCGCTTTCCTGAAGTGAAGTTTGGTGTCCGCGTTCCCCATGTTGTGTCACGAAGTCCCTCCAGCCCGGCTCCTCTGACGCTCAGAGAGTGAAGGAGGATAATCTCCCTCATCACCTCTGACAGCCGCTCGACGCTCGGACGCGTTCAGGAGCCGCTCGGAAACTACCGTGTCCACGCGGAAATAGACCAACTGCAGCTTTAAACTGGGGATTTATAGCTTTGTGTTTGTTTTTATTTGAAAGGCAGGGGATATGAGGGGTTCTAATGCTAAGACTGTGAAACAAAAAGGAGAAAAATATACATTTCATGGTAAAATGTACACAAATAATCGATTAACAACGTAGTCAAAACAAATTGAACAAAAAGAAACAAAAACACAATATTTTCTGTCTGTGGCTCGTGTTTGTTTCTAATGTTTTTATATATTGATTCTACTGCGAACAGCACTTCTTAGTCCAGGACAAATGTCCCCAAGAGGACAATAAAGTGCATCGTATTGTATCTTAACATTAACCAAACTTAAGTTGCACCGTCCAAACAAAGGTAGCTTACAGGGTTCCCAACAAAGAGTGCACAACCTACATCACAAATGCAACTAACAAGAATGATTGATAAAAAAAACAGGAAGTGTGTTATGGCATGCCGTTCAGCAAAATAAAAGCGATATAAAACAACCATGATGTGTGAATATATTGAAAGGAAGTCATCCTGTAGAACTATCTTTATCCCAGCAGCCATCAGGAAGATGCACAACTATTTATTATTTATTGATCTCTGCACATTTCCATCTTGCTTTTCCATGTTTTTACTGAATCATGGTTTATCCTTGTTTTTATTCACCTTGTTCTTACTGATGGGTTCTTGTATCTTGTTGACTTGTTGAGGGCTATTTCTCGAAGTATCAAACACTGTTGTCACTTTATCACGTTTCGTCCTGTGCTGTTGAGTGTGTGTAAAAGGAGAGAACAGAATCTATCTACGGGTACACATAGTTACCTTACCTTACCTCACCTTACCTCACCTTACGTCACCCTTCCTTTATTTGTTTTCAAAACAAAATCCGTGTCGTTATGTTTTATCTCATGTCTGCCCAACAGAGCTAATACTTCCGACTACCCTCAAAGGCCACATAAGCCCGAGCAGGATCTACAGAAGGCGACTTCCGGGATCCCAAAGTACATATTTGCTTTCATTCACGTGACACAAAGATTCAGACGCAGGTAAGATGACGTCATTGTCATTATTAATGTGTTCATGATAATATTTGATTATATTGATTGGTTTTCAGTGGATGGTCCCATCAGTAGACTTCAGGTGCACTTCAGGTGCAGTGAGGATAATGTGCTCTGATTAAAGAGCAACAGTGACACCTAGTGGATGAATTAAAAACTGTACTGTAGACCTCTGAAGCAGAAACATCAGCAGGCCTGATTTTATTCGTTTTTTATTTTTGATAAAACTTTATTTCTTGGCAAAAACAATTCTTTTCTGATGGAAAGTATTTTCATGTCCACATTTAAAGGCAGGGTTGGTCATTTTCTCCAGATCCATTTTTTAAGATTCTGGTTAAAATTGTCTTTAGGTCCTGTCAGAAATTAATAACTCATGTGCTCTGAAAAAGGAACAAAGAAAATGCGTCATCTGTAGCAGTTTGTAAGCCTGTAAAAACTTCGACCAATGTCTGCCATGAGGTACCAATCTGATGAACCAATCACAGCCTCCCTGTCTCCCTGCTCGTTCTCTACCCCATGTGTTCACTAGCCCACACTCAAAGCATGGCGCTTGTGCATGTAAGTGAGGGGCGTGGCTTTTCAGGGCGCACAGAGCACTGAGGGAATGCTACTTTCAAAATCATACTAGTTTTCTAAAATTACCATCTTGTGAATTTGTTTTATAAAATGTAAAAATGTTTTTCAAAATATAAATTTGTGTACATTTTGCAAAAGTGTTTCACATTTTGTTTTGCACTTCCCAGCCACCGTAGCCCCCCCAGGGAGGCTTCCAGAGAGCTGACCAATCAGAAGAAAGTGGGCACGTGGGGAGGGGGGGCCTTAAAGAGACAGCAGCTGAAACAAACCAGTGTCGCTATCCTGAGAGAAATAAGTCCAGATCTCGAGAAAGGCTACTCATTATCACGGGTTAACAGAGTGAAATAAACTGTTGGGATGTCAGTCTGCTCAGGGCTTCTGGAGAGTTCTTACTCTGTTTTTCCAAATATACTTAAGCACAAAGCTGTTGGCTCCAAAATGCATCTTAGAAGACGTGGCCTCTTCAAAGTACATCTTAGTTTCTAACACTGTTTTTTTAATGTTTTGTCCTGATGATTTAATCCAGAGAGTTTTAGGCCAAGCTCCATCTGTGAGTTATCTAACATCATCCATGGGGAAACTTTTCCAGCGACCAGGAATACCCAAATATGAACTTCCCTCTTTGACAGTTTTGAGTCAGTATTATCACCGCTACACAACATATAAAACCCAGTGCAGGTCATACAGCATGCTGACATGGCAACCTGTAAAGACTCCAGGTAAGTAACAGAAACAAATCCATCGATCACTCAGAGTTAGAACATTACATGGAGATCTAACTGGGACTGAAACATAGCATTGTGTTAGGAGCAAAGCATAGAAGAAGAAACACATTCATACCAAGCAGCAACCTCCAGTGATGAAAAATGAAGCCGATGCTGAAGTGTAAAATCCTGCAGCTCCTCAAGTGTCCACTAGAGGCTGGCTGCAGAAGCACAGGAAGTCACATACACACCCATTCTAAAAAGCCTGTTTTTACAGCAGACATTAACATGTTTACAGCCTGGTTCAAAAAAACAAATAGGTCTGATTAGCTCATGTCTCGATCAGCACACACTGTACGGGGGGTGAATGTTTTGATGACTCATCAGTTTTGATTTGATGAAGGATAAGAGTTATTCACAATAAGGCGTGTAGCTGACCTGATTGACAGGTGGGCGCGGTGTAACGGTTTGTCAGGAGGCTTAAAACCCGCCTCAGCTCCAGCTCTCAGCCTGTCGTTAGGTTGACTGATAGTTAGGCTGAGACAGCATTTCCAGCATGGAGACCGCCATCGATGGGACTCCAGCGCCCCCTGCAGGAACAGACGGGTGACCTCACTCAAGCTTTGTACGTTCATATTTACAGTCTATGACTCATACTCATTGATTTGGGTCAAAAAAAAATGTCCAAGTAAAACTTCACAACATGGTCAATCCAACTGTGCACAAAATATTAACCAATCAAAAGACAATGTGGCAGCTGTTAACCCAACCAGCTGGTTTTATGTAATAAGTCTAAGTAATCTTTTACGGTAACTATTCGTCATTCACACGCTTCTTTAATCCAGAATCAATTCGATATAAACCAAACAGCTGCATGTCTGATCTGCCTCCACAGCTTCCAACATGCCAAAGTTACTGAGAATTAGATCCGTGTTCACAACACTTACTCATGCTGTTGCACTGCAAACAGCTATTTCCTCACAGTAAATCAGCCAATCAGGAGCCTCCCTTCTCCCTGCATGCAGAATACAAAACAGAGAAAACCCCGAGGAGGTTCCCAGATTCAGCTCAGTGCGTGCACGCTCATGCTGTTTGGATTTCTCAGCCTGTGCAGAGAGAAGACGTGACAACGATGAAGAGCTTTGGACTTTTCATTTGCACCCTTGCAGCCCTGACGACAGCTGAAGCAGTAAGAATGTTTTTTATCTGACTTTGTTTTGAAATGTTGCATTTCTTTTTTTGGGTTTATAAGACTTCCTGCACTTTTAGGGCCTGTTGAGAGACAGAGAGTCCTCTTCATCGTCTTCATTCTTGTCCTCCTTAGAAAATCCAGGTGAGAAGCTGCACTTTTTGAAGCTCTCTCGTGTTGTAAATCACGTAACATCAGGCTGTGTTGAGAATGAGGTGTGTCTTTGTTCTTCAGGTGGGATCTGTCTGAACGGAGGCACCTCTGTCCCGTCCCTGACGTCTGGTGAACACATGTTTTGCTTGTGTGCCGACGGTTTTGAGGGGAGACGCTGTGAGACAGGTGAAGCAGGTGAAGTGCAAACCAATCTCCATTTGTCTTTTTCATGCTTTTTACTAAAACTACCTCGTTTCCCTTCAGTAAAGAATGCTCACTGCTACGAGGGCAGAGGACTGTACTACAGAGGCACAGCGTCTACATCAAGGAGTGGGCGAACTTGTTTGGAGTGGGATTCAGACACCAGGGAGCGATACATGTCGTCTGATGTCAATGCAGGGAGGCACAATTACTGCAGGTGAGCTGCCATTCCATTGGATAAACAGTGCAGGAAGTAAAGAGTTTGAACATGTGATTTCATCTACTTGACTTAAAGGAGCAATATAATATCTAAAGTGAGCTTCCTCTATGATCAGACATTAAGGAAACATGCTATGTTGAAGTGCTGGCTTCTCTGACAACAATGCAGCAGCCAGTATGTCCTCCTTCTAACTTTAGATTCTGGTCCTGAATGGTCTGGATTTGTTTGGACCAGAGAAGGTAGGCGGTTTTAAGGCACCCCCACACGGCCGTTTTGGACGCCCCTCGGTTTGACAGCTCTCTGCAATGTTTTGAATCTGGACTGCAGTACCCATTTTAAACACTAGGTGTCAGAGTTACATGTTGCTCCGGTTCAGTGCTGATATAAATAAGTCCATATAACCAATTTATTTATTTTGACATATTTTGTAGTTTGATGGATTTTAAATGTTTTCTCTCTACAGAAATCTTCTCTACAAACGGCGTCCGTGGTGTCATGTGTGGAAAAAACAGCAGCTGAAGTGGGAGTTTTGTGATATTCCTCGCTGTGGCTTAGACTCATGTAAGATCATTTTCACTTCCCTGTCTTCAGAGATAATCTGAGCTCAGGTTTCAGAACTTCTTTGGTGAAAATGTTTGTTTTCTTGTAGTTCCAGCCCAGCCTTCTCCTGCAGCAACTCTACCAGTGACAGGTAAGTTCAACGAAATACTGAACTCATCGTCTCTCTTTTGTATCTTTTCTCCTCTCACTGCTCTGACCTTTGTGTCACCCCCAGCTGCAGAGCCGTCCACATGTGGCCAGCGCACCAGACGAAAGCTGATGAAGATCGTGGGTGGGACGGTCTCCACTATGGAATCTCACCCGTGGGTGGCAGCCATATTTTGGCGCAGTAAATCCAAGGATAAGGTTTTCCGCTGTGGGGGGAGTCTGATCTCAGCCTGCTGGGTCCTCACAGCTGCCCACTGCTTCCCTGACGGGTAGGAAGTGATGTCATTGACTGTAACCACATCAGCAGGTGCAAAGAAACAGCAGGTTTATAGACTGAATTTGTGTTTCAGCTCCCACACTAATGAGCGCCGCTTCTCTGTCAGCCTGGGGAAGAACGCTCTGAATGAGACGGATCTGTATGTGGAGCAAACATTCAGGGTGGAACAAATCATCGTCCATGAAGGATTCAACAACAGCGAGGGGAACTTCAACAATGACATTGGTATGAACACGTCTTCTTCAGATGCTTCAGTAATGATGTTGTTTTGTAATTAAACCAGAAAAGATTTCACCTTACAGCTCTGATGAAGCTGATTGCCAAAAATGGAAAGTGTGCAGAAGAAAACAACTTGGTGAAGACCGTCTGTCTGCCGCCGCCTCTGCAGAGCCTCCAGTCTGGGGTCACCTGTGAGATCGCCGGATACGGGAAAGAGAAATACGGTGAGGAGAGTCCTCTGATCACTGTTGTTCTCTCTCACTGTGACATAAGAATGTGAACACCGAGATATTATATTTCTGTTTTAGACTATTTCATTCCAAACAGCACAAAATCAATGAAGACCTCCTGTTGAGGAGAACTTCAGCAGTCGACCATTTTGGTGTTTGTACACAGTGAAGACGTGTTTGGCAGAAAGAAAGCTAGAGGTCGCTTGCGGTCAATTCACATCAGAAAGTTACGGACCATCTGTACGCCTTCTTAAATTGTCTTAATTGTTTGGCAGCGGATGACAAGTCGCCTTACAGAGACAAGCTAACTCATAGCAATGGGCTGAGGTTCCCTGACGCGTACTCACTGTCGGCTCAGGGTGCAATGACCCAACTAATTGGTCTAAATGGCTCAGTAACACCCGCTTGACATTTTAGAAAAAGGGATCCCAATAGAGTGGACTTTGACGTACATGTATGAAATTGGGTATGCGTAGTAACCATGTCAAGACCTACAAAAAATCCTCTTGAGCCAATAGCCAAAACTGAACAGGAAGTCCATCATTTTGATTTGAATTTCAAAGTAATGGCTCATTTTAGTGTTTTATAGGCTGTGTATTTGAATGGACATGTCCTAGGGGTTTTATGTAGTATTGTAGACACCTCGATGATTAAAGTTGTCAAAACTTTTTGCAGTTGTCAAAGGGTGTAGCTGTGGCATGCATTCTTTATGTGTTTTTATGTTTGTTCTTACTTGTAAGTATCTGTATTTAAAACCCATCGTGAGTTATGTGTCTGCGCTTAACGCCTTGTCTTCTCTCAGGTCTGTGGTACAGGTCTCAGCTCCTCCAAGAGGCTCAGGTGAACCTTTTCGCCGATGATGTGTGTCGGCACGAGGATTATTATGCAAACATGATCACTGATAACATGTTCTGTGCCGGTCGACCTGACTGGAGCCAGGATGCCTGTGAGGTATTTACGACAAGCCCGAACTCGATCAGTCTTTGATTCCAGGGTTTCGGTTTGTTGTCTTCCTTTAATGCCTCTCGTCTTGTTTCCAACAGGGAGACTCTGGAGGGCCTCTGGTGTGCGAGGTGGGCGGCAGGCTCTTCCTGTTTGGAGTCATTAGCTGGGGAGACGGCTGCGCTAAAGAGTTTCGTCCCGGCGTTTACACCAAAGTGACCAACTACAACAGCTGGATAGAAGAGAAGACGAGACTGCCGTCCATCACTGCGGGCTCCATGTTCCCTCAGAAGTGAGAATTGAGACTGGGACTGCTGTTTCTCGGCTTTAGAGGAAAGAGCTTTCAGTGTTTGAGGTTTCTTTTAAGTTCCATGAAATGAGTAAAACCAAAGATGAAGCAATCGCTTAATAATATCATCTGTGCATCTAAAGCCTGAAACACTGTCTCTATCTGGACAATAGAGCTCAATGAGTGCGTTCACATGGACTTCAGTGGATCAGGTTTTATAAGTACTCTGTTTTTTTGTGTTTGTGCATGTAAACATCATATCCCGATTTCAGAAACCGGGATAAAAACTTTACCTGATCTTAACAAACATGGTTTTGCTACCTGGAGAACTCAGAAAGAAATCTGGATACTATGGCATGCAGACACCTTACCCTGGTTTTGGACAGCTGCCGACTTCATGCCCAGGAGCGGCCTCAGCCAAGAGACGTATCAGCAAAACAAACACGGCGGCGGCAACTAGAGCGTCGTACTTCTTTTGTCTTTTGGTATCTGCTTCGTGATGTTGGCATTTAAAAGCGCTAAGCCCTCAATAAGCCACAGTGGTCTCATTTTTCTCAGATTTCCGATTTGCCGGGGTTTGTGTGGTACAAAAAGAAACATCACAGGCGCCTTCACAAATAAGAGGCAGTAATCACAATCATGGATACGAGTATTTATCATGTCTACAGGGACATGAATAACCAGGTTTCTCTGTGTGCATGTAAGCACCATATCCTGATTAGATAACGGAGACACTCACGACCAAAAAACCACCACTAACCATGTAGCTGCTCTTTGGGGTCAAAACTTTGTTTTTTGGTGTGACTGAGCAGAGGAGCTGGAAAGCACAAATCTGACTGAACATTTCAAAAACTGCATTTTGTACATTAATTGTAGGGAAACAGCTGAATGTTGAACTAAGTGGTCTTTTTTTTCTTCCAAACTTTGATCAACGTTTTATACTTCATTTCAGAAAACTAGAGAGCCCCTGAAGACTCTGCTAATTAAATAAATAAAAGCCGCTTGTAGGCCCACATTTACAAATCTGTGCGCATTGTTTATTGGGATTTGCAATCTGTGGACACGTGTAGTTTGGTCAACATGCACGCAGATTTGTAAACTGTACGCATGTTTTTTTAAACTTTAAGCACGGTTAAGTGCACGCCACAATCTACAGACAGATTGCAAATCTGTGTGCATGGATTATAAACCTTGCACAGGGATTTGTAAACTGTGGGAATGGATTTACAAACCACTTTAAGTTTTTCTTACATGAGCTTTTAGGGGCTCCATAGAAAACATTCTGTCGCTTTGTCTCTGCTGTGTCAGAGGTTTTCATACCTGTACAGTTTACTTTATGTTACACAGATCTTATTTTGTAGTTTTTTAAAGATAAATTTGTCTTTTTTTTAAATAAAGCTTTTGCAGAGATATTTTTGTTGACATTGTTCATAATTGTCTACTTTGTTAGCCCAAGAGTTAGCTAAATCACATCCGGAAATCACAAGAAGCGATATGTAACTCTGACACCTAGTGTTTAAAATTGGTACTGCAGTCCAAAAACAAAACATCAGAGAGAGCTGTCTCCCCCCCGCCTCCTTCCTATAGTCGAAGCTCACGCAGGTTGCCATGTTGTGGAAACTGAAGCTTTCTCTCCATTTCTCGAAAGCATCTCCAACATTGTAACGTGTGTATTGTATGTAATGTGCAATAAACAAATATTACTTCAAACAATAAATCAGAAGCGTTGAGCAGAGAAACGCAGTACAGTCGTCAAGTTGTCCTTTTTCCTGCATGGTTTTAAAATCTATCAAGCCAGCTAAATGCTCCCGTTTAAGGTTTAACTTAAGATATAAGACAACCTGAACTACATTTAAAATCTTCATCACAGCTGGTTCATTTTAGATCGACAGAGCTTTTGCATCTTGCTGAGCTCAGTTTCTCTTTTTTTCTTAAACAATATTTGAGTAAACGAGGAAGCAGAGAAAGCAGCGTTCATGTTTGAAGTCTGTGACTGTTTCCTCTCTTGCTCCTCATTTGACTGTTTGTTCTTATTTAGTCTCTTATTTGTATCGGGTTTATAATTTCTGTATTTCTTTAAGTCTAATGTTTCTGTTTTAATCCTAAAAGCCAAAGGGCAGCACAATCAACACGTTAAAAAAAAGATAATGCAGCATCCAAGGAGCGTGCCCTGCTGCACTAAGTGGAAGTAACAAACCGCTGACCTCTAGTGGTAAAAACAGGTCGGTGCACCAGAGAGAGTCTCAGAATATCTACAAATAGAAAAGAGGGCTTTGATTACGTTTCTGCAGAACGGGTTAGATGATTGATGATGATTGTCCAGTCAGGCACACAGATTTCATTCAACCAATAATATCTACGTACAAAGTATGTGTTTGTACCTGATAGAGCTCTACATCTATGTATCTAGTGTTGTAGAACTCCAAATCAGTCTTAGTCTAAAGACCAGTATTTTAGAAGGTCTCGGTCTCGTCTCGGAATCCAAAGCATTTTTATTCGGTATTGTCTCGGTCTCAGACTGCGACCTGGACCTGTCTCGGTCTCAGACTGGGCGGACTCCGGATTTTCAATCAAGCCAGGTCAAGACCACCACTGACAGGCTATGTTTCCACGTCATCACTGTGATTAGAAGGAAAACGCCTCTTTCTAAAAGAACAAATAACTTCAATTCTTTCATAATTTGATCCCCTGGTTACAGCCGCAACTTTCTCTGTATTACGTTATAAAGACATGAAGATTTTTCAGGGATATTTAATGTGACAACCCGTCCCTGTTTGCTCGCACTCCACCTGCCTGTTTTCGTGTTTCTTGTCTCTCAGTCTTGTGTTCACTCCACGTGATTGGTGTTGGCATGTGGGTGGAGCCGAGAGGGTCATCAGCTGGTGCCTGCTCAGCTGAGTAGGGCCTTCACAAAGTTATTTAGGCCTGCCCAAGAGATGTGCTCACTCTGGGCTGGTGAACTGTCCAGGGTGTTCCCCGCCTCTCGCCCAATGACAGCTGGGATTGGCTCCAGCCCCCCCGTGACCCCGAAAGGGAAAAGCGTTGAGATAATGGATGGATGGATGGATGGAATAATGCACAGTTTTTCTCGCTCCATGTCCTATTGTTTACGTTGAGAAGGCAGACTCAGAGGGCAGAACAAACACCTAGCTGTGGGAGTGTCGCCCACAGCTAGGTGTTAACCTTAGTGATGCCCCAAAAAGGGTGCTGAAAAACATACAAAGCCCCCTTAGAGACAATTGGTGCTAGGCGAGGCCACTCCAAAAACACCTGTGCAGGGCTGTGTGCACATACGGTTGACCAAATAAAATAAGTGTGAAAAAATGTATTCGAGCAAACACTCTCTGGCTTTGCTCTTAGATGAGGAAGGGGAAACCACGAAAAACGTGTCGCACAGCAGCAGAGAAGAGCTCCAGGCAACAGGCAGGATTTTAAGGGAAGCGTCTCTGTATGATCGAGTGATCATGCTCATATCCAGTGAACACCAAGGGCCTGTTTAAGGTGCCTGGAGGGTATACTCCCAACTTTAAGTTTCCTCAGCTCTCTTTTCCATGACTCGAAATCGTGAGCTTTGGTTGTTCGTCGTAAACAATTCAGTTGTACAGTGTGAGCTTAAGGAATCGCAGCAGACTGCGGGGTAACATTGAACTGCGTTTTACCCTATAGTGACCTAACACACCTGAACAAAGCAAAGACTTTCAAACAGGCCCAGACAGTCCTGGCTGATCGCAGTCAGCATTTGTTTTCAGCCTCAGATAAAACCTGCGAGCGGGCAGGACAAAAAAAAAAAGAATTCTTTGGGCTGTGATTGGCTTTTTGAATTACTAATTATGTCTGTTTGTAACCTTTCTTTATCTTGTATTCATTGTCCATTAGACTTTTACCTATTTTAGTGTCTTTAATACTGTATCTATTGTTGAATCAATGTATGTTTTACTCCATTTTCTTCCGCTTGTCCGAGGTCAGGTCGCATTGGCTGCAGGTGAAGTAAGTCCACCCAGACTCCCCTCTCCCCAGCAACGTTCTCCAGATCCTCTTGGGGGGATTCCAACGCCTCCACAGGCTAGACGGGATATACAATCCCTCCAGTGAACTCTGGGTCCACCCCCGGGGTCTCCTCCCAGTTGGGCGTGCCCTGAAGGGAGGCGTCCAGGAGGCATCCTGATCAGATGCCCGAACCACCTTAACTGGCTCCATTCGATGCGAAGGAGTAGTGTCTTTACCCTGAGCTCCCCCTAAATGTCTGAGCTCCTCACCCTCTCTCTAAGGCTGAGGCTCTAGCCCAGCCTCCCTTTGGAGGAAACTCTTGACTGCCATCTGATTATTTCAGTCACTACCCATAGTTTCATAAAAGAATGAAGAGTGACCAGTAACTTGAGAGCTTTGCCTTCATGCTCAGCTTCATCTTCACCATAGCAGTTTTGTGCAACACGTGTTACTGCTGACACTGATCCAATCCGCCTGTCAGTATCACAGTCCATCTTACCCTCACTGTATGTTTTACTGCTGACTGTAAAAGTAATTGCCCCCTCCCAGTGATAGGTACCACGACACTAGACGAGCTGCGGAGCTCGCAGCTTGGAGGTTTTTGTTTCTGAGAGAGGCGTCATTAAGAGAAGAGTGAGGAGATGAACTAAGAAGATTCTGCACTGGTGAGAGAACTTTTTTTTTTCTATTAATGATTTAGAGGTTGTGCGCAAAAATCCAAAACCCACAGGGAGAGGTATCCGAAAACAAGACTGTAACGTGGACATGGGGGACAAACACAAACTGACCCGTTTATCATTTATCTGAAAAGACTGATCCTGCCTTTTTTACAACAGATCTCCACTGCACCTACACAAACTACATTTCACTGAAACTTTGCACAGGGATTAAGATAAGATAAACGTTATTGATCCCCCATTCAGGAAATGTATGTGTAACAACAGCTCACCAGAGGGCAAAGGTATCAGCAAGGAAAGACGAACATATTTACAGTACTCAAATCAAGAGGAAAGATAGTAATGATATAATAATAATAACTTTATTTATATAGCACCTTTAAAAACACAGGTTTATAAAGTGCTTGACATTCAGCAAAAACAAAGCAAACACAGAGGAACATAAACAACAGCAAGAACATGACAAATGCGGAAAACTAAAAACCCAACAGACATATAACCCGACCATTACAAGAACCATCATAAGAACCCAGACAAAACAAGAACCCAACAACACGGGCTGAGACCAAGAGGACCGAAGATTTAAAAGGATGTAAGAAACTAAAGGAGCTAAAGGCAAATAAGAAGAGAACAGCAATAAGAAGATAAGAGCAGTAAGAGAAACAAGTGAATAAAAAAAGACAATAATATTAATAATAAAAAGTATATATACATATAAAACATAAATAGAAAAAAGGACAGTAAGAAGTAAAAGAGGAATAATAAAACCAGTAAGAGAAGACATTAAGAAGACGACATCACATAAAAGCAAGTCTGTAAGAGTGTGTTTTAAGAAGGGATTTCAAAGAATTGAGGGAATCTGCGAGTCTTATCTCCTCAGGGAGGTCGTTCCAAAGTCGAGGGGCCCTGACTGCAAAGGCCCGGTCACCTTTAGTTTTAAGTCTCGACTTTTGGAACGACCAGGAGTCCCCCACCTGAGGATCTAAGACTGCGACTATTAATAATAGATAAATACAGGATGTACACCTTCACTTGTGGACAGATAAAAACCAGCTTTCGACAACTGTGACACTCAGGCTCAGTTGGTGGAGTCGGTTGTTTCTCAGGCGGAAGCTCCTGCAGACACACGTCGACGTGTCCTTGGACAAGACGCTTTTCCCCAATTACCTCCCGCTGCCTCGTCAGCGGGAGGTAATTGGGATTAGTTACCTCTGAGGGTCACTTTACACAGCATACTGGAGAACAGAAAACATAATGCAGCAGTTAAATTACGTGCACGGAGATCGTAGTGGTCCCGTGCAGACAGTCTATGCACCGTGCAGCTGTAACAGTATGGAAAAGTCACTCCGCTCCTATTGGCTCGAGGTGAATTATCCGGAGAATATCCTGCTGCGTTCTCACATCAGCCCACTTGGAAAAAATACAAGGGGTCTGGCAGGAGAAACTCTGGGTGAAGTCCGCACGAAACATTCGGCTGTTTGCGTTCACACATGCAGCTCCTTCGGGTAATCTCCGGAGTTTTTCAGGAGATTTCCGTATGTGTGTAAAGGGTTTTTGACATTCTGCTAAGCTGACGCCTACAAAAACTTAAGATGGTGTGGTTCATTATAGCATGTTTAAGTGGTTAATCACTGTTACATTCATTCTGTGTGTAAAGATTTATATCAACGCATGTTCACTCTCTGTGAAAATCAATATTAACCTGAGTGATCGCCCTAAGTAAGGGAGTTTCCTGGTGAAGGAGCAGGTCTTACTTCTATTGATTAATGGTTATTGATGACTTTTGTAATAATGGGGTTTGTTAACCCCATTATTACATAACAGAGACATTGACAGCAACAGGTACAAACCAGTTGATATCCGACCTCTGGATTCATTCATGCACACGCACACGCCCACTCCATCCTGTTACCAGTACTGTAACCAGATGCAGCATGTCCATGTTCTTGCCCATAAAAGGATGATTGGGATGGTATGAAGGAACTGAAATAAACAGATCGTCGATTCTCAAGCCATACGTCTCTGTCTGATTGTTTAAGAGCATTGACTCTTCTACAGTCACACCTACCTGTCTATTATCCAAAGACTGTGTCTGAGTAGCATCACACCTGTGTCAGTTTGTTAACTAGTTTTCCTTGTGGTTACTCCCCTTTTTGTTTGATTGTAAGTTAACCTTTTCTTTGGACATTTGTTTCATGGTCTTTGAAATAGTAAACTTTTGTTTATAGCCCGTTTTGTTTCATTAAATTCATTTTGTTGTTCTGCACTCCTCTCTGTTTAAATACCAAAATCTGACGACGTGTTTCTGGCATCACTTCCCTAAAACAATGAAATGTCTCAGTTTGCAACATCTAATATTTATGTAGATTTGGTGGTATGGTTCTGGACTCTGTTCAGGGATCTCCCCGCCCTTCCACATGTCTGGGAAAGCATTAGCAGGAACAGCAAACATTCCTGCCCTTCCCATACTTACAAGGAAATGAAGTGCCAAAACACCAAGAAGAGCAGGCTTTAATGACAACAGCATGACATTGATTAAGTCAGACACAGCAGAGGAGGAGCTGGGGTGGAGGAGGGTTGCAAATGCGCTTCCAATTGTGGCTTGCAGAGGGAGCAGTTTTCCATTTGAGGGAGAGTCAATCAAAAAGGAAAGTTTTAAGCATACTCTTAAAAGTAGAGAGGATGCCTACCTCGGGGATCCTGGTATATTACTCCAAGGTCTCTGGAAGGCTCTACCTCCCGTACTACTGCTTTGTGTTCTGGGGCATGAGGAAAAGACTTCATTAAAAAGGATTATTTGAAACTATGTTGATGATGAAATAAAAAGTTTCCTCTTCGACCCCGCCTCCCCTTGAATATTTGCTCATGTGCCAATTTCTCTCTTTCTATCTGTAGCTGCAGAGAAGAAGCCCAGCTTGGAGCCACACCACAACGATCACCCTGCCTTCTCTTAAGATTTAAACCAGAGAGAGACACAACACAGCCCTGAGCAGGACTACATCCTCACAGACCTCAGTCCTCTGCCTCCTCATGTGCCTTCAGGCAAGGCCAGCACACACAGCTCGCCAACAGGGCGTCAAACACTCTTTGACAAAGGCATGGGGATGTGGAGGAAGCTGCTGCTTGGCTTGTTCACCGCCAGCTCCTTGATGCTTGTCTACCTCCTGTGTGTACACCTGGAGAAGCTTCCATCCTGGTCCATACACTCCGGGAAACACCTTCAAGTCTTCACTCTGGTAGAGAGCAGGTATGCGAGCAAACATGATCGAAACACAGAGACTCCAGAGAGCGAGCCGTCTGTCCTGATCCACGGACCCTCTGACCAACGTCCAAGTCTTTGTTCAGGGAGGTGAGTGAACGACCCAAGCCCGATCTGATCAGAGTAAGAATAGTTAAATTCTTTAAGTATTCTGCCACTCTGACCTTTTGTGTGTCATTAAACCTTGGCAGTTGGGGTTAAAATGCAGTGTAACTTTAATCAAAAGTCCTCAGTATCAGGTAAAACACAGTATCTGCAAAGCATCTCCACCAGGTATAAAATAGGAGCACTTTAATAAAGCAGGAAGCAGATTAGAGAGACCAATTATTCTGACTTCAAATTCCTTCCATAAAGCAACTTGATGACTTTTTGCGTCATTTGGGACGGGCAGTAGAGCGTTCATAGCAAACCAGCTCTGTGTTAAAAAAATCAAAAAGGCAATATATCGTCGTGTCCTCTTTGCAAATACATGTATGGATGCAGATGTTACAGAATCGATATGGCTGCAAAACTGTGACGACAGTTTGAAAGACAATTGACCTTTGGTGCAGTTCACTATAAAACCACAGCCACAGCTCTGGGATTAAAATATTTGAACGCATTTCTAGGATCTCTGAGGACCTGAAATTAAGTGTTTGAATATGCCTCTGCTGTTACTCTCAACGCTTAAGAACAGGGTTAGGGGTTAGGGTTAGTGTAATTCTGTGTAGGACATGGTGATCATCCAAAATCAATGTATATCCTGATACATATCGTATCGTGGGGTTGTGGAAAATTCCCAGCCCTATAGCAAACCCCATTCAGAAATGCAGAAAACTCTGGAAAAAATCCTGAAATGTGTGAGCTACGTCTTCCTGTGTTCCTGAGCTCCCTTGTCTCGTAGGTTCCTCTTAATTGTTGGTGCTGTCGCCATGCAACTTATTCAGACAAACAGGAAATCTCCACTGACACACTCGTGATACGAAATTAATGACAGAAGGAGGTATTGAAATGTTTCAGGCTCTTAAAGATGGAGGAGAAGTGGGGAAATTCAGGGTTCATTGAAGAAAACCTGCTCCCAACCAGGTTAGGTTTACAGACTCAGAGCTAAAGTTACCTCTCTCTGTCTCGGGTTTCAGTGACCTCCCTTACTGAAACAGAAAAGCCAGAGTTTCTCTAAATTTCAGGGTTAACAGACTCAGGATTTGCACTAAAACTGAAACTGGCCTCAGGACTCCTTTAATCCAAGTAAATTAAACTGCATCTAATAAACAACAAAATATGATTACACTGAAGTTGTTTGCCTCTCATACTCACCTGGTGCCAATCACCTGGAGTCATGCCTTTATGCACATCACAAACCAAGACTCCACCCAGTGTTCACTCCTAGCTTATACAATATCATTGTTTACCGAGGTCTCAGGCAGAACTCTCAGGGCTCACCTCAAAATCTTGTCCTCTCTTCCACAGAAACTCAAGCAACTCACAAGTCACTGCGGAGCCTTTCAACAGAAAGAGCGACCGCAATGATGAGCATGAACACACACAAACCAGACAGACTCTGACTTTGAAGTCTCAGACACCACCAACCACTGAACACAAATCAGCAGAGGACAACAGAGTCCTGAATGTCTCAAAGTCCAGTTCCAGGTCCGTTGAAGACTCGGACAAAGCCAGAATTAGGATTAGCACCAAAGCCCCCATAGTGAAGCCTCAGAGACCCACAAAGGCGACCAGGTCAAAAGAGCCGGCCTTCATTGGAGACACCTACCTGAGTGAAGACAACCAACCACAAACAGTGAGTGTTGAAAATGCTTTTTTATACTTCACATGTCTGTGAAGACGAGTGAGCTGAATGTTTGTGTGATTCCCTTACTGGAGAAAGTCTTGTCATTTGCATTCGCAGACTGGTAATTAGGTGGTTAATTAGGAGATTATTTCCTCCTGTGAGAGTCTGCAGGTTAAAATTGAAAATGTGCCACCTGCCAGGTGGAGCTAAGGATGCTACTTTTGTAAAATCGTGTGGGACATAATATTTACATGTTGCTGCTCTCAGCTGGGGATGGAGATGTTTCTGGTGTCATTACAAGCCTGCTGTGTTATCTGCACCCTCCAGCACTGCTCAGACGGTATCCAAAGTCAGATCATGAACTCTGAATTTGGGGATCGCTATCTGAAAGACATTCCCGTTCTGATGTTGGCTAAACACGTCACTCCTGAGCAGTATCAACGGCTAAAGCGGTACACACCAGTCCACGGCTGGAGTGGGATCAATTTAACCTGTGAGTTTTAGTCGCTCCAATATTACATTTATTACTTCACTATGAGCATGCCCCTTCACATGAAGCTGCAGGGGTTTTCTTTCTGCTAGAGGAGTCAAAAATAACCAAATCTGTAGGCGGACGCACAAACATGGCCCACAAAGTAAATCAGTTTGTCAGAAATCTTTTTCTCCTGATTTGTAAAATCCTTCAGGACTGTGTTCAAAAAGTCTAACCCACGTTCAATCTGTTTTTCTGTGTCCACAGTGTTGATGGAAACTCTTTCTGTCCTCAACTCTTCTGCTAACTTGCAGATGTTTGATGACTGGAAGGATCGCAGCAATAAGTCGGAGTGTATGCGCTGTGCTGTGGTGGGGAACGGTGGGATCCTCAATAATTCAAAGATAGGGGAGGAGATCGACAGTCACCACTATGTTTTCAGGTACAAACTGACTCTAGACTAGCTTAGCTCTGCGTTAGTTCATGCAGGACAAGGAAGTTATACTCTCCAGATGCACACACCCACACCAATTACAGCTTAAGGCGGTTGATGTAAACACATCTTTAGTCTCACTGATCTCTGCTACACCAATGCTGCTCACACTGCTGCTGCTGCCAGTCGCCTCCTTTCTGCCTCAAGACTTTGGTTCACCCTTGTGGAAAGCTGTGGCATGCTGCTCAGCTAACCCTGGGAGCGTCCTTTGCCTAGACCCTTCAATGCCAAGCATTAGCCTGTAGTTAAATTCTCTTGGTGTTTCTTTAAAGGTCTCATATATTCTCCTCCTCTTCAGTGTAAATAAGTCTCAGAGCTCCTCAAAACATGTGTGTGAAGTTTCTTGTTCTAAATCCACTCTGATCCTGTATTTGATCATGCCTATAAACCCCTCTATTTCAGCCCTGCTCAGAACAGGCTGTTTCTGTGTCTGTAGCTTTAAATGTAAATGAGCTGTGTCTGACCACGCCCCTCTCTGGAAGGGCTTGGGTGGCTCGGGCTTTCTCGCTCCATGTCCTATTGTTTACGGTGAGAAGGCAGACTCAGAGGGCAGAACAAACACCTAGCTGTGGGAGTGTCATCCACCTGGGGGAGGGGTTACTGCCCTTTGTGATGTCATGAAGGGAAAATCTCCAAACAGCCTGTTTGAGCACACATTTTCTGAAAAGTGGAGCAGGCAAAAGTCCAGGAGAGGATGGACTTAGTGTCATATTGTGTTCTGACATTGTATTTGTGTTGTCATCCATGTTTTTGGCCTCTTGTTTTCTTAAGGACCAACGGGGCGATCATAAAGGGCTTTGAGCAGGACGTGGGGTCTCGGACCACCCACTACACATTCACCACCACCACACTGAGTAACTCATATAAAAGGTATAAAGGTCTTGGCTTTAAAGGACCCCCTTTGTCTAAGGTGAGTTACATTTCTTCCTGCATAAAATGCTCAAGTAATGACATCAAGTCGCCGCATGACGCCCCGCTGCTCTCCACAGGAAACACGATATGTTTTGCTGCCATCTCACGAACGTGATTACCTGATGGTGAAGGCGGCAGTGACACACACTCGAGTGGAGAGAGGGAGAGACCGCGGACAAGAGTAACACAACGTTCTTGTATCCTGTATTTCTTCTTCTCTACATCTTTCTTGTGTTCAACCTGAATTTTCACACGTTATGGACAGACTCCCATGAAGTAGGGCTGTTTTCAAAACCGCCTACTACATACTTCTTTAGAACCCGGTATGTAGTCTTACTGCATACTGCACACTACGCTGGACAGTAGTTTGTAGTCTGACTGCCAGTCGGTGGTTATTCTGCAGCCAGGCTAAGCTGGTTTATGGTCTTGGCATGAGGAAGTAAACAAGCGCCCGGCTGATGGTTAAACAGCGCTACAGTGTAGCATCCACTTACAGTCTGAAAAAAGTGATTCATTTAGGGCGCACTCACACTATGCAAAGTTGTCCCGTACCGTGCTCAAGTGCGTTATTTTCATTTTTAAAGTAGAAAAAGGTTTCACTTTTTAGGACAGCTCACATTCAAACCTGTAGCTGTTGAATGGACACTTCTGCTTGTCAACTTCGGGCTTTTCACCGGATTCGTCTAAATTTAACCCTGACTCTAACTAACCTCTTGCTTATTGAGAAGAAGGAATAGGGTCTCAGCTGAAGTGAGCTGAATTAATCTTGGATTACCAAGCCCACCTGTCAGAACATCAGCCATATTTCTAATTATGTCTAATCATGCATCACTCTTAGTATTAAAAGTAACATATTCTCCTCCTCTTCAGTGTAAATAAGTCTCAGAGCTCCTCAAAACATGTGTGTGAAGTGTCTTGTTCTAAATCCACTCTGATCCTGTATTTGATCATGCCTATAAACCCCTCTATTTCAGCCCTGCTCAGAACAGGCTGTTTCTGTGTCTGTAGCTTTAAATGTAAATGAGCTGTGTCTGACCACGCCCCTCTCTGGAAGGGCTTGGGTGGCTCGGGCTTTCTCGCTCCATGTCCTATTGTTTACGGTGAGAAGGCAGACTCAGAGGGCAGAACAAACACCTAGCTGTGGGAGTGTCACCCACCTGGGGGAGGAGTTACTGCCCTTTGTGATGTCATGAAGGGAAAATCTCCAAACGGCCTGTTTGAGCACACATTTTCTGAAAAGTGGAGCAGGCAGAAGACGGAGAGGATGGACTTTTCTCATCATTGGGGGGTTTGTAGACAGACTAGAGACACATGTTAGTGTTAGAGAAACATGGTGAAGAGGATTTTTCACAACATGAGACCTTTAATACAAACAATAAGCAAGCCTTCTGACCTGATGTATTATATGTATATATGTATGAGTCATGTGTCTAACCTGAGCATGCACCACAAACTTTCACACTCAAAACTTTGTAGTAGCACGTTACTACGATTTGTTATCCAACAATTTTTTGTATAAATAAAATCCTTTTTTTTTACAATACTGTCATGTTTTCTTCACAGTCCAACCAACATGTTTGGAAAGGACATGTCAGCAAAGAAGTTCAAGATGGTTCATCCTGATTTCATGCGTTACCTCCGGAACAGGTGAGTGAATGATCTGCAGACGGGGGAGGGGGACATTTGCTCTACAAGTTTATTTCTGTTCTGTTGTGTGATTTCTATTTCAGATTCCTCCATTCTAAATATCTGACCGCTAGAAATGCCAGAAATTACCGTCCATCGACAGGAGCTGTGATGCTGCTGGCTGCACTGCACACCTGTGACAAGGTGGAGTTCCTTATTTCTGCTCAATTCTATCAGCTGGTTACTTATTTACCTGTAGTCCTATTTACTGTTTACTTCCCGTGCATTCAAGGAAAGCCTAAGGCAGGAGAGAAGCAGCGAAAACCCGAACAGGCATCAATGACAACATCATGACATTGATCAAGTCAGACACAGTGAGGAGGAAATGCAGCTTGGGGAGGGAGCAGCAAAGAGTAGGCAGCTAGAGCAGCTTAAACAATGTGACATGAGTGCGATTAGCCAATAGGATGCCTCGAAGCAAATCAGCTGGCAATCAGCTAATGAGGGCTCAGATAAGATCAGCTGTTTTCAAAAGCATGACTCCGAGCCAGTCTGAACTAATGCTATGCTTCATTCTCCGTACATGTATATACAGGATTTTAGTTAATTTTGTGCGCTTTCGCGCCGACCGATGGTCTCTGGGTGCAACTGTGCTCACGTAAGTCACAAAGTGCTGCTGCCTCCCCCTCAGACATCGTGCATTAGTTGAGAAACAGAAACCAAAGAACCACGTCGACTGACAACAACTGTCTTTGGTGTTTCCTGTGTGGTGAAGGTGAGTGCGTACGGCTTTATGACTCCAGGCTACGAGAAGTACTCCAGGTACTACTACGACAAAGCCCACCGCCCAGTAGGCTTCACCACCAACCACGACCTGAAGATGGAGTTGATCCTCTGGCAGCAGCTGCGTCAGGCGGGACTCATGCAGCTCTACACGCACGAGTGAGCGCAGGTCGACCAGAGATGGCGTCTGAAGAAAGTAGAAAATGTTAAAAATGTTACAGTGGTTTACCAACTCAAAGACCAGGAGCCTGTACTACAAAGCGAGTTCAACATACCCAGTGTAACAGTCACACGAAGCTGGTTATCAACCTGATAAGTAATCCTTGAGTTTCCAAAAGCACTTTCACATAAAAGGGGCGGAGTTAGCTGTTAGCAGTTAGCCGCTAACCCCAAATCCTGCTTCGTGGTACAGGCCCCAGGTCACACAATGTACTGTGGTGGTCACTGTTGTTGGAAAGGATATTAAGCTTAAACTCTTACAAATAGCTGCTGGTATTTTGATTGAAAACTGGGTTTTATTTTAGAATTTTTTATTTTTTGTTTTAATGTAAAAAAACGACTTGTCGCTGCTCGCAGTGTTTACCTGTTTTAGACTCTGGGGATCTTTTGTTGTACATTCACGCCTCTTCTCAGTGTCTCTGGTTGATGCAGCCTATCATGCATCCTCGAGGTTCATAACAAACTGTAAAGCTCTGACTCAGCATTGTAAGTTGTACTCTTACGTTGGATGGCGTGCTCTGGTGACCCATAGGCTCATACACTGGTACACCTTTATATATAGGGCAATTCTGGGTCTGCTCCCACACTATCTACTGTATGTGTTTTTATTACGCAGAAAAGTACCGGACAGTATTTCTGCGTTCTCAGAAACTCTTTATGCTCTCTGTCCCAAATCCTCGGACAGAAACTGGGAAAAGGGGCTTTTGGGTGTTCTGCACCCTCCACCTGGAATCTGTAGCAGAACGACTTAAAGCTCGAGGAGCTGGTGCCTTTAAATGTTGGAAGCAGATTCTACAGGATGTAGATGCTTTGAGCTTGACTGCTTGAACTACTGACTCCCAGATATGACTCATAGGTGTCTCTCTTTTACTGCAAAATGTAGTGTTTTGTAAATTTCATTTAGCTTGTATATTTATTTTCTACTGACTACTCAAAGCGCTTTTACACCGCAGGTCACACCTACACATTCACACCCTGATGGTAGAGACTGCTGGGTAAAGAGTCCATCAAAAGTAACTAATCCATTCATACACATTCATAAGCCACCAACGAAGCAGCGGGAGCAACTTGGGGTTAAGTGTCTTGCCCAAGGACACATCGGACATGTGGCTGCAGGAGCTGGGGATCGAACCTCGACCTTCCAGTTGAGAGACGACCGACTCTACCACTGAGCCACAGCCTTTTAAGCCAGACATGCCGACTATAAACTGTAGGTCTGACATGAAGGAAAGAGAAATGAAACCAAAGACATGCTACACATCAGGGATGTGTAGGTGTGTTTAAAATGTTTTGTTTATAAGAGGGGAATGGGAGACGTTTAAAGTGCAATTTCTGAATCTGTTTTTTGAATAAAAATCTGTGGTTTGTATCTCAGTGTGTTTGTGAGTGATTCTGTGTTGGTTTGAATCTAAAGCTCTTACAGTGCGTCTGAATATCCAGATTGTAACGTAAAAGTAAGCGAGGAACTGGAAGTGACTGATAAGTTCACGTAACGAGTGTGTAGTGAGCACATTTACATTTAAGTAAGTTCAACTTAACTTCAGGTATTAGTAGATGTCATAACCTGGCTCAGGAAGTCACAACTTTACTTTTCAAAATAATCTCGTTGGAACATTTCTTGAAAAACAGTCAACCGCTCCTGTTTGTGATCTTATTTCTGCCACCAATAAAACTGAAGCTCTTCTTCTTCTTCTTCTCTGGTTACTGGGAGGTCAGACGGGGTCAGCAGCCGACTCCTGCAAGTTCAACCTGCAAGGTCAAAGGTCGACACAGACACGTGTATATGTGTGCGTGTGTGTCTATATTAGGAGGCAGATGAAGCTCCTGATGTCCAAACAGGAAGCTGATCTTTAATCTTCTTCTGCTGCTGCTGCTGGTGTGAGCGCTGACATGGAGCTGCAGAGGTGAGCTCATTGATTATTGATTATTACTGCTGGATTCTTTTCTTTGTTTGTGGGGGTCTCTGTAAGAATAATTATCTGTAATAATATTAGCCTGAACACGCCTCATGTTGAGTCATTATGAACCGATTAACGAGCTGAAAGTGTGAACGCAGGGCGACACTCGGAGACGGGACGACTGTGTCTGCTGCTTTATGTCATGAATTCATTTTATTACCAAAACACCCTCAACAAAACATAAACGTCTTCTTCTCCTAAAACAGTCAAAGTGTCACCTGAACGTATTTAAAATTCAACACGAGCTGAAACTGGAGACGTTTCTGTGTCATGAAACCAAAACTTTTTATTTTTGTACTTTGAAATTGAAAAGATAAATCTCCCAGCCAGGTCTCTAAGAAAGCAGACCCTCTCTTTGTCTCGGCGTGTCACTCCACGCTAAAGACGACTCAAGCCGAGACCCTTTGGTGAACTTTAAATGTTTTTCTAGCCCGATGAATTAAAGGCCTTTTATAGTTTTCAAACTATCCTGAGTGTCTGGACCTTCAGAGTCTGGGTCTTCAGTTTTCCTCCACAGTTGTAATTTAAAAGGAGAGTTGTCAAAACTTTTTTTGAATTTAGGAATGTGAGTGACTCTAAACACCAAGAGGTTTTAACTGTTGTTAAGAATTGTTCATATGTTTCTAATCTTATTCCTGCACGGGTCAGGGGAATTTCTTGGTAAAGGTGAGATGTGAGTGAAATGATAAAGCGAGCTTACTCTATGATCAGACATTAAGGAAACATGCTATGTTGAAGTGCTGGCTTCTCTGACAACAATGCAGCAGCCAGTATGTCCTCCTTCTAACTTTAGATTCTGGTCCTGAATGGTCTGGATTTGCTTTCAGCGGTTTCAGCGGAGCCAGGATGTTTAGCTATGATCCATCCGTGCCTGAAGCGCCCGCTGACTTTCAGCATCTTTGTGCGTTGTTGACAATGACAGTCTGGTCAACCTGTGCATCACAGTGTATATCATCTGCCAAACAGCAGATCACAAACTTTTCAGCGATCAACCTAACATACCCAGACTACTTCACAAGCACGTCGACATGTCAAGCTAACATTTCAAGTTTAAAGAGCAACGCCGCCGTGTTTTCGTTTTTACAACCTACATACCTGTTGTCCCGGCAGTTTTATTAAAGCTTGTAGCCCGGCCACTTCTCCAGGAACAGGTGGCCTTCTGTAAGTCGGATATCAGCAAAGTGAAAGGAGCGCAGACAGAGCGGCTTCGTGTCGTCTGTTTCTTCGTGTTTAAAGCACAGGTGAAGATCTGTTCATGAAGCTAGGCCACCGCTAGGCCATCTGCGCCCCTGATATTATATCACTAATGGTCTATGATGCCTTTAGTGCAGTGTTCATAAGCGCATGGATAAAGTGGTAACATTCAGTGTTGAAAAATTAAGCCAATGCAGACGTGAAAAATCCTGCAGTTCCTCGAGTGTCCACTAGAGGCTGTCTGCAGAAGCACAGGAAGTCACATACACACCCATTCTAAAAAGCCTGTTTTTACAGCAGACATTAACATGTTTACAGCCTTATAGGTTTAAAAAAAAAAAAGTTCTGATTAGCTCATGTCTCGATCGGCACACACTGTACGGGGGTGAATTTTTTGATGACTCATCAGTTTTGATTTGATGAAGGATAAGAGTTATTCATAATAAGGCGTGTGGCTGACCTGACGGTACGTGCTTTGATGGATCTGCAGCTCTTTCCTGAGGGCAGGGGGTCAACAGGTAGTGGGCGGGGTTAGGGTTAGGGATGCATGAGAGGTGTAGATCTGTGCCGTGTTGATGACCCTCTGCAGGGCCACAGAGCTGCTGACGTACCAAACCAGACTCCTGTGCGTCCGTATGCTCTGAATGGAGCAGAAAGAAGTACACCTGCAGCCGTTGCGACAGGTTGACCTTCCTGAGTTTTTCAGGATGTTGAGCCGCTGTGGTGGTTTCGATGGTCCATGTGATTGTCAGATATTTGCCCAGGAACCTCAAACTGGAAACTCCCTCCACTGTGTTTCTGTTTATACTCAGGGGTGGATGGTCATCCTGCATCTTCCTGAAGTAAATCATCAGTTCTTTTTTTCTTTGGTGTCTTGTGGCAGGTTGTTTTGTTGACACCAGCCTGTCAGCCTCCTCTCTGTAAGCACCCTCAGTGATCAGCCCCACCACCGATGTGGCGTCAGTGGATTTTATGATTGTGTTTGTGTGACGGATTGGCACACAGTAGAGTACAGAGAGTACAGGAAGGAGATTTACCACACAGCGATGTGGGGGTTCCTGCACTGAGTGACAGATTGTCACTGCTGTTGGTTCTCGGTGTCTGACACCCTGACATCATCATGTGTCAGTGAGTCTGTGTTTGAATCAAAATGGATTTTGTGGCGTAGTGGTTAGTCCCATGTGTGGCTCCTTTCTCGAATGTCATTCCCCACTCTCTCTCTCTCTCTCTCTCTGATTTCTGACTCTATCCACCGGCCTATCTCTACAATAAAGGCCCGGTGCAATAAAAACAGGAAGTTGTTCATGACCAGCAGCTTAAAGTGTATTTTATTATTGTAAGAAGAAAAAAAACAGACAGGAACCTTTGTCCTCCAGTTTAACGAGTTCAGGTCCAGATTCAAACCTCTCTCTGATTGTATTTTAAATGACTGGATCTAAAGTAATGAATCCTAATCTGAACTGATCACCGTCACATCACTAAATGTTTTTTTTTAATCTTCAGGTCGATCAGCTGTGACGACGACGAGATGGTGAGAAAAATAACTTTTTTTTACTTTTATGAATTTGAAAATGTTAAAATGCTGCCTATTTCTTTTTAAGGTTTTATTTTGAAAGGTTTTAAATGCATCAGAAAAAAAGACTGATGAAGTCTTTACATACACCTTTAACTGTGTGTGTGTGTGTATGTGTGTGTGTGTAGGTGTCTAGGTTTGTGTGTGTGCGTGTGTGTGTGTGTGTGTGTGTGTGTATTACCTGACCTCTGACCTCTGCCATGTGATTGGTGGTTTAAAAGTGACATCATCTGCAGCAAAAAATGTCCCTCCTCTCTACAGCTAGTACAAAACGCTGCCGCCAGGATTTTACCAGGTACCGAGAGACAAGCGCACATCTCGCCTGTCCTTTGCCTCCGTGCACCGGCTGCAATAGCGACACGTAGCGCTGATGTAATGGCAGATATTCTCATTATAGCGTAGTAATGCAGACTCTGGTCCTCCGTCCGCTACTTCCGCGTCTGAGGAAGTCAATTAGAAAATATTCTCTCAGCTGCTTTCACATCAAGCAGATCACATGACCCTCTGAGCTCTGACCCCTCCCATTTGAGGAGTGAATGACTAATAAAATGTCACCAGAGAAGGTCATGTCCGACTCCCTCTCTCTCTCTCACACAGTCACACAAACACACACACACACACACACAAACACACACACACACACAAACACACACACACACACACACACACACAAACACACACACACACACACACACACACACACACACACACACACACAAACAGACACAAACTCGTTAACCGAGGCGTCTGTTCCTCTTTAAGCTGCTAGTAAAGTTTTACAAGACAGAGGTCGAAGGTCACTCAGCACAGTGTCAGCTGGAGGACTTTAAATAAAGTTTTACAATTAAAAGTCAGAGTCACAGAAACAACAAGTTCATTAAGAAGCTGAAATCTTAAAATGTCTGAGATCTGTGTAATCCTTAAATGTGACAAAAACCCGACTGGCTCGCACGTTGAACGATGATGAGGTACAATAATCTATAATGTACTGATGTATAAAATCATAAATACATGTGTCTGTGCAGAAACTGTTTGATCTCTGTGTGTCCAGCAGGTGGCGGACTACGAGTCGTCTGTTACTCAGGAGAAAAAAGACTCTGCTCGTCCAATCAGCGTAAAGGTCAGAGCAGAACTCCTCTCTGTGATTGGCTGATTAAAGCACTGAATATTTTCTTTGTATCTGAACCAGGTCTCCAGTTTCGCTTCTTAAACCAGCTTCTGGTTAGATTTTCTCCAGCTCCCAGATGTTACATCCTTTGACGATGATATATCCTCTGGGAGACGGACAACTTTTCACGTTCTGATGTGAAGGAGGAGTTCGAGCAAGACACGTCTGTGTCTGTGCGTTGCGTTTGTTTACAATCTGACATTAACTCGAGAAGAAAGAAGGATTAAAACTTAAGAAAAGATGTATAAAAGCAGACTGTTCGCTGTCTTCGGGTTAGGATTATAGACTGTGAATATGAATGTTTGAAGCCTGAGTGAGGTCACCCGTCTGTTCCTGCAGGGGGCGCTGGAGTCCCATCAATGGCGGTCTCCATGCTGGAAATTCTGTCTCAGCCTAACTTTCAGTCAACCTAACGACAGGCTGAGAGCTGGAGCTGAGGCGGGTTTTAAGCCTCCTGACAAACCGTTACACCGCGCCCACCTGTCAATCAGGTCAGCTACACGCCTTATTGTGAATAACTCTTATCCTTCATCGAATCAAAACTGATGAGTCATCAAAACATTCACCCCCCGTACAGTGTGTGCTGATCGAGACATGAGCTAATCAGACCTATTTGGTTTCTTGAACCAGGCTGTAAACATGTTAATGTCTGCTGTAGAAACAGGCTTTTTAGAATGGGTGTGTATGTGACTTCCTGTGCTTCTGCAGCCAGCCTCTAGTGGACACTCGAGGAACTGCAGGATTTTACACTTCAGCCTCGGCTTCATCTGTCAACACCGGAGGTTGCCGCTTTGTAAGGATTAGACTGTAAGCTGTTTTTGGGTTAGGACTAGACTAGCATTCAGCCCCGTCCTTGATAACATTGAGGTTTGAGAATCATGGACACGACAGGAAAGGAGTTTATTAACTTTAGATAATAATCTGCCCGTGTGTGTACATGTGTTAACTCTCCCCAGACGGATAAATCCGGTCGTCTCCTGCTCGAGACTCCTGCTGACCTTCAAAATCTTCTTCTTCTGAGGAAAACAAAGAAAGAGCAGAAAGCAGCTGTGAGAAAACCTGCAGCTCCCCCTGCTGCCCCGATGGTGGTAAGACAAAACTACACTCACCTGTACAGGTATCACACTGTTTTTTTTACAGTTATTCCCCTGAGAGAAAAGAAGGGGACAGGTTAACCAACATCTAATTTATCTAAAACGAGGCTGAACTTTGGATCACTTACAGTTTAATAAAGATTTGAACAGATCATCAAAAAATGTAATGTTTACGTTAAATTGTAATCTTGATGTCACGGAGCAGTTTGCTGTTAACGGGTCATGTGATCACTGTTCTGCAGCCGTATTATGTGGACGAGGATGATTTCTTTAAAGCCTGCGATCAGAATCAGCTGCTGGTGATTGACAGGTACCTGTCGACAGGCGGAGACGTCAACGCCCGGGACTCGGTGAGTCATCAACACTCTCTGATTCTATTGGCTCTGATGAAAGGGCAGCAAAGTGAAACACAAGTGAGCCAGTTTGATTGTGTGTGTGTGCGTGTACATGTGCGTGTGCGTGTGTGTGTTCAGTTTGAACGTACAGGCCTGCACAGAGCGTCCTCTAAAGGTCACACAGAGGTCATCACTAAACTGATTGAAGCCGGAGCGAGCGTCCACCTGAGAGACAAGGTAGATAAATCAAGTTTTTTATTTTCAGGTTTTACAAACGAAACCAGATTTATTATCGTTAATCACAATTATATTTTCTCAGGGTATTTAATAATATACAAAGCTATAAATGTTTCCATGGAAACCACTGAGGGTCTGACTGATTTCTGAACCAATCATTACCATCCCATAATATTTGAACGCTATAATAACGTTACAGATTCTGAGTCAGTTTCAGAACCAGTTTGATCCAGTTCTGGTTGTGTGCAGCTCAGGTCCACGTGTCTTCACTGCGTCTGTCGAGGAGGAAATCTGAGCGCGCTCAAACTGCTGCTGACCCACGGAGCTGATATCACTGCAAAGGACAAGGTAACAAATACTTAAAATACTTCTGATACTACTGCAGACGGTCAACTCATGACAAATGTTATCTGCAGACACTTTACGTAAAGAGCAGGTTCAGACCGTACTCTTTGTTATAATATTTACAAAGACCCAACACTAAACCACCACGAGCACTGAGCAACGTTTAGTTAACAGTGGAGAGGAAAAACCGTCTTTAACAGACAGAAACCTCGAGCAGGTACTAATACTACCAGGGGTTGTACTAAAAATGTGTGTGTGTGTGTGTGTGTGTGTGTGTGTGTGTGTGTGTGTGTGTGTGTGTGTGTGTGTGTGTGTGTGTGTGTGTGTGTGTTTAGCTGGACAGCACTCCTCTTCATGTCTCTGTGAGGACCGGACATCACGACTGCGTCGACCATCTGATTCACTGCGGAGCTGAAGTAAACACACAGGATAAAGTGAGTAAACACACACACAGAAACACAATTAACATTTAATGATCAACATCAACAGTGTGTGTGTGTGTGTGCGTGTGTGTGTGTGTGTGTGTGTGCGTTTCAGGAGGGAGACTCTCCTCTTCATGATGCCGTTCGTCTCAATAGATGTAAAATAGTTCAGCTGTTGTTGCAGAACGGAGCCGACACACACGTCACCAACCAGGTAACACGTCCCCCAGGGACCTCCAGGAGATTCAAGGATCCTCCAGGAGAATCAAGGATCCCAAATATGCTTATTAACATTTTTCTGTAGATAAAGTGACTGTCTCTCTCTCTCTCTCTCTCTCTCAGGACGGCTGTCGTCCTCTCGACAGCGTGTTGGAGTGGCAGAATGTAACACGGACTCTCCTCGTCAAACAGAGGAAGGAGTGAACTCTCACATATTCTTATTTCTCATTAGAGACATATTACTTTACACTTAGCTGAAGATAGAGGATATATCTTTATGTTTACTTACATTAATGGATGTGTAAATCCTCATTTAAACACAAACACAACCGTTATGACATCATGTTGACTAAAGATGGCTGCTTACTCCAGTTCTCATGTTAATGATTGAATGTTTTCATTATCCAAAAACTTTCACTGAAACTTCAATAAACAGAAACGAAGATCACCTGACTCAGTATTTTATGAAAACCAAATTCAGACCTGCTGTGAACGTGTAAAGTCCGTCCTGAAGGGGGCGCTAGAGAGAAGATCATAATGGCTGACTTTAATGATTATTTAAACTTTTTTTTCATTTCTTTTGAGTCGATCGTCTCGAACAGAAGGAAACAGAGGAACACGACATGAACACAGTTCATCGTACTGATCTGACTTTGACTAAAGGTTAAAGGTCAAGCTGCTCCAACAGTTAATACAAAACAATCAGAGACAGTAATTTATTTATTTTACTTCATACAAAACATTTATACCCTGAGACACTTGTTTCAGTACGTCCAGTTTAAATCTCAAATCACCAAGTGAGTCCGGTTTAACCCCCCCGACATCCGAGTACGTACCATTCAAACCCACAGACACCCGAGTGAGTCCGGTCTAAATCTGGAGACACTTTAGTGAGTCCAGTTTAAACCGGGCGACATCGGGGTAAGTCGGGTCTATATACCCAGAGAGACCCAAGTGAGTCCAGTTCAAACCCAAAGACACCAATGTGGGTATAGTCTAAACCCCTAGGCAGTCTCATACAATCATTGTGCATTTCTAAGCGTGCGTCAGCTTTTAGTCGTCTTTTTTAGATTCACTGACTCTCTTAGAAAAACAATAAATCACATTAATACACAAAGTTCAGTTTGATTGGTTACATCCTTTCAAACACACGTTGATCTAACTGTGTGTAGTACAACAGTGTACTTTGTGTAGATCTCGTGGTATTGTGTGAATCCGGATCAGCTGGGTGACGTGAAGAACCTCCTCCCCGGATCTGCTCGACTGAAGACAGAAACCAAACAAACACTTAGACTACATTCATCAGGACTCCATTACCCATCATGAATAAGGTACCGAATCCAGCGAGAAACAGGAAACCAACGTTTCTTTGTCGTAAACTGAAGGTCTAAAGCTTCCTACTCCTGATTTACACGGTGTAGGACTGTACGCTTCGTCTCCATGGCGACTACAGAAACCACAACAGGAAACTGAACAGGAAGTGGTTTCATTGACCGGAGCTCAGGTGATGAGAACAGATCAATAAATAAAGTCACATTTTTATCTCAGGTCATTTAAACCTGCTGTTTTGATCAGGTGATATCGATGACCACTTCCTGTTTTTTGTTCTGGTCTTTGGTCTTACCTGCTGATGGGAACATTGGAGGCCCGACCTCTCAGAGATCCACAAGTGGCATTTTTATAGTAGCTGTTCAACTCCGGAGACGTCAACGGTTTGAACAACCGCCCTGGAGACAACAACAACAAGAACACAGTGGGAAAGAAAACGAGGTGAATTAACCCTTTAAAGGTCGGTTCAGTAGAAAAAAATGCAATGGGAAATGTTTTTTTTTTGTTCTGTGGGCAAAAATGTTCTCCAGAGAACCATCGACTGAAACACTCAAAGTTTATTCTGCAGCAGACGGCGTGTTAAACGTTTATTATACTACAAGCCAAACGTGACGTTCGTACACGAGAGAACAAACCAGCAGAGATTTATCGTTTGATACAAACTCACCGTGTCCACCATCCTGACTGGACGCCGCCGTGGACGAGGATGAGTTATGATCCGACAGGACACGCCTCCAGTAGGCTTCGGGGAGGGACAACAAGCGACAAATCACCTGAGAGGAACACAAACAATGAAGAACCAATGAGAATGAAGATGGAAATCACAGCAAACATGTTTCTCTTTATTAATCTATTTAAAAAAAATAATCTGTTATTTTCCACATTCTGGTTAGAGAACCTTGGGCTGAGTGTTTGTGTCTCTCATGATGGTCGTCGGAGACGGCTCAGACATCCCGTGTCCCACAATGGTTGGTCCAAAAACCCGGGCCAAATTATTCTGATCCATTTGACATGGAGGACTCCTCATCACCCTGAAACACAAAGAACACGTGGAAGCACGAACAGAAACTGATTCAGCTGCACCTGACTCTTAAATGGTTTAAAGTTGTGACCTTATCATCCACAAAGAACAGGATGAAGACGCAGAACCAACAGTCAATTAAAAAAAACAGGAAGACAACGAGACCAGATCAGAACATTCGTCAAAGACAATGTTAACAGATCGTACTTGTGTAAATGAAGCATGAGGAAGGCCAGTGTGTCTCTGTTGGCCTTCGGCAGCTTCGCGAGGGCCTGATACATGACGGTGATGCTCCTCTCTTCATCAGTCACCTCTGAAACACACAAACATCATTAAGAACCAATCGGAGAACGTTAATCTTAGACGTTTAACATCAGACTGAAGTCAGGGGGCAGCTTCACTTCCTTGTACCTGCAGCCTCCATGAAGGTTCTGTGCAGCCTGAAGGTGATCAGAGGTTCCTTCAGTTTCCTCAGAAAGTCCTTCAGAAGGCCACAGATCCCGTGAACGTCAGAGACTTTACAGAGCATGAGTGGAGTTTTCCCCTGAATGAACCTGTCCCTGAGCTCCTTCACCAGACGCTCCCCCCCAGGAACCCGGTACAGTCCCCTCTGCAGGAAGCAGAACATCAGCAGACATACTCATCATAGTATTAACAGGAAAAAAAAACTGCATGACTTAAAGGTCACACATTATACTCCTTTTCAACATGTCTCTCTGATCCTGTATTTGATCATGCCTATAAACCCCTCTATTTCAGCCCTGCTCAGAACAGGCTGTATCTGTGTCTGTAGCTTTAAATGTAAATGAGCTGTGTCTGACCATGCCCCTCTCTGGAAGGGCTTGGGTGGCTCGGGCTTTCTCGCTCCATGCCCTATTGTTTACGGTGAGAAGGCAGACTCAGAGGGCAGAACAAACACCTAGCTGGGGGAGAGGTTACTGCCCTTTGTGATGTCATGAAGGGAAAATCTCCAAACGGCCTGTTTGAGCACACATTTTCTGAAAAGTGGAGCAGGCAGAAGACGGAGAGGATGGACTTTTCTCATCATTGGGGGGTTTGTAGACAGACTAGAGACACGAATTAGTGTTAGAGAAACATGGGGAAGTGGATTTTACATAATATGTGACCTTAAAGAAAAACAGATTACCATTAACAGAACCTCAGCAAAACATCAGTAGATCAGCAAAAATAGCCTCTCAAGAGGGACACCAATCAGGGTTAAGGTTAGTCAGGAGTGTGATCGGACAAGTTTAAAGCAGGAAGAGCTCACCTCTTCCAGCCCCCTCCTCTCGATCTCAGCCACACACTCCACCACCAGCTGAGGAACTCGGGGATGATTCAGGGGAGCGAAACCCTCCAACGTGTTCTGCAGAGAAAAGATCATTTGAAATGAACACTTATTTAGTTTTGCCCTAATGAAAGGATAAGCGCTCAGTGAAGAAAGCCATCATCCTATATATTCCCCCATGCCCTACTGATGAGTTACATGACCTACCCAATGACCATTAGTCGCCACGGCAATCAAAATAGCAGCAAATATTCCGACTCTGAAATATGAATATCTCATCCGAAAGGTTTCATATCTCTCAGGTACCTGTTGAGCTGAACTCCTGGTCGTAGCAGCGTCAAAACAACCGCCGCTAAATTTCAGTTTGCACTCTGGATGAGAGACCATGCGGCAGTTTCGACACTTCACCGCCATCTTTCCAAAGCGGATCCTCTTTCCACACGGCGAGCAGGTCTCAGGCCGGATAACCTGCAGAGAGGAACATTGTTACGCTGACAGAAGGTCCGTCAGTAACATAAACCTGTGCTGGGGTTCCACAGGGTTCTGGTATGGAGCCATTTTCATTTCAGGTACAGAAACAACAATCTTATCAAAACAAAAGTGTCCACTTTGTGATTCAGTTTTATACAGTCACCTCTAACAATGTTTTCTTTTTAATACAGAGCAGCAGCAGCTCCACCATGTCAGTCGACATGGTTCTTTGGCTTCTCCGCCCTCCGATTGTCAACAAATGCAAACACTATGAGGGGGAGGCAACAGCACTGTGAGTTTTTTAGGAAATTGCAGTTGCAACCAGAGACCTTCAGGGGGCGCCAAAGCGCATCCAAAACATATCGAACCAAACTGAAATCCTACATATTGTTGCTTTAACTGGTAATAATCCTAAATATAAAGTGACCTGTCCTCAGACCTACCCTGCCCCTCCTCTCTTATGTGAAGCTTTATTCTCTGATATGATGACTGAAACGTTCTCGTCCGAGTGTTTTTACCGTTTTAGACAAGAAGACGTGTTTGGAGGTTTTCTCAGCTCTGTAGATGTACGATCTGTCGTCTGAGCGGGCTTCACTTTCAGGCTCGACCGTCGTCTCATCGGGAAACCACACAGACGTTTGGTCTGAGCAACACAAAGAGAGCGAGCTGATTTAAATAAATCTGAGTGCAAAAGGATTCACATGTTCGCATTCAGAGTTTATTGCTCACAGAAACCCCATCACCCATGATTCATAAAATGAAACAAGCAGAAGCTGACACACTGATACTGATGCACCAGGGATTCACGTGAACACAGCGCGATAAGCTTGAACATGTTAATACAGAATCCGAGAAAACTTTCAGAGTTAAGTTCATGTGATCAGGACTTTCACTGCAGCGTCTGATTTAAAACAAATGGAAGAAAAACTAAAGAGTGAAACATCAAAGGAAAATACAAAAGAGACAAACAGGAGAGCAAAGGTGATAAAGTATAAAACTGTCAACCTCCTCCCGGAGACAATGCGCACTCCTGGTTGAGGGTCTTGGTCGGGTTCTCCGGTGTCTCCTGTGTGATTCCCAGCACCATGTGGATCTGATCCCCGGTCTCTGGAGAAGTCACAGACGCTTTCACTGTCGTCTCCACCTCCTGAGGGTGAAAGCTAAAGTCACTATTTTACTCCATAAAGACACCCTTTGACTCATAAAAACACGTAAAGGGTTAAATGCTCCCATAACTGCGCCGCAGAGCAAACAGCGTCTCTGTGTTCTGGTGCTGGTTGCACATATTTAAGTGAACCATTATTCAGTCATTTTTGGGAAATCTGTCCTCTTTCTATGCAAATAATCATCATTGCAATAAAGTGTCTTATTCACCTGTGCTAGCTTACAGCTATGCACAGCTGGAGTGAAATTTACCGTCTGCTGAGAGTTGGTGGTAACTGCGCCGCAGTATTTATACAAGATGTTACACTCAAACTTTCCAGTGGTAGCTTCTCTCCACATTCAGACACAAAACAAGGGCCAAGCAGGACGACTTTAAAGGCGTGTATGGGTCAGGATATCATCAGAGCTAGATGCTTTGTGAGTTAGACCCTGAGACAGAGCGGATAGAGGGAGCACAGGATGCACAATCATTGCAGCTATTAGCGACCTGAGTTTTTTTTTTTTATCTCAGATTTCACCGCACAGAAAGGCGGAGCACTCAGAAAGAAGACATTGGTTGCTGCACTTTTTTCTCCAGGCACCCGCCTGCTGCTGCAAACTCTCTCCTCATTGAATAAGATGCTGGTGCTCAGGAAAAAACACCAGGTGGACACAGGTACTAAGAACCTATAAGAGACTTTTAAGAGTCTGCTGTTTATGGTTATCATAGATCATTAACGTGTGTTCCCAGTGTGGCTCCAACAGAAGCTAATTCAAGTTTTCAATATACACTGAAGGATGAAGATCTGTTCACCTTCTCCACAGTTTTTCTCTCCAGCAGCTCAGCAGAAATGTTCCCGCTCCGCCCACGCTTCCCGACCGGACAGCCGAGAGCAGGACCAATCGACGAGCGCTGCAGAGAAACACGACAAAAAACACAACGTAAAAACCTAACTAAGACAAATATCACAGCTTCATAAAGTCACAAAACACTGTCACAACATCAGAAAACAACGTGACAACACCTCCCAACATCAAAAAGCTTCAAACCCTCTGAAGAGATGAACAGGTAAAGGTGCGGCTGTGACTCACTCTTTTCTCTCTTGCTCGAGATCTCAGAGGTTTAATCACCGTTGTATCCAGATCCTGAAACAAAAAATGTATTTAAAACCAGGACGAGTAAAACAAAACTTTCCTGTGTGTGTTCTTATAGAACGTCGGTAACAGGTGTTGTTGAAACCGTACCAGGTCGTCATCAGTGCGGTCGTAGCTGATGTCGGAGTGAGACAGGAAGGACGACTCGTCGATCACAGACAACCTGAGAGAACGGAATAATTATAATAGCTTGAATTTATGTCGCGCCTTTCAAGGACCCCAAGGACGCATGACATCAGAACACTCGAACAAAGACAACACAAAGAACCGAGTCCACAAGCTGAGTTTAACAGGTGGGCGTTCCATCAAGAGGGTCCGAACGACCCGAACATACGAGGGTTAAATGTATGCGGAGAAAAGAAAGTTAAAGTGTGTCTTATTTTTATATCATGTAAATAATGTTATGTAATATCATACTAGGATAAAATAAATAACCCTTCGCTGCCTGTTTGAGCCGGCTCACCGTTTGCTGCTGCGGTACAGCGTCGTGTTTCCTCCTTTGTGTTCGAACGTGGCGAGCAGAGATTTCTGTTCGTCGTTCAGCACGGCGCTGGATTTGCTGTCGTGGACTAGGATGTCGCACATGAGCTGCATCTGCCTCTGCTGGAAGCACAAGAAGAAGGGAGGATGATGAGCAGTCAGACTTTGATTATTTAACATCCTGCAGCCTGAGCTTTGGTGGAGGGAAACGTGCAGTCTGTCCTAACGGTGGCGCTAAAGATCACACATGGTGACGTTTCATCCTCTGACGGCAGGAAAGACATGAAACATTAAAAACACCATTCTGTGATGTTATGGTTCTTTAAATTTAAACTTCTTCATAGACAATCAAAACCTAATCTTCAAGCATCCTTCATCCTTCTCTCCTTTCCTATCTCCTACTCCCCTTCTGTGTTGGCTGCTCTCCTTATGGCCTCCTTTCCTTTCTCCTCCTCGTCTCTACTGTTTTGTGTATTTTGTGTGCATTTACCAGGTACTGGTAGTCTCCCTCAATCTTGTAGCGTTTCTTCATCTCCACGTCGAGCTGGTTTCTGGCGTGTTTCAGTTTCACCTCCAGAGCAGCTTTGGCCACGTCCGACTTCACCAGCAGCTCTTTGTACTTTTTCATCTCCAGGTCAGCATGAAACCAGCGTTTCCTCACCGTTTCAAAGTTCTTCAGCACCTCCAACATCTCTGAGGAGAGAAGTAATCATCCTCCACCCTCTGAGGAGAGAAATAATCATCCTCCAACATCTCTGAGGAGAGGTGGGTGTAGCTTTTTCTTGGTCAGTGTAGTGTTTAGTTTGGTTAATGTATTCATTTGGTTGGTGGGTGTAGTGTTTCGGTTGGTCGTTGTGTGTTTCCTCACCTCTCTCTGTGTAGATTGAGTTCTCCTCCATGTTGATCCTTTGGAGACAAAGAGCGAGTAGTTCCTCCACGATGAGCCGAGACTCCCCCACGCTGAGCCAAGACTCCCCCATCACTGTCAGCCCAGCCACCTGTTCACACTGCAACTATAAAACACAACACATACATTTGGACAGCCAGACTTTAATTTTGACATTCAGATTATGTCTCATGTTTATTTTTGTCAGAAAAAATGATGGATGGTTTATTACAGAGATGTTGATCCACAAATATCTGAAATATTTTGATATTTTTTAGAACAAAAATCACACAGGAAACACTGTCAGTAAATTAAATTCAACACTTAAAATCAAATAAATGTACAAACGTCAAACTCATGAATGGGGTCACGTGATGCAGACTTTAAACCAAAGAAGCTTAAACACTTTATCATGTTGCTCAGCTGAGTTTGAGCTGTGCTGGTATAATCTGCGGATTTTAATCAAAGGGGAATTAATCTGCAGGTCTCTGATGGATTTAAAAGTTTTGCACAGATTCAGGCGGAGATCCACAGCAGGCTCATCACGTCCTCGGTTCGGTTTCGGTCGGATCCGGATCCCCGCGTGTCTCAAACAGTTCCACGCACCGTGACGCACGTGCACAGAGTAACCTCAGATAAGGCAGCCACACACACACTAACTGAGAGAATGATCGGATGAGTTAATGAGAAAACGATTACACTAATGGGAAACAAAGATGACCTTCCGTTTTTTTTTTCACTCACCGCAGGTTTACCTGAAGCTCCTCAGCAGCTCGTGAGCCTGTCTCGTGAGTCTGTCTGTCACTCTTCTGCTTCTTGATTGGATTTGGAGGTGGTTCTTCTGTCTGTCACTCCGGACTTCACCTGCTCTTCCTGATGACGTCATCAGTGCACCAGGTGAATCACGTGGATATTAAAAAATGGGGACTAATGGTGTTTCCATTATTAGTTTATTCACAAGTGTAATTTCTCCATTTAAATTCAGTTTGAAGAAACAATATTTTTTATCAGTGATTTATTACATTGATGACCCCCCCAGCGCCCCCTGATGAGGTCTGGGCTGCGTGCACTGAAAGCTTGATGATGTCCTCGTATCTTTGCACTTTGTAGAAACTCCACATCAGATAATCAGCTTTCTACTGAATTCCTGTTTTGCATTTCATCGTGCAATATCTGAAAAAGGACACTCTGTAGCAGACAAAAACTGCTGTTCTAACATTAGTAAGTATAATTTCTTAATTTTCTTAATTTGGCGATGTGGTGCGTCGTTGGTGGTAGGTGCTGAATCATAATCTTGTCTAGGACACCAAAATGTCTAAAGTCGGCCTTGGTCAGCAACTGTAACCTTCAGTATGTTGTAATCAAGGTTTGTCCTTAAGGCATCCTTGTTTACATAACTGATTGGTTTCATCCAGCTTTCCAGTATCATCATGGAGTGTTTCCTCATGATATTACCCAGAGGAAGCATATAAGCTGAAAAGAATCAGTCCAAGCACAGAACCTTGTGGAACTCCATGGCTAACTTTAGTGTTTCATTATGGATGAAGCGAAAACATGATCTCAGGGAATTTAACGGACCGAAACTTTGGGGTAAAAGGAAGTTCAGAAGGTCTATTGTTAGCTAAGGTGCCTAAATCTAAAGTTGAAGCTACCTTAAATGACTGCGGTACTTAAAAACAAATTTAGATAAAAGGCTGCTGTGTGAACCCGGTGAATACTTTATAAGACTACAAATACCTGCAGATCTGATGAAGTTAATGTTAACATGCTAACAAGCTAAACAGATACAGAAAAGTAAGCTTTACACCTGCTCTTCATCAGCAGGGTGTGGTCCCTGTTAGCATGTATAGAGCTAGTGATATGGCTGTAGGCTCTTCATGTGGTTTAATTGGTGATTGCGTAAAGTTTCTCTGATTGAAGAACACATGCTACAGCGATGTTAAATAAACAGACTTCTCACTCGGTTGTGTTTTAAACACAGTTTAATCATGCAACTTTCATCACAAGTTTTACATTCACTACAGGAACAACAACAACAGATGCACTGTTGCCATGGTAACCTCTCTTCCTACACACTCTGCCAAGTCAGCAAAGTATTACTAGGTATAAAAAAGTGACTGTCCTCCATGTTGGCTCCAGTGCATCTGTAAGGACGGAAACACACAGACTGCTACAAAACAGCTCAGCCTGCAGGAAGACAGCCGCCATCTTTGATTCTGCTCCTGTTAACCTGTACTACAGTGTTTAAAGCCTCTGGAAACTTGACTTTAGATATTAAATCTAAATCCATATTTAATGGCCCTTTTAATGGGCACGCACAGGGAGGCAGGACACGGCTCTGGGTGCAAGACGAAGCTGTTTAAAGCCCCAGATCTTTCCGGGCTCAATTGGTTAACTGGTCTTGGGGGGATTGAGCGCAGCATATTTGAGAGAGATTTGGGTTTCCAGAGGCCTTGATAATGACACCATGTTGGATTATAATCTGTATTAATCTGTACGACAGTGTTTATTAAGGACACCATTTTGGACATTCACCTTGAATTTATTTGTTGTCATGGCAACAACGATCCTACAGCTGTTTCCCCTTGGTTTGCTAAAAGCTAAGCTAACTAGCTGCAGTAATTGCACCTCTACTTGCTGCACAGATGCTAAAGTGTTATTATTCTTATTATAACAAATCTAGTCCTATGCTGCATCTTAAAAACATTTCTAAGGAAGACCCCTTGACACAAACATGTCTGCATGAGGTCCCGCAGACTGAACTGTAAGTTACCACTATGCTAACTGTGGCTAATACTGCCAGGATACAAAAACTGTAAAAAATACAAAATGATATGAAGAATAAAATTCACTGTTAAAAATCCCTTCAAAGATCATCCCAGTACAGGAAGGGGAGGGGTCAGCTCTGACATCACACGGAGGGGGAGGGACCAGCTCTGACATCACAGGGTTGGAAGATGCTTTTGGATGTATTAAAAGATGGGATACTGAACTTTATCCAGACCTGTTCATCCTAGTGGCCACTCAGGGTACTACAACTAACCCTGACCTCAAGATCCATCAAACAGACCTCCAACATTCAGACCTCCATCGTAGAGACTTCCAGTATACGGACCACTACCATAAAGACCTCCAACATTCAGACCTCCACCAATCAGACCTCTACCATTCAGACCTCCACCTCTGCAGGGTTGATCCACACAGCCTGCCAAAACAAGGATTCTGGGTTTGTTGGTTATCAGAAAGGTCCGAAGATTTAATTTGAAATTAATTGGTGCTGTTTTGAAGTCCAGTATCTGATTCTCATGATACATCCGTCAGGGCAGGGTTCTATTAACTTCTTTGTTTCTGTATTAGTCAGTTACTTTTAGGAATGTGTAGGGAGCAGAGTTAATTTGTTGACTTCCTGTGAAGGGCGTTCATTTGAAGGGATGGCTACTTGCAGGCTTCCACTGGATTTATTAGCACCATTTACATTACCTAAATGATTTGAGGTCCACTAAAGATCCGTCCATTAAAATCTGTGGACTGCATTTTTTTTTTATCCATCAGTAAAACTTACATTATCAGTAAAACTCACATTATCAGTAAAACTCACATTATTAGTAAAATTCACATTATCAGTAACTCAAAAAGTCAAAGATACTGAGTTGGTCCTGAATAAATCTGTAGCCCAGCTCAGTCAGTCCAGACTAAACCAGGACTGAACATGTTACTCTACCACAGACCGATGATCCAGAACAAGATTGAATGATATTATTAGTAGAAGTAATATTATTATGGTGTCACACTGATACAGAAGAAATGTGGTTCCTACATTGTGTTGTTATGAGAGGAAGACTTTCATGAGTTCAGGTTGAGATGAATTTAATTTACAACAAGCAAAATGAGTTTATGGACAAAATGGAAGAAGTACACAGGAAGTATTTCTGCTAAGCTACCGTAGCAGTATGAAGTAGTAAACTACTAGTACTACTACTGCGTTCATGAGAAAGTTTATGAAGACAAAGAGAGTTTGACAAGTTTAGGACAGATGAGATGACGTGATGTCAAGTGCTCGAGTAGTTAAAATGACTATACTTAAGAATCAGTACAAGTGAAAACCATGCTGTACTGATGTAGGATTAAGTACCAGTTGTTGGGTTGTGGTAGTAGCTTTGTTCTACCTCACCTGAAGGACAGTTGGGGTAGGATTCAGAAGTAGTTGTATTGGTTAGTAACTGTTTAGGAGTTCTTACATGTAGTATCTGAATTGTTAATTGTTGTGGTACTATTTTAAGAACTCTTTGTATGACTGTTGTTTTAGTCATATCATCTGTTTGCTGATACTTTCAGTTTGACTCGTAGAATTGGTTTGGTTGTTGGGTTTGGTTGTTTGGTGGGGTTGGGTTTAGTAGTATTACCACCTTCTTTACTTTTAGTTCGAGTCGTAGAATTGGTTTGGTTGTTGGGTTTAGTAGTATTTGCAGAGTTTTACGACGTTTGTTACGTCATGGGTAAAAAGTACTAAGGGGGGTGGTAAACTAGTTGTAGTTTCAACTCCACTACAGCCATTTAAATAAGGTAGTGTTGATGTGCATAAACCTCTACCTTCCTTCAGTGATCAAGTTTCAACCATTCTGTTGTAATTAGTCAGTTGTTGGAGTTGTTTCTATGGCAATCCAATTTGTGGGCGGAGCTTCATAGGGAGCACTAAGAAAGGGCTTTATATGTTTGTTCCAGAATCAACTTTTAGTAGTACTTGATGGACAAAGAACCTGAAAGGTACTGACCTGTAATCGGTACTACTCAATCAGTTCTACTTCAGTTGAGCGGCAGTAGATGTAGAATGGAACAAACTGGTAACGTATTCTATTCTAGTGTCTTATATTGTAGTAGGGTGTAGTACTATGAAGCAGCTCCTGTTTTATAGGCGTGTACTTCTTTGTACAGTAACTGGAAAGGTTGTTATACTGGTATTTGTAGGGTTGTAGTACCGTTGTTGAATTATTAAAAGATTTCAAACTATATAAAGGGTACTTACTTGCTGTAGAGTTCTTGTACGAAGTGAGGGTAAGGAAGCAGTATTAGACTTGTACAGAACTGTAGGACTAAATCGTTAAGGGTTGTTCAGTTGTGTAGGGTTGATTTCTTTATGGTGTATCATTAGCTACATTTGACAGTTTGCTTGCAGATGTCCAGAAATGATTTGTAAGATCTCTGTATGTCTTTGTGTTTGTGGGAGAACAGTACTGTTATGTAGGGTGTTGTACATGGGTGAATCCATTATCTTGGATTTAGTTCTAGTAGCACTTTCATAGGTTTAACTAGTGGCCGTAGGATAGTGTGAGTACCTCCATCAAACTGACCTCCACTAGTGTAAGTGTAAGAACTAGTTAAAGTACTTGTTGTTTAAAATGGGTAGGGTTTAAAGGTTTCTGTTCATATTCATTTTATTTACTACGACTGAAGAATTTAGTAAAGCGAGTTACTTTTTTGAACTTTTGCCAAACTGTTTAGTGTTTAGGGTGGAGTACAAGCTGCACACTTTTCAGATTTGTGTTGCTTAATACCAGCGGCAGCGTTGTTGTTGGGTTCAGTCATAAATAAAGTGATACCGTAATACAGTGTAGCATCATTTGTAAGGTTGTTCTAGGATTCAAAACTAGATTAAGTACTTGTATGGTTAGGTACTAGTGGTACAGTTCCAGGGTTTGTAAGGATTTAACTGTTAAGTAGGGGTTAAAGTTGAACCGTTAATTTGTACAATAACGTTTTATAAGTGCTGGGGTTTAACAAGGTTGAGTACCAGTTGAAGTGCTTAGTTTTTAAAGTTTAGTACAAGGTACAGACCTCCATTTGAAGAATTGTGTTTGTTGTTGTCAAACAGAAAATTACTGTTTTATTCTTCATGTTCTAAGATAAGGAGGTAATGTTAGATTTCCCTCCGGGCGGCGCCACAATCCTCTGAGTGGAGCGACGAGGTATATGGTCGTCAACCTGAGCTCCTGGAAGGCAAAAGAAGAAGAAGAAGAAGAGGAGGAACAGAAGACGAAGGAGAAGGATAAGAAGAAAAATAAGAAGAAGGAGATCCCGATTAAGATCCTGATAAGTGATGTTCACATTGTTTAGTATTTGCTGCTAAACTACCAGACTCTACCTGACAGTGTGAATCCTGACTGATGGAGGTTTCGTGGAGCAATCAGAGATTTAGGACAGGACGGGCCCCGGGTGGTCGGAGTGGGGGGTACTGACATAGTCATACTGATGACATCATGGACTGGACCATCGTAGTTTCCTCGAGGAACGCCGCGAGCTTCAGCCATCTGAGTTAAGGAGAGAATGCTGAAACTACAAAAACAAACTCCTGATGGATGATAAAGTCAAAGCCTCATTGGACTTTTAGAAAGTTTCTAGTTAAACAGGGTTTTATCCGGTTATTTGGTTAAACAGGAAGTCAGTTACTAAACCACTCGGTCAGGACGTTCACTAGTTGGTGAGGAAGTTAACCAGAAGGTCAGGAGGTTACTAGCTAGTTTGGAGGTTAACCAATAGACCAGTAGGGTTAACCAATCGGTCAGGAGGCTGACAAGCAGAACAGGAGGTTAACCAGTAAGTCAACAAGCTAACCTGGAAGTTTTCTGGTTAACCAGTAGGTCAGGGCCAACGTGGTAAGGTGATTAACCTAGTTGATAGTTACCTTGCTGCGTGCTCGGATCCTCTTGTAGACGGTGTCAGGGAAAGACTTTCTGGGGACGAAGCGTCCTGATCCTTCGTTCACGTTGAGTTTCCCGTCCTCCAAAACGAGGCGACCACTGCTGATCACCACTGTCGCAACGCCACGGAACTCCAAACCCTCAAAGATGTTCACCTCCACAGTCTGCACACAGACAGGTGTGTGGAGATGAGGAGGAGGAGCAGTTTATGATGAAGGATGGTGCATTATTGATGGTGAAGATCGATGAGTTGTTACCAGATTATGAGTTTTTGCAGAAATAGTTCTTGTTTCCTTTGGGTTCCAGACTACGATGTCTGCGTCCGAACCTACAGCGATCCGTCCTGAACAACATATGATGAGGGTGTTAATGTATTACTGGAGAGTAAAACTTCATCTATAGTTGTTTCAAGTACTTTTCACATCAATCATAGTCCTGTTGCCCTTTAAATCTGAAACATGATGCAATAATTTTGGGGAAAAACGAACCGTCTATGCAAGTCAGCCTCTTTTCATAAAGCATCTAGTCCACGTACATCAGCGTTAAGTTAGAGTGAAAAAACTACCGTCTGCTGAGAGTTGGTGGTAACTGCGCCGCAGTATTTATAAGAGGTGTCACGCTTAAACTTTCCAGTGATCGGGAAAACAAGTCCACCTCTGTATGACTTACAAATAAATGATCTGTAAATAAAGTCTATAAATATGACTTTGACATGACTATTATTGATATAACCAGGGGTTAAATCAGTCTGGGGCTGTCAGCTGCTCCACACTTCATCCACACATGGAGGCGGTCTGCAGCCGTTACATTGACATCGATGAGGGTTTTGTTCTTTGAGTTGTCCTTTCATGCTCTATTTAAGGAAGAAGCTTTGTTTTAAACGGGGAAACCCATCTCACATTTTTAGAGTCTGGCCTTACAATAAGGGGTAAAATGTTTCCCCTTCCTCGCCGAGCTCGTCATCTTTACGTAGACAGAACTGAGCTCCATCAGCAGAGTAAAGGTGCAGATAGCTTCTCTCCACACTTAGACACAAAACAAGAGCAAACTGCAGGGAGCAGGACAAATGTATGGGCATGTTTGTGGCTGAATATCTTTCGAACTACAGTATATGCTTTGTAAGTTAGACCTTAAGACGGAGAAGATAGAGGGAGAAAAAATGCAAAATGTTTTAGCTATAAGGGGCTGCAATGAATTCTTAGTGAATCTCATATAAGTCAGTGAAGTTCAGTAATAGCGCCTTTCCTCAGTGTAACTAAGGTGATACCTTTGCGCGGGTAAATGTTGAAGAGTTTAGCAGCGTTGGTACTTGTCACTGCGACAAACTCATTCTCATCCATCTTCCCTGTAGACTGCAAAAAGAGACAAAAATAAACACTTGTGAATATGTGAGCTGGCATCAGTTTTAGTCTTTTTTTCATGTGAACATCTGAGGAACACACATTTGCATGTGATAAGACCTTACCACGGCTCTGTCCCAAACCACCGACATCCTCTCCTCAATGCCATTCGTTCCCTCTGGGATCAGAGTAAAATCGTCTTTACCGACAGCTTTCTGAGCTGTGGAGAAGCTCGCCTGAGCGCTGGACGTCACCTGGAGGTCTCCACTGGACAAACACAAAACAAGTACTTGTCAGGTTCACCCAGAACACCTGGACTGTTCAGGTAAAAGGTGACGCTTCATCTTGTAAATCAAGCTGACAGGAAAGCAAGGCTTAGAGTCATTCTAAACATCTAACAGAGGTGGAGTCATGCTAACCATGATGACAAAGGTGGACTCGTACTAACCATGCTGACAGAAGTGGAGTCATGTTAACTATGCTAACAGAGGTGGAGTCATGCTAACCATGATGACAAAGGTTGAGTCATGCTAACCATGCTAACAAAGGTGGAGTCACGCTACCATGCTGACAAAGGTGGAGTCATGCTAACCATGCTGACAAAGGTTGAGTCATGCTAACCATGCTGACAAAGGTGGAGTCATGCTAACCATGCTAACAGAGGTGGAGTCTACTAACCATGCTAACAAAGGTGGAGTCATACTAACTATGCTAACAGAGGAAAGTCATGCTAACCATGCTAACAGAGGTGGAGTCTACTAACTATGCTAACAGAGGAGAGTCATACTAACTACGCTAACAGAGGTGGAGTCTACTAACTATGCTAACAGAGGAGAGTCATGCTAACCATGCTAACAGAGGTGGAGTCTACTAACCATGCTAACAAAGGTGGAGTCATACTAACTATGCTAACAGAGGAAAGTCATGCTAACCATGCTAACAGAGGTGGAGTCTACTAACTATGCTAACAGAGGAGAGTCATACTAACTACGCTAACAGAGGTGGAGTCTACTAACTATGCTAACAGAGGAGAGTCATGCTAACCATGCTAACAGAGGTGGAGCCATACTAACTATGCTAACATGGCTAGAGTCATACTAACTATGCTAACAGAGGTGAAGTCTACAGTACTAACCATGCTAACAGGGAGATCAGGTACTGTGGAGTTGAAGGGTCAGGGTTCAGAGGCGGGCTCATGACAAAAGCAGCAGCCGTTGCCCAATCTTTGGACCAATAATGAGAGCCGTCAGTGGCGAGGCTGGCTGTGATTGGCTCCCCATACACCACCATACCTGAAGTAAAAAACAGGAGGATGTTTAAAACATATGTCTAGAAGTTTTCCATTTTTTGCATTGGACTTTTTGGATCCCATTTGATTCTGTGGACTTTGTTGTCAGGGACAGCAACTGAAACAGGAAGTGGGCTTCTTGAGGGTTTACCTCCCTGATGTAGACTGTAGATGTGCTTTCTTGCCGAGCTCCTTTGAAGCTCATGGACTTAAAGGTGGTTAAGAACTGTTTAAGGTACCCCGGTGCTTGACAGCTTTCAAGGGTCTGTGGAGGGGAATCCTGGAGAGAGTGCCACCTGAATTCTCCATAATCCTTCAGGGAGGAGGCTGTGGGTAACTTAAATGTCTGCAAGCTCTGGTGGAGGCTCGAGACATTCAGACGGAGTCAGCTTCAAACTTCAAGGTAAGCAGTCCAGAACCAGCTGAGGCCTGTGACAGTGATCAGAAGGTCAGAGGGACCATACTGTCGAGCTGGATCAGGAGGTCAGGGGACCATCGATTGTACGCAGTGAAGCAAAGTCAGCAAATATTGTATTTTGTTTTGAGAAAAAAGGACTAAAGGTTGCTATACAGAACAAATAAGGATGATGACGTCACCTTTCTTCCTGGCTTTGGCGATGACATCAGCAGCAGATTTGCTCATCACCTTGGTAACGTACAGTGGACAGTTGGCCTGTTTGGCAATCGTTATGGCCCGATAAACCGCCTCCGTCTCCACCTGAAACACACATGATGACACAGGTGTGTGTTACAGCTGTGTTAGAGGTATTTTACAGATTTCCTAGAGGTGTATTGGAGACGTGTTACAGGTGTGTTTACCTCCTCAGGGTGAGATAAGACGTGTCCTTCAGGTCCTGTGATGCCAAGGCAAAGAAGCTTCTTCTGTTCCTGAAAAAAACAGTTTGAACCAGTTTAAATTTAAGAGAATGAACAAAGAATTCACTTGATGATTTCATTCATTTTTACTGTTGTGTGCCAGAAAAGTGGACAGTCACTGATTAGCTCTGTTGTTGAGCAGGATATATTACCTCATCGATGATGTCACCATTCTCAGCATGGACCTGTGCGATGGCTCCAAGATCCCGAAGGATGCCAAACGCCTCGTAGAGCTGACAGCAGAAAAACAGGAAGCAGATTAAAACTCTGATGTATACTAACCTCATCTCAACAACAAGTAAACAACAACCACAAAGCAACAACAAACAAGAAATAATCAAGTGAAGTCAGTTTTGATTCACAAGTCGTAAACACAGTTTGACAGTCAGTATGAAACAATCACACTGTGTAGTTCTGTACCTGAGAGTCGGAGCTCATGTATTTGTCTTTGTAGGCCATGAAGAACAGGAAGGAGTTCACACCTGAAACACAAATGCTACAGGTAACAGAGCACGGTATCTCAAGAGAAGCTAACGTTAAATCAGTAATTGTCCTCTCACCTTTGTCTTTGATGAGCGACTCAAGCTCCTCGTACAGTCCATCGTGCCACCTCGTGATGTCCAGGTGAAGAGAGAAGTCACAGCACGCCCTCTGCTCGGCCGTCTCCTTCCACTGATCGAATGCTGTCAGTAAACTAATTCCCGGCTCCACCAGCACGTGGTCGACTGAAAACCACGACATGACAATCGCTGATCAATGGATTGATCAAAATCTTAAAAATCAGACTAATCATCAAATCGTCATCATGGATGATAATTAAAATCATTTATGGATATTGTTAAGAATCTGACGAGGATTATTTATTATAATCGTACTGATGGTCGTGGTTCCTCCGGACAGAGCTGCACGGGTTCCATTGTAGAAGTCGTCAGTGGGGTACTGGCCTTTCTGTGGAGCGAGCAGGTTGGTGTTGGCGTCGACTCCTCCGGGGATGACCAGCTGACCGTAAGCGTCCACCGTCTTCACGCCGGACGGGACGATCAAGTTCTCCCCGATCTGTCTGATCAGGACACGTGACAGGAAGTGCGATGATGTCAGAGACAGAAACTAAGGACTAGGTTCAGGTGAATAATAATTTTGATAATCGACATTCATATATTTACTTGATGATCCCGTCCTCGACATAAACATCAGCGTAGAACGACTGGTCGTCATTGACAACCTTCCCTCCTTTGATGATGAGACGGTCGCCCTGGAAACAGACAGAGAGGATGATGGGTTTAACTCTAAGGTTTTTATTTTTTTTTACATCTTTACACTTTTTAAACAAAGACAACACATCGACGCGTTTTTAAATATGACCAAAGAGATAAAACGTTTAATAAACATTTTTGTAATAAGCTACAATTCTTCATGTGTTTCACTTTAAGCCCCGCCCCCCAGTGATGATTGACAGGACGTAATTTTTCAATTAAACATGTCATTGGATCAAACTAAAACATTATCAAAAATGTATTCTAAAATGTCCTATTGCCACTGAACGCACCATTTTTTTAAACAAATTGATGTATTTATTTAAATGTTCTTTTCTTTTCTTTAAGCATTCTCTTTTATTACATTCATACTTTATTTCTATTCATAGATTTGTTCATTTTACGTTATTGATAAATCTTTATTATAATAATCCTCTCAGCATCACAGCCTCTGTAAAACCAAACCGAGCTGGGCCGAGCCGAGCCGAACCAAGCAGGACCGGACTCCTCAGCCTGCAGGAATCAGTCTGACCCGGCCCAGCCCAGCACGGCTCAGCCTTGGTGTGGTTTTCGGTGATTGACAGGCGGAGCTGCAGCATCCCGCCTCACCGGGCCGACACCATCCCTCTGATGATCCCCGCTAACCCGGCTCGGCTCGGCTCGGCTCGGCCCGGCTCATCTCGGGCTCGGCTCGGACTGCACCTACCGCGGGTCTCGCGCAGTTCTTCTTGTTCTGAAACGACATCCTGATCGATCTGTGATCGGTTGATTGATCCGCTCACACCGGCTCTCTCACACACTCACAGTGCTCTATTGTTGTTCGCGTCACCTCTGACGTCAGGCTGGAGATATTCACGCACGGATGCTTCCGGTGTTACGCTAAAAAATAAAAGCCCCTGGGCGGATTTATTCTGTATTATTTACAGATAGCATATTATATCTCGTTCTGTTAAAATAGGTTTTTGTTTTAAAGGAGGAAGTGATTCAGAGTACTTATACTTCACAGTCAAAGTTTTCAGTTATACACAAATATTATGTATTTGGTAAACAGAGTCAAATCAGTTTAAAGATAGAGTCCACAGCTTCTTCCTAAAAAAATAAAATATAGACTGATGCTCAAGTAAAGCTGCTCAATCATCACTTCTGGTCCTCCATACATGTGTGATTGTGACTGTCTGCAGAGACCCCCTGTCTGTAAATTGATGTTGAGGTTTGTTTTGGTTGACTGGATGTTTCTAAGGTGGGGAGCTGATGTGTTTCCTCCAGCCAATGACAGCGCTCAGGTGATTAAGCTATTGTGGTAGCATGGCTTGCAGTTTAGGTACATGCAGAAACGTACACACTACGTCCTGCAGTGAGTGAGCGTTTCTGGGGGCGATGAGCCCAGGAGGAGGGGTCCAGTTTGAATGTTGTCTTTGCAAACTGTAACAAACATTTCTACTGACTGCACCTTTAAGTGAAAACATATAAAGAGGTTATTCTGTTCTATCATGGATTTAGTTCTTCCTCACGGCTTTATTAAAACAGATTTCCCTCTTATTAAACAGATGATGTTCTACTTTAATCAACTGATTGTTTGATTATTTAAAAAAGTGAAAATTGTGAGAAATATTTCAACACAATGACAAAAAGTAACTCCTTCAAAATACAACAGTTCATATCTCTAAAGTCATAAATCAGATTAAATTAATGAATTAATGAAGAAAACAATCCAAACAAACAACAATTCAACAATCAAATCTGATGTGATCATAATTTAAAGAAACTCTTTTGAGCAAATATGAAATCCTGATCACCTCTTCTTATTATTTCTCAAGTCGACATCAATCATGCTTTTAATTTGAAATAAACCCCGGAAGTGTTTTACGTTCTGGAATGCTGATTGGCTCTCTCTGTCGTCAGGAAACAGACCACGCCCCCCTGAGAAGGAGGTTGGGTGAGGAGGGAGAGATTTTACTCTAAAGCTTCTTCCTTATTCATCCATCAATTTTTATTTTTATTTATTTATTAACTGATGATTAATTTTAACCGGTGTCATTAATTATCAATTCATTAATTATATTTAATAAATGAGAAAGAACTTAATATATGGAGAGATTAATGTGTGTGTGTGTGTGTGTGTGTGTAAAGACAGACAGACGGACATATCGATGATAAAATCAATAATCAAATATTTCTGGTAATTATTTTCTTCTTTACTTATTAAACGATGTCACCAATCAGTCACACACTTTCTTTTCGAAACTTAAAGTTCTTAAACAAATAAATTCAGTAAATTTGTTTAACCTCTCTCTTGCCGTAGTTTTCTCGGGCGTGTCCAGAGGGAAACACCATCGTCTGTCCTTCTCCTCGTCCTCCTGCCGCCCCTTCATCGTTGCCACCGCTCCGCGTCCGAGCAACTCTGCGTCGCTGAGTTTGCGGACTGAACGATTCAAAGTTCAAAGTTTTATTCTCAAATGCTCCTTCCACGCTGCAGAACATCCCGCCATACTTCATCCGCGGACGAGGAGAGTCGGAGCCGAGCCGAGAGAGGAGCGAGGAGCAGTCATCGTCCTGAGAACTCCTCCTGTCAGACATCATGGACAGTCTGATCTGAGAGCAGACAGGACGAGGAAGAAGAGGCGGATGAGGAGGAGGAGAAGGGGGGAGAAGGAGGAGGAGGAGAAGGGAGATGAGGAGGAGGAGGGAGTTGACGATGATGAGGAAGAAGAGGAGAAGGAGGGTTTGTTGTAGACCTCGGGGGATTAATGAACGGACTCACTCGAGGAGGAAAAAAGGAGGCCATGGAGGAGGGTAGACTGTGACCTCTAACTGAGACTGAGAAGAGCTGATCAGTGGGAGGAGGAGGAGAGTAAGAAGAGTCCTGATGAGGAGGAGGAGGAGGAGGAGGAGGAGGAGGAAAGCAGCACAAACAGAACCAGACTCATTGGAGGATTGAAGTTCATGATGCAGTCTAAGCCTATAGCAGCATAACAAGAGCTGGTCCAAGCCGGAGCCAGGCTTAACTATAAGCTTTAAGGCAAAAGGGAATGTTTTAAGCATACTCTTTAAAGTACAGAGTGTGTCTGCCTCCCGGACCCTGACTGGTAGATGATTCCAAAGGACAGGGGCCTGATAACTGAAGGCTATACCTCCCATAGTACGTTTAAAGACTGTAGGTACCACGAGCAGGCCTGATAACTGAAGGCTATACCTCCCATAGTACGTTTAGAGACTGTAGGTACCACGAGCAGGCCTGATAACTGAAGGCTCTACCTCCCATAGTACATTTAGAGACTGTAGGTACCACGAGCAGGCCTGATAACTGAAGGCTCTACCTCCTACAGTACATTTAGAGACTGTAGGTACCACGAGCAGGCCTGATAACTGAAGGCTCTACCTCCCACAGTACATTTAGAGACTGTAGGTACCACGAGCAGGCCTGATAACTGAAGGCTCTACCTCCCATAGTACATTTAGAGACTGTAGGTACCACGAGCAGGCCTGATAACTGAAGGCTCTACCTCCTACAGTACATTTAGAGACTGTAGGTACCACGAGCAGGCCTGATAACTGAAGGCTCTACCTCCCATAGTACGTTTAGAGACTGTAGGTACCACGAGCAGGCCTGATAACTGAAGGCTCTACCTCCCATAGTACATTTAGAGACTGTAGGTACCACGAGCAGGCCTGATAACTGAAGGCTCTACCTCCTACAGTACATTTAGAGACTGTAGGTACCACGAGCAGGCCTGATAACTGAAGGCTCTACCTCCCACAGTACATTTAGAGACTGTAGGTACCACGAGCAGGCCTGATAACTGAAGGCTCTACCTCCCATAGTACATTTAGAGACTGTAGGTACCACGAGCAGGCCTGATAACTGAAGGCTCTACCTCCTACAGTACATTTAGAGACTGTAGGTACCACGAGCAGGCCTGATAACTGAAGGCTCTACCTCCTACAGTACATTTAGAGACTGTAGGTACCACGAGCAGGCCTGATAACTGAAGGATATGCCTGATTTTAGATATATTACAAAGCTGTCCTTGAAATGTGTTTTATGTGAGAGTGAAAGGACATGTCTTGATCAAATGGAACTCCTAGATTCCTAACAGTGGTGCTACTGTGGTTCAGGTCCTAATGTCCTTAAGGCTCGCTTCTAGTTTACATAACTGATTGTTGTCATCAGGCTTCATTGATACGTATAGCTGTGTATCATCTGCATAACCATGAAAGTAATTTGGGATGTTTCCTCATAACATAACCGAGAGGACGCATATTTAGGGTGAAAAGAATCGGTTCAAGCACAGATAAATGATAAAGAGGACGACGATGACAAATAATCATGTGACATCCCAGCGAAGAATGTTTCAGGTCACATGAACACAACGAAGCGCACAGCAGGGGACCACACACACACACACACACACACAGGTCAGTGCTCATTACTGCTGAAGCAGCTCTGAAGATGGCGAGGACTGAACTGGATTTCTTTGTCTGTCACATCCAGTTTATGTCATTACACACACACACACACACACACACACACACACACACACACACACACACTGTGTCACAGTCAGTGGAGTGTAACAGAGTCTGTAACTTCCTGTCAAAGTGAAGCCTTCGTGTTTTAGGGTGACAATCTGACAGTAATAAAATGGTTAAAAGGTGCAGACGAGGGTTCAGATACCTCTCCATCGCTGACATGAACAAACAAATGAGAAACAGACAAATAGATAAAATATGTAAACAAACACATACAGAAGCTACAGCTGAAATATCATATTTCTCTTCTTCATATTTTTCTAACATCACAGTTTGTGTAATACGATGATCTGTGCTCATAAACTCTGAGTTGATACACAGCTGCATGTGAGCGCTCAGTGCCGACGTCGGCTTAGAGAAGATGTGTGACTAAAGATAACATGCTTCCTAGTACAGACCTCTGCACTGTGACGGAGCTTGAGTTTGGCGCCCTCTGCAGGTGGTGAGAGGACATGCAGCTGCCAACACATTTAACTGACCCACCCTTCATTTACAACAACAAAAAACACAGACACAGCGTCGACTTCAGACTCATTTCCACCATTTTTAATCTGTAATCGAAGTGTCGACTCTTGGGATGTTCACTGACACAGACTCGCAGCAGATAGAAAAATATCATCTGAATAATAAAATAACAACAGTTTTTAAAACGTCAACGGATTCATCGTGTTTTTCTGAAGCTGCTTCAGTTGAACACCGACGGAAAGAAATCCACACAGACAAAATCAAACATGGTGTCTTTACTCCACGTTAACTCTTATCCACTCCAGTGAGGACAATAAAGAGTGCTAATATAATATAATATAATATAATATGTGAAGGTTTTGTTTTGTTGCTTACTGTGAAATCTCTCCTCGTCTTGATCCGCTCCAGTTTAGGTCTCAGGATAGTAAAAGCCACCAGGTTAAGAACTAAACCAGGTAAAAAAACTGAACCAGGTTTAAAACAGTTTCAGACTTTTTAAAATCAAACTTCATGCTTTGTCTCTACGGGTTGTTTTTTTGTAGCAGCTCTGACCTCTGACCTCCATCAGACCTCCTAATGAAGACGTCGGTCCTTCGTCACTTTTTGGTCCCGGGATGATTCAGTTACATCGTGGTTACTATTGGTAACCGTAGGTCCATGAGTACAGCTGGAGCTCTCTACAGCCAATCAGATTTAAGTTAAGTTGATCTGAACTTTTCCCAACCTAACTTAATGACACATCACTGGACTTTCACAAACTGTCCCTCCAGCTCAAACAAGTCAGTTTATCCATTAAAACTGCTTCAACTCTGAAGTCCACCAGCGGAGTCGACTGTGCAAACTCAGCTAACTTAGCTAGCATTGATAAAACACAAGCTAGCCGAGGTGACGCTTGTGTGAAGTTAGCACCATTTTAGCCCAGCAGGCCACGACGTGTTGGTCGGCTACATCTCAGGAGCAGCTCAAATTAGCTAACGGGCTAGTTAGCATGGTACCATGTACAGTCTCCACTTCTCTTAAGACAGCGGTCATCTGTTGTGTTGCCATGGAAACGACTCTCGTCTTCATTTTACGTCTGTTACGGTGAAGTTCCAGAGTCCCCTGATGGCCTGGGTCTACTCTGATTGGCCGACAGCAGCCAGAGGTGGGTCATAGGTCAGTCCGCTGGTGGTTTTTAACCCTGAAACCTTCTAAGTCCTTTAAATCTTTGGTCTGATCCTGAAGGAGCCGGAGCGCCGAGGTTACAGCCGCTGGACTGTGGAGGCCTGTGGACTCTAGAACACACAACACATCATTAACACCTGAACTGTCAAACACCTACACCAAAACACCTGGACTGTCAACACCTGTACTGTGATCACCTGAACAATCGACATCTCAACTGTCATCACCTGTTCTGTCAACAGCTGTAATATCAACACCTGCACCTGTCTGTACTTGGGTTAGACCCTGTGTACCTGGAAGACATTGTGTGCATCGTAGGCCAACCTATAGTTTTTTTTCTCAGCGTGCACATAGTTACCTGAATCCTGCAGTGAACTGTTTGACTCACCTGCTGCTGTTAGGACCACAGGATGAACGCCAAAGAGAAAAATAAAAACAGGAACAGAAACTGAAAGACAAAAGATTAAACAGTCAGGTGGAGGGCATAAAAACAAGATCGATGGTTAGCGTGTACTAGTGATGTGTCTGTCGTGAACAAGAGAAGAGCCGCTGGAGCTGAGCCAAATGAACTAAAAGAGTGTTAATCCCCATCACTACCATTTACAGTGTAGATGTGTTTCCATGGTAATGGAATGCAGTGATGACAAAGCAGCCTCTATCAGTCCAGTAGAGTTACCTTCTCCTCCAGCTCTTTAATCTGTCGCTTCTGTGCTTCAATAAACTCCTCCAGATCCTTGTTCCTCTGTCACACAAACACACACGCACACACACGCAATTATTAATTTAACTGAAACAATAAAAGTTTCTATTTGTACGTTTACCTGTTGTTTACATGTTTACCTGTTGTTTACATGTTTACCTGTTGCATGAGTTGCAGTAGTTCCATCCTCTCTCTGAGGATCTGGGCGTCTCTTTCTCTCAGCTCAAACATCAACGTTCGTTTCCATTGGTCCATTGCTCTCCTAAGCCCCTCCCTCTCATCCTCCGTCAGTGTTTCCGACAGGCGACCATCCTCCATCTTAAGCCCCTCCTCCTGCTGCAGAGCCTCAAACAGCATGGCTTCCAGCTCCAGGATCCTCTGCGAGAAACGTGTTTTGATGCGATCACAAAAAGCACTTGAATTATTTAAAAAACAAAACCGTGTTTTTTCCTCCTACAGAAACGTAAAGTTTTTGTTGTCTCCGCTCTGACCTTGTGTGCCTGATCCATCGACTGCTTCCTGTAGTCCAGCTCCTCGTCCAGGTAACCCTTCTGTTTACTGAAGAGGTCCTAAAACCATACACAGGTTCAACAGGTAAACATATCAACAACCTCAGGTACACAAGACCAAAAAACCAACACACAGAGGTCAGGGGTCACTATTAGAGGTCTGACAAGTGATTCAGGTGCGACTCTAACAAACACACGGAACAAAGCTGCAGTTTGTTTGTTTCAGTTAAACCTCAAACACTTTTTTATCACTGATCTATAAAAATATCATTATCCAATAAACTCAAACACATGAAAAATAAGAGGAGGATGTTTCAGAATCTATCATCCACCTCTTCAGTGTTTTTATTTTACCTTCTCACTCTCGATGTCCAACATCTTCTGCTGCAGAGCCGACTTCGTCACCTCGATGGACTCCAACCACTGAGCACACAGACATGTGGAGACACAGGCAGAGACAGACAGACAGAGACAGACAGAGACGGGCAGAGAGTCAGGGGGCGTGGATAGAGCGGGGGGGGGGCCTGAGCAGTGAGTCAGAGAACAGATGTAGGACAGATTGTGATCAACTGGTATGTCGAGAAACAAGAGGCTACAGGAAGTGGCTTCAGCAGGAGTCGGCTGCTGACTGGGCGGTAGGGGGTGATGGGGGCTGTACTTGGAGGACAGGGCAATCGTCAGGGTGTGGGTGGGGACAGCAGTCTGGGAATCAGGGAGGTCTAGAGGAAGCTGTCACTCTGAGCAAGTGCAATCAGGTACATGTTCAGGAGTGTGTACAGATGTGTTCAGGTGTGTCCGTTACCTTCTCTGCTAGAGTGAGCACAGTTCTGGCATGAATCACCACCACCTGCTCCTCATTGGACAGATTCTGCAGAAAACATGTCAACAGGTCAACGACACTTCAACAACAACACTTCATCAACAATACATCAACAACATGTGAACAATATGTCAACAACAACACATCGACAACAACACGTCGACAACACATCAGCCAATAGCCAACAACATGTCAACAAGTCAACAGGACAACGACACTTCAACAAAACTTCAACAACATGTCAACAACAACATGTCAACAACATGTACAGCAGTATTTAAACTTTATTTAAAACACAAACATGTACAAAATAAATTCAACATACACTTACGGCGTTATCTCCCAGAATGTCAAGTTTCTTCATCAGCTCACTGATCACAATCTCCTGAGGAACAAACATCAATGAACGTCAACAGGAGGTCATCAATCAGACAGGTGTGCTCAGGTGAGTCTACAGGTGTGCTCAGGTGAGTCTACAGGTGTGCTCAGGTGAGTCTACAGGTGTGCTCAGGTGAGTCTACAGGTGTGCTCAGGTGAGTCTACAGGTGTGCTCAGGTGAGTCTACAGGTGTGCTCAGGTGAGTCTGCAGGTCTCTAACTCAGGTGAGTCTGCAAGTCTCTAACTCAGGTGAGTCTGCAGGTCTCTAACTCAGGTGAGTCTACAGGTCTCTAACTCAGGTGAGTCTACAGGTGTGCTCAGGTGAGTCTGCAGGTCTCTAACTCAGGTGAGTCTGCAGGTCTCTAACTCAGGTGGGTCTGCAGGTCTCTAACTCAGGTGAGTCTGCAGGTCTCTAACTCAGGTGAGTCTACAGGTCTCTAACTCAGGTGAGTCTGCAGGTCTCTAACTCAGGTGAGTGTACAGGTGTTTCACTCAGGTGTGCTGTTACTCACAGTGACTCCCTCGGCCTCGCAGTAGATCTGCAGAGGACTTAGGCCTTCTGGGAAAAGGTAATGATTGAAGCTGATGGCAGGTGAGCGTCTCTCCCTCTCCTACAAAGTAAACATGGTTCCCATGGAAACAGAGAGAAAGTCAGTGTTACTGTTTTGTCTTATTCATGTTGTTGTTGTTATTTGTTTCATTTTTTATTTTTTTTTACCTCAAGCTCTAAAATACGAAATTCCAGCAGCTCGTTCTGATCTCTGACATCCTGAATGTCATTTTTCAGACGCAGGTCTTCACCTTCCATCTGACGCACCTGAGCCGTCACAGGTAAATAGGTACACAGGTTAACAGGTACACAGGTAAACAGGTACACAGGTTAACAGGTACACAGGTTAACAGGTACACAGGTAAACAGTTACAAAGGTAAACAGGTACACAGGTTAACAGGTAAACAGGTACACAGGTTAACAGGTACACAGGTAAACAGGTAAACAGTTACAAAGGTAAACAGGTACACAGGTTAACAGGTACACAGGTAAACAGGTAAACAGTTACACAGGTAAACAGTTACGCAGATACAAAAGAACACATTTTCACAAATACACAGGTAAACAGGTGCATAGGTAAACATATACAGGTACACAGAGTCAGAGTCAGGTTGTCATAGTGATAGTGTGGTTGTGGATGTTTTTATAATCTTTATTTAAAACACTTAAAGAAACAGACTCATGAAACAGACATGACATCAACTGTTGAAAAGAACATATTATTGTTTTACCTTCTCCACCAGCTCCTGATTCCTCTGATACAACGCCTGCTTCTCCTCCACCCACTTCACATCCTGAGAGACAGACAGGTAGAGAGAGAGAGAGAGAGGTGGAGAGAGACAGACAGGTAGAGAGAGAGAGAGAGAGAGAGAGAGAGAGAGAGAGAGAGAGGTGGAGAGAGACAGACAGGTAGAGAGAGAGAGAGAGAGAGAGAGAGAGAGAGAGAGGTGGAGAGAGACAGACAGACAGACAGACAGACAGACAGACAGACAGACAGACAGACAGACAGACAGACAGAGATTGACAGAGAGAGAGAGAGACAGCTGATCAGCTGGGAGTGGGATGTCACAGATAAGTCTACGGTCTTCGATATGATTGGAGGAGCAGCTCATGTTAACAAACAGTGTCATAAAATCATGGATGATGATGTCATAGTTTTAGTGTCAACTCTGGACTCTGATTGGTTTGTCTCTTTTTCTCTGTGGATAATTATGTGGGCGCTCTCTTCTACATTCCTCGTCCTCGTTAGCTTTGTTGCCATGGACACAGATAATCAGAATGAAAGTGCTAAACACGTCAATCAGAAGAGACTGATGGTGGTTAATGCAGACTGTTCTCCAGCTCAGTGTCCATGTTTAGCTTGAATCGATTGTGTCTTCCTGGTTGAGGTAAATCTGTTCTTACTGAGCATGTCTGCCTTGGGTTAGGGTCCTCCTGCAGACCTGCGCTCTCTCGTCCTGTTAATGCAGGGCAAGTTTCTACTGCTGAGCATTCATCTTCATTAGGCAGAACAGCAGAAAGAAACCAGTATTTGCAGTACACGACGTCGGTTCATTTGAAAAAGATGAATAAAATAATCCAGACATCCAAAGTAACAGACGGGAGAGAGGAGGACAATGAAATCTTTGGTGCACAGCGAGGGGGCGAGCGGAGGAGGCGTGCAGTGACAGAAGTGTTTGTTTACAACGCAGGCAAAAGTGTTAGCCGAGTCGATTTGCATGGCATTACTGATAAACGCCAAATGACAGAAACACATGCTTGACTTGTTGTACTTTATCAAAACCAGAGCATATGATTGGCTGCTGGTACTGCCCACTTTGTTGATGCGTTAACACAGAACATAGGTCAATTCTTCCACAAGTTAGGGCACATGTTTCATTTATACTCAGAGGAAGGAAGCTTCTTCTTCGGCGGGACAGCTCTGAGATAAATGTATTAAGTGTCCATGTAAACAAGGAGGCTGGAATCTATAATCAGAACGATTTTAATTGGATTGAAGAAATGCTGCACATGTTAATAAAGTTACTGTGGTATCATAATTCAGTGTGTGCGTGTGTGCATGTGTGTGTGTGACGTTACCAGTCCTTGTTGTTTCAGAGCTGACTCCAGATCTGCAACTCTGCACTCATATCGACTGATTTCACTCAGCAGCTGCTCTCTGGTCTGAAACACAGAATACAACCATCAGCCTGCTACCTCGTCCTGTACACAGAATACAACCATCAACCTGCTGCCTAGCTCAGAGGCGGGCTCACTCTGATTTCCTTCTCGGGGTCGTAGTTCCCTCCGCTCGTCTCTGTCAGCAGAGCGTACGCTCGCTGCAGTGCCTGATACTCCTGAGTCAGCTGACGGTAACGGAGCTCCCCCTCCTCACGCACACACACCTGCGACACACAAACCAGTCAGAGCAGCAAAGGCGGGCATACACTGTATGATTGTTTAAAATTCATTGGGGAATGTCAGCTCACATATTACGACTGAATAGGTTACGACACATGACTAAAGCTCGCGATTTATATGCTAGTACGGTCAGATTGTCAACGCCTGTGTGTACCTCCTCTGGTTCAGTGTCTGGAGTTCTGTCCGTGTGAAATGAAAGAGACGATCCATCTGAGTCCACCGAGGCTTCTTCATCATAACCATAGAACGTCTCAATGACCTACACACACACACACACACACACACACACACACACACACACACACACACACACACACACACACACACACACACACACAGCTGTGAACAACAGTGTCAGAGCCTCTAGCAGACACACCTGCAGTCTAACGTTAAGTTACTCACAGTAAGTAGGCTACTCGTCAAATCACAAACACTAGTATTTCATATTTCTAACATTAATCAGTAGTGTGAGTATTGTCTGTAGTAGTAAGTAGACAGTATGACAATCGGCTGTTGTGCTCACCCTGCAGGCTCTGATGGTTCGTTTCCTCCTCACAGAGTCCTGACGTCTGTATCTCAGCAACATGTCTCTCTCCTGAGCAACACAGCAACATCAGCAATCATGTGGACTCCCAATATTTACTGTTCTTTATCAACTTATATCTGTCCTAAAATGTTACCACTGTAGGCCTACTGTATCTTCAGGGGAATTCATGTTTTATGAATTTGTTTGTGTTGTAGAGTGATGTGAGTGCGTGACAGTTTCTCTAGTTTGCTGTGTGTCTCTGTTAGCTGTGTGTCTGTGTTAGCTTGTGTCTGTGTGTCTGTTAGCTGTGTGTCTCTGTTAGCTGTGTGTCTGTGTTAGCTTGTGTCTGTTAGCTGTGTGTCTCTGTTAGCTGTGTGTCTGTGTTAGCTTGTGTCTGTTAGCTGTGTGTCTCTGTTAGCTGTGTGTCTGTGTTAGCTTGTGTCTGTTAGCTGTGTGTCTCTGTTAGCTGTGTGTCTGTGTTAGCTTGTGTCTGTTAGCTGTGTGTCTGTGTTAGCTTGTGTCTGTGTTAGCTGTGTGTCTCTGTTAGCTGTGTGTCTGTGTTAGCTTGTGTCTGTTAGCTGTGTGTCTGTGTTAGCTTGTGTCTGTTAGCTGTGTGCCTCTGTTAGCTGTGTGTCTCTGTTAGCTGTGTGTCTGTGTTAGCTTGTGTCTGTTAGCTGTGTGCCTCTGTTAACTTTGTGCCTCTGTTAGCTGTGTTAGCTGTGTGTCTCTGTTAGCTGTTTGTTTGTTAGCTGTGTGTCTGTTAGCTCTGTGTCTGTTAGCTGTGTTAGCTGTGTGTCTCTATTAGCTGTGTCTCTTTTAGCTGTTTGTTTGTTAGTTCTGTTAGCTGTGTGTCTCTGTTAGCTTTTGTCTGTTAGCTGTATCTCTGTTAGCTGTTTGTTTGATAGCTCTGTTAGCTGTGTGTCTCTGTTAGCTTTTGTCTGTTAGCTGTGTCTCTGTTAGCTGTTTGTTTGATAGCTCTGTTAGCTGTGTGTCTCTGTTAGCTTTTGTCTGTTAGCTGTGTCTCTGTTAGCTGTTTGTTTGTTAACTCTGTTAGCTGTGTGTCTCTATTAGCTGTGTCTCTTTTAGCTCTGTGTTTGGTCTCCTCACACTCATTCTGGTTTTCTGATTCTCTTCCTGCACGTCTCTGAATAATCTTCTGATCATACACACACTGTTTCCTGTTACATATCACACTTACACTGACGGAAGAACTGATCAAAGAGATTAATCAATCAACCAATCTTAATTTTTAAAGTACTGACTGTGGTACTGACAGTAGAAGTACGGCTGATTAAATACTTACAATAACATTCTTCACATAACCGGCCGTCTCCAGAGCCTGAAAGCGCAAACACAGTTTTACTTTAACTTACCCGTAACTTTTTTTGCTCTAATCAAGTAGCCTAAGCCTACTGCTATTTTGGATTTAGCAATTCAGAAATTATTTCAATTATATGGTTTTGTAGTAGACGTACCTACAGCATTCATAGTTAAAGTATCTGAAATAGTTTGGGCTTGGACAGGTCACTGAGTTGTTTAAATAGCGGTATTACAGTTCTTGTAGTAGCTTTATTAGTAGTAGTAGTGTTAGCAGTATATTGCAGTGCAGTAATTTTAGAAGTATTTGCAGTCAGGTCTCAGTGTTTGCAGTGTTTGTACCTTGGAAAGGTCTTCGATGATGTGTTGCTGCTCCAGGACTTGTAAGCGTAGAAACTCCATCTCCCTGTCGTCCTGGCTGTAACCATGGTAACTGGAAGAGTGGCTGCGATCCAGGTCGTTCAGAGAACTCGGCCTCCTCTGTGAAACATCAAACACACCTGAGGTCACCTGATAGTGATGTCACTTCCTGTCAGCAGAACTCTAGAGGTTTCAAAATGGACAAAATAGTCTTAGTTTAGAAGAGCTGGATTGATGACATCACAACGCTGTATGATGAGAGTTACTGTGAGAACTGTGAGAGATCAACAGTATTCAAGAACACAATCATAATTGCATATATAATCAATTATATCATGACATATTAAATGAAATAATTCAATTTAGAATTTACATTTTTTTTTAACATTAGTTCTTTATTTAAACAGACTGACCCTACAGATGAACTGGTCCTGGTCTGGAGGTTTACAGGTTAGACTGGGACAGACCCAGCTCTCAGACTGTGTTGGTCCAGGTGTATTATGGATATGTATTATACAAGAGTACAGGGTTTCAGGTTACCATAGTTACCATCTCCATGTTCTCCTGGGTGACGAAGCGGAGCTTGTTGTCGAGGCGACGCAGGGTGAGAGCGAGCTCCTCGTTCTTCCGGCTCAGACGCTTGTTTTTATCGAGAAGAGGAAGAAACTGGGACTCCGCCTCCCGTAGACGCTTCAGCTGCACCAGGACGACACAACACAGGAAGTACGCAAATTACAAATACTACAATATGCAAAAAATACTTATTACTGTTTAATGGTCAGGGTTAGAATCCGGTTCAGGTGTTTGTGTACCAGCTCATTTCGTTCCTCAGACAGCAGAGCGTTTCGATCCTCCAACTTCCTGACGACCGAACTGAGCTCAGCGATCTTCAGCTGAAACCTGCGAGTGTCCCGATCCTCCTGAGTCTGTGACACACAACGACACAGACACACACACATATACACAAAAAAATGTCTACAGGATGTGTGGGGACAAAATCACTAAAGGGGTTTAACTCCCAGAGAGCATTTCACCAACCGTCCAGTCACAGAGCTTCACTGACGGTCAATGATATGTTGTGTTATGAACAACAGAAGTACCATATTTACTCTGGATTACTCCGGATCATGTTTAGCATAAGCAGCAGTGCTACAAGGTATAATAGTCAAAGTAAAAGTGCTTGTAGTTTCACAAGAAGTGCACTGGTTGTAGTCTTGGTGATAGTACAGTGGTAGTGGTAGTTGTAGTTTTCGTGGTTGTAGCACAGTGGAGTGATGTAATTTAATTATATCTGTAGATGTAACGACATTTAGCTCATTCACTGGGTTGAAGACAGTCACAGCTGTACTGATAGGGTTGGCCGTGACTGCGACAACCAAGGTCACTTTGTGTCTCCCCTCATATATGGCCTCATTAGTGCCTGCTCTCCTTTATCTGTAACCTCACATTCTTATTGTGTCAAATCACAAGTTTAGCTTTTTGTGGCAGTGATGGAGGTTATAGAGGTCATGAAGGTAGTTGAGGTCATAGATTTGAAAGAGGTCGTAGAGAAGTTGGCTGTCATAGAAGGGTGGAGGTGATGGAGGTCAAAGAGGTCATAGATTTGATTAGGTAATGGAGTTTGTAGAGGTGCTGCAGGTTATGTTTTAACTGTGTGCACCAACACCTCTATATTCTCCATGAAGGTTAAAGAGGTGATGGAGGTCATAGAGGTGATGGGGCGACGTTTAAATTGTGTGCTCCATCACCCCCATATCCCCCTTGAAGGTTATAGAGGTCACAGAGGTCCCAAACTGTAGATTTTTAAACTCTCAACTAAACAAAAAAATTACTAAACTGAACTAAACTGGAAGGTTCAAGAAAAGCACACACCTGTACAAGATGATTACAGTCAGAACGACAAGGAATCTACACAATGTACATGAAGAAGATCCAGACAATACAGCATCACCTGAATCAGAGTCAGAGAACACCTGGGCAGTCTCATGTCACCTGTGCTAAGATTCAACTGATCGTAACGTTGTTTTAGGGATCTTTGACAGACAGATACAGAGAGACAGGAAATGTTTGGAGAGAGAGGGTAGGCGACATGCATCAAACAGCATCAGGACACGGAGTTGAACCTGCGACAGGTGGGACGAGGACTGTGAGCTCTGAACATGAGGCACCTGACCTACTGACCAAGTCAAGCCAGCAACACACCTGAGCTTCATCTTTAAAAAGCGAACATGGACAGAAAGAAAATGTTTATCTTTTAAAAGCAACAAACAAACAAACAAACAACAAGTGATGTTTACGTTTTCGTTCATACAGAAACAGCTCAAAGTTTTAGCTCACATGTAGAGGTGATGCAGATATGGTGTTATTTATTCTGACCACCAGGAGGCAGTATACACTTTCAGTTCTCTAATTCAACTATGAGCAGAAGAAGAAAATCTGTCTGCTGAACGACTTCATAAATGAGAGGATTATGGGAAACGGAGGAGAAGAGGATCCAACTTTGTGATGACGTTCTGAGAGTTTGGATGGTTCAGATTGTCAAGCATTGGTCACATGTTTGATGATGTCATTATGACTCTGCAGAAGGCGGAGCTTGAGATGGGATGTCATGATAAACTCAGATGTTAAACTGTGACAGGAAGTAGATTTATATCATGCAGAACAAGCAGGAGGAGGCGGGGCTTACAATGTTAGCAGAAGTGTTAGGGGCGGGGTTAGGGCCTTGGCCAGGAGAGGTAAGCCCCGCCCTCTGGGCATCTCTCAGGACTGCAATTTGCTGCTCAGCAGCCTGAGTCTGCAGCTGGAGGCGGTGGGCGTGGCCAGCCTGAAGGCCGAGGGCTTTATCCAAAACACTGACCGCTCTGTCCTTCAGCTTTATCTCATCCATCTAAAGGGAGACAGACAGGTGGGCAGAGACAGACAGGTGGGGAAAGACAGACAGGTGGGCAGAGACAGACAGGTGGGGAGAGACAGATAGGTGGGGAGAGACAGACAGGTGGGGAAAGACAGACAGGTGGGCAGAGACAGACAGGTGGGGAGAGACAGACAGGTGGGCAGAGACAGAAAGGTGGGGAAAGACAGACAGGTGGGAAAAGACAGACATGTGGGGAGAGACAGATAGGTGCAGAGAGACAGAGAGGTACAAAGAGACAGACAGGAACAGAAAGACAGACATGTGGGGAGAGAGACAGACAGGTGGGTAGGGACACAATGTTCAGATTGACAGACAGGTACATAGAGTAAGATAAGTGAAGGACAGAGAGACAGGTTATAGAGAGGACAGAGGTGAGGTTATATGAGGAGGTCAGGGGCGGGGTTAGACACACAGGTCAGGGGCATTCAGACAGGTAAGGGGCGGGGTTAGGCAGACATGTTAGGTTCGGGGTTAGACACACAGGTACGGGGGCGGGGCAGTCAGACAGGTAAGGGGTGGGGTCAGAAGGATCAGTTTCAGTTTTTGAATGTTAAACAGGTGAAGATGAACCTGCAGCTCAGGTGAGTCAGTCTCTTCTCCCCTCGTCAGTTTATTTTTCTGTTTCATTTAATCTGCAATAAAATCTACCGGAATGACATCGTCACCAAAAGAAGAAAGCATGTCAATTCTCTTTACCTGTGATACCTGAGCATAGACTGTAAATGTTAATGGACGAGTGACGTCCCCCATAAGGCTTCAAAGCCTGCCTGTGACAGTCTCCATGTTGGAAATGCTGTCTCAGCCTAACTTTCAGTCAACCTAACGAATGGCTGAGAGCGGGAGCTGAGGTGGGTCTTAAGCCTCCTGACAAACTGTTAAATCACGCCCGCCCGTCAATCAGGTCCAACCAAAATCAATGTTTTTGTTCCAGGCTGTAAAAAAACAGCATTTTTGAATGGGGTTTGTATGTGACTTCCAGGTCTCTTGGAGCCGGCCTCAAGTGGACACTTGAGGAACTGCGGCTGAGGTTACTGCTTGTACCTGAGGTAAACCTACCTGAACCCAACTTTTATTCTTAAAAGAGGGAGACCTGAGCTAAGGAGCAGACCAGAACCACATAGATCCCAATAACAAGACACATTCTGGGATCAACCTGAGTCGACATAGACCACCTTCATCTGCAGCGGCCTGACAGGTGCTGAACGAGCTGACGGCTACTTAGAACAATGACACCCTCCGACATTTGTTTGAGCTGTTTGAGCTGACTGAAGAGAGAGAATCTGAAAAGAAAAAGAGACAAACCTCAGTTCTTTACACACTGAGGGTCATCTTTCAGTACTTCTGATCACCACGAGAGGGCACTGCAGGAAGAACCCTGACCCTTTAAACTATCAGATACTGTGGATCACAGCAGCATCATCTCGCATCCCAGTCACCATCCAGCCTTAGTGTTTAAACAAATGGCCGACTATTCCGGTCTCTATTTCAGGCTGACGACAGCAAACATGGCCGACCATTCAGCTCCTTGGACTGACATGTTCCTAGTGTCAGTGAAATTACCCACTGGTTTGTGAAGTGGACTTTTAAAGCCCATCAATGGCATTCACCAAATTGGAAATGCTGCCTCAAACTACCTTTTTGGTCCACCCAATGACAGGCGGAGAAGCGGGCGTTAAGCCTCCTGACAAACAGCTACAACGTGGTAGCAGTCAGTTCAGCCTCACCCCTAAATATGAATAACTATTTTCCCTCAAAAAAATTATAATTGGGAATAAAAAAATTCACCCCACCTACAGTGTGTGCCCACTTGACTGTTTTTTGTACCAGGCTGTAAACGTGTTTTTGCTGTAAAAATTGACATTTTAATATGGGGTGTGTATGGGACTTCCAAATCTTTAGGAGCCAGCCTCAAGTGGACACTCTGGGAACTGCAGTTGTTTGCACTTTCCCATTGGCTTCATTTTTCAACACCGGAGGTTAACGCTTGTTCAGCTCTCAGCTTCAAGCCGACCACGGTAAACTAGCTGAGCTGAAGCGCTCTATAATCTGAGCAGAAATATGTCCTGTCACGGAATCATTAGTTTGTTTTTGTTTTTCTGGAGAATGTCTCCATTCCATTACAACATTATGGGATGGTAATTATGGTCAGACCTTTAGGTGTTACCATGGTAACTAAATTATTCTCTGTTTAAAAAGAATAGATTAGATAAAAAAACAAACAAATAACAAGAGGTGTAAATGTGGAGAACACTAATCCATGATAATGAAAACATTAAAGCTTCATACAGTTACCTCGATGATTGAGTCATTAAACGTCTCAGTTTAATCTCACCTGGTCGGAGTGACGGGTTTCACACTGACTTGTTCAGCTATTGTTTTCTTACTCCAGGTCAGTGTAGTGTGTAGATTCAGTGTGTGTTATTGTGGTGGTGTACCAGTCTGTGTCTGACTCTGTCTGTTCTTTGTGAGCCTCTCAGTCTCGTTGTTTTGTGTTCATAAAGATTCATTCATTCGTCTGTGTGGAGAAAATAAATGTCTGTTTCTGTGTTTCTAGCAAATACATCTTCCTTAACAAGTCAAACCAAAGAGCTTCAATCTAAAACTTTAAATGTGACAAATACAACAATAAAACCAAGAAAATAAAACCTTGATAACACTACATTGATGTAAAAAAGTTTCAGATTATTAAACCACGTTCGTGTCCCAGCTGCAGTCTAACCTTTGTGTACCCTTTGTGTGTGTTGATATAAATAATATTTAAATTGTCCAGTGTCTTTTTCAAAACTGATTTTATTCAACTTCCAGTTTTGTTGTTCAGTCCTGAAACTAAAAGTCTCAATATGTGAGAAAATTATTTTCTGTCACTTTGAAACTTTAAACAGGAAGCTGCAGGCGAAAAACAGGAAGTCCACGTCAGGAAATTGTATGTACATTTTGTGTAACACCAGGAATCACACATCACGACTCTACAGACTGAACGAACGACTCTTCAGACGACTTTACAGTCTGAACAGACGACTCTTCAGACGACTCTACAGACGACTCTACAGACTGAACAGACGACTCTACAGACGACTCTACAGTCTGAACGGACGACTCTACAGACTGAACAGAAGACTCTACAGACGACTCTAGAGTCTGAACGGACGACTCTATAGACGACTCTACAGACGACTTTACAGTCTGAACAGACGACTCTACAGACTGAATGGACGACTCTACAGACGACTTTACAGTCTGAACAGAAGACTCTACAGACGACTCTACAGACGACTCTACAGACTGAACAGAAGACTCTACAGACGACTCTACAGACTGAACAGAAGACTCTACAGACGACTCTACAGACTGAACAGAAGACTCTACAGACGACTCTACAGACTGAACAGACGACTCTACAGACGACTCTACAGTCTGAACGGACGACTCTACAGTCTGAATGGACGACTCTACAGACGACTTTACAGTCTGAACAGAAGACTCTACAGACGACTCTACAGACTGAACAGACGACTCTACAGACGACTCTACAGACTGAACAGAAGACTCTACAGACGACTCTACAGACTGAACAGACGACTCTACAGACGACTCTACAGACTGAACAGACGACTCTACAGACGACTCTACAGACTGAACAGACGACTCTACAGACGACTCTACAGACAACTTTACAGTCTGAACAGACGACTCTACAGACTGAACAGACGACTCTACAGACGACTCTACAGACAACTTTACAGTCTGAACGGACGACTCTACAGTCTGAACGGACGACTCTACAGACGATTCTACAGACTGAACGGATGACTCTACAGTCTAAACGGACGACTCTACAGACTACTGCTAACATGATGCAGAAAAGTAACAATCTGAAAAAGAAGAAAAGTCTGAAGAGGGTTAAAGATCATCCTGATTAAGGAACAGACGTGTTTGCTGTGTGTGTGTGGTGTGTGTATTCGTACCAGTCGGCGTATCTCTCTCTCACAGTCTCTCTTGGTTCGGTTCAGCTCCTCCTGGTGTTGGTGATGAGCTGATCGGAGCTCGGCTGCTCTGGCCTGGCTGGCCTGTTGAGCAGATGTCAGAGCTTCGTCAGCACTCCGCTTTGCTCCTCGCAGCTCCTGCACCTCCTGCTGGAGGCGACAGCGCTCCGCCTCCCAGCTCCGCCTCGCCTCCTCCACCTCTGCTAGCAAAGCGCTCCTCACCTGAACAACCACAAAACACAGTGTCACCTGAGGAAAGGCGGCTTAATTACCCCTCACACCTGAGGATGTGGTGCCTAATACCCCAATGGACCTGAGGAGAAAGAGCCTAATTACCCCTGACACCTGAGGAGAGACAGCTTAATACCACTCACACCTGGGGAGGAGGAGTTAAATACCTCTTATACCTGGGGGGTTTGGCTCACCTTGTCAGTGGATCCGTCTCTCAGCGTCAGCACGAGTCCGTTCAGACGTTGGATCTCGCCGTCTTTGATCTTGATGACTCTCATTAGCTCCATCTCGTGTTGCCGAAGTAACGTCTCCCTGGTTATGGCGAGCTCCTTCTGCTTCTCCTCGTGGAGTTTGGTCTTCAGCTCCGTCACGGCGACGGTCGCTCTGTGATGCTCCGCCTTCAACTCATGACTCTTCTCTCTCTCCAGGCGGCTCACCTGAGGACACGCAGGAATCTGAGTACAGCAGAGCTTCAGCAGAACTTCTTTAAACATGGCGGGACGTTCGATTAAACAATAAATAAAACAAAAACTATAAATATTAAAAAAACTAAAACAGGAATGGGATTTGTAGTTCTTACCTTGTTCTTCTCTTGTTGTAGTTCTATTTGGATATCTGTCAGTTTGGCTCTTAGCTCCTCATTGGCTGATTGAAGGGTTGCCATGGCATCAGGTCGCTCCCCCTTTCCCCGCGCCCCCGCCCCTCGCTTTGACATCACCTCCACCTGCAGGCTCCGCCTCCTTAATGACTTGTCTGTTGATCAGAGGGTGGACTACATCTGGACCTGTCAGAGATACAGACACAATGTAAAAAGAAAAAACATGGTAGAAGAAGAGTGAGCATCGTCTTCATCACCGTGTTCATCATCAGATCTTCATCTTCGTGTTGTCACGTTAACCACACAGAAGTCATGACAGTAATGATCATGAAGATAGTTAGTAGTACGATTATTAGTATTTAGGCTTGGTAGGGTTAGTAGTTAGTTGGTAAGTTAGTTAGTAACTTCCTGATCACTTGAAACCGATCACACCTGAAACACACAGGTAACCAACATTAAACAGCCATGCATGACTGTTTCCATGCAAACATCATCCAACATGCAGCACACACACACACACACACACACACACACACACACACACACACACACACACACACACACACATTTGGCCTTACTGAACACACACACACACAGATGTAGATCACTCACCGTCCAATAGAAAGCTTTGGACACTGCATCGCTTTGTGTGTCTGTGTGTGTGTGTGTGTGTGTGTGTGTGTGTGTGTGTGTGTCTGTGTGTGTGTGTCTGTAGGCTAGCCTCTTGTCCTAAGCATGCTAACCAGTTAGCCTCACTGCAGCTCACTGAGTGTGTGTATGTGTGTGTGTATGTGTGAGTGTGTGTGTGTGCTGACAGCCTCAGCCTCCCTCCACCTGTCTCACTGCCTCTCTGTCTCTCTGATTACCTGTCTCTCTCTCTCTCCCTGTGTGTGTGTGTGTGTCAGCAGTTAGCTGCTGTCAGTATGTGTGTGTAAGTTTGTGTATGTGTGATTCGGTGCTGTTAGCATCTCTGCAGCCTCTATTGCCGTCATCCTCCTCCTCCTCTTCCTCCTCCCAGCATCCTTCAGTGTGACACAGAGCTGCAGCACAGAGCTCCACCGCCATCTGCTGGACGCTCACTGTCATTACACCTTCACCATTAAATCACTATTATTACCGTTATCACCATTGCTATTATAATTATATCATCATCATCATCATCATCATCATCATCATCATTGCCTTTACCACCATATTGATATCATCAAACTTTATTTATACCTATAGACCTCTCAGACAGGTGAGTAAACAAACTCTAATAATAAATAAAATAAAGAATGAGTATGAATATCTGTAATCAATTAAAAGTCTCAAATGTAAAGATAAAATTAGACTGATCTGAGATCAGATGACGTCACACTATCACCTGATTTACACATCTGTCTGAAACTCCAGGGTCAGAACTCAGGTGAGGATGGATTATGGGTTTTGTAGTCCATCTTTAGATTCTTGTAGTTTGATATCAGTGTGCTTATGCCCTCATTGGATCAGAAACAGCTGCTGTGATCGTACTCAGCCACCAGGTGTCAGTATGCACCTGGATTCAAACTGCCCCCCCCCCCATCATGAGCAGACAGGAAGTGTTGGAGGAGATGAAAGCTGCCCCCTGATGTTCGACAACTTTACATCTTTTATCTCAAAAATATTTACTTTAAACTGAAAAACATAAAAACTGTCACAAAGCATCTGAAATCACCGTGGCAACAGCAGGCATGTCTGTTTAATCTGTGTCCCCCCTTATATCATGAAAATAAACTTTGGCAGAAGATATCTGCAGACCTCCAGCTGAATCTTTGTTATGCTTTTACAGTGTGAGCTCTCAGGTTGTGCCTTACAATTGGGTCGTACAGTGTGAGCTGACATTTCTACAACTGTACAGTGTACGCCGGGCTTTAATAGGGAGCCAATGCAGAGAAGCTAATAAAGCTGTAATGTGGTCATTTTCCATACTCTAGACAGTACTGCAGCATTTTGGACCAGCTGAAGAGTCTTTAGAGATACATGGGGCTGCCTGATAAAAGAATTACAATAATCCAATTTAGGGGGCGCCGATGATCCAATGGTTAGTTCATACGCCCCATGTACAGAGGCTGTTGTCCTCAAAATGGGATGCCCAAGTTCGAATGTGGTCTGTGGATTGTCACGAGCCGGCTCTTAAGGCCTGACATAATCAGGAGAAACGTAACATTTTTAACCAAACGGTGTAAGGTTTATTACCAAAATACCACCAACACACCACAACAATACAACAAAAACATGGTGCATGTCAGGAGCTGTGGTGATGGTGTGAGGCTCAGGATGGATGCGAGAGAGTGGGAGGTTGACAGCCTGATCTTAAATAGCCTACACCTGGGAGACTGGCCATGTCTGCCCAGGTGTGGCAGAACGCCGCCCACCAGCGACCTGCGGGGACACAAACACACAGAAGGGAAAAACACAATAGCAGGCCCTGCTGGCGGTAGGGGCAACACAGGCTCCATTCCCAAATGTGTTTGTCCATGTGTTTGTTCCCAAGGTAACAAACACATGGACAAGTTTTCCTGCATCACTTTCAGACATAATATGTCTAATACTTTGTCTTGTAATCTATGTCATGATGGATGTCAATATTGCTGGCTGCAAACAAATCTACCTACGGGTACAAATAAAGTAACCTGAACCTGATGTCTGATGTTATACTGCAGACAGTGTTTGTGTGTGTGTGTGTGTGTGTGTGTGTGTGTGTGTGTGTGTGTGTGTGTGTGTGTGTTTGTGTTTGGCAAATTTCCCATAATTGTTTTCCTCTGACCTGACCTCTCGTTGCCATAGCAACAGACACAGAACAGCTTGCTGCTGAATCAGAGAGAGAGAGAGAGAGAGAGACAACCTGTGCATGCAGTTTGAAGAAACACAGCCTGAACTTTTCAGAGCTGTCTCCGTCTGTGTGATGGTTGGTGATGTTGTCACCACTGCATTGCATTGTGGGAAATGTTTAGATAATGTGCTAATAGTTACACTCTTCAGGAGTTTAAGAAGCTGCCAATCAGCGAGGTTATGCTACGTCAGATCAGTAAAATCACGTCAATATAAAAACATTAAATATTATTTCAGTGTTTTATCATATTGAATATTATTTCATGCTAACACATTAGCCCATTCGCTCTGTCTACACCTGTCTGTCATGTGACCGTCACGTGCAGGTGTAATTGGTCATCATGAGACAGGAAGTGAATCTGTAAACAACAACAACAAAGAAAAGTTTGTGTAAAGTTTTTAATTTAAAACACGTCATGAACAACAGCCAATGAAAACTCAGAACACAACACAATCAGCGTCCAATAAGAAGTCAGGACACTGAGAAACATCCAATCGTAACAGGAAACAAATTCTGTCCAATCACAGCTTATCATGGTAGACAAGAGGGCGGGGCTTACATCACAATAACATGTTCAGAGCATCATCTTGAAATAAAGACACACTACAGACATGAAGAGGAACATGTTCAGTCTGTACACATCACTGATTGGGTGTACAGGGGGAAGGGGGCGTGACTTGGCTGGACCAATCAGATCATCGGGTCAGAGTGAACTACAAACTGAGATTCTGTAGGAACGTTCTGCTTTGTGTTCCTCGTGTTCACTGACGGGAAACCGATGTGTCAAACATCAGGACAGAAGCCAACTCCAACTCCCAGAATGCATTTCACCAACACACAGCCAATCCCCCTCTGTCAAAGTCACAGTATAAACAGAAATACTTTTCAACCAATCAGGAGAGACCTGTTTATAAACACATTTAAACCAATCAGACCTGTTTATAGAGAGTGATTGATCCAGACAGACAGACAGACATGGGTTTTTTGTGCTCTGGTTTTTAGTTTAACTTGGCGTACTTGTTGAAGGTCTACCTCAGGTCCAGGTTCAGGTCTGGACCAGTTCAGAGGATCAGATGGATTAGAGGGTATGCACCTGATGTCAGAGTAGGCGGAGTCACTGCAGTTACAGCCGCTCAGATGCAGAAAGCTCACACTGGTGCCAGGAATCAATAGAAAGTGAGCAGTGTTTTTAGATATACAGGATGCAGCGACAGTTTAACGGGTGTCAAAATGAAGCTAGCTTAAACCAAAAGAAAGCCTGGATACGTTGAATTCACTTTGTTGTGCGATTGACTCGATAAACAGATTCAACAAACACAAAACGATCTTTTTACAGATGACAGGAAGTGAAAAGTAAAAAGAAGATAATAGATCACTACACTCTGACTACGAAGTTTATTCAGTTTCACATCCATCACGGATTCAACCGGGCTCATGTGTTCCTAGTCGCTGTCCTTTGTGAACTTCCCCGGCTTTGAATTCAGGTGCATATACATTTCATGATTTCTGCCCAAACATCAGAGTCCACGTTCCACCGGGTCTTTAGTAACCTGTATGGATCTCTGAGAGTCCAGATGTCTTTCATTTAATCCCATTTTTGTCGTTTCCCCGACTGAAGCAAGCGATGTTTCTGAATGTTTTGACACTTAGTCCGGTGGAAAGGTGACGTCAGTGCATACCCTCTATTGATCCTGGTCCCAGTCAGACCCTGATCCCGGACTTCTCTTTTTGCTGCTGACACAGAACCAGCAGCTCGTTGTTCTGGAAGGTCCTTGAGGGCTAGTTAAATGCTTCCAAAATGTTTTTAAAGTTGTTTTTTTTGAAGGGTTTGGAAGTTCCTGGTCCATCAGTTCTGTTCTGGAAGGTTCTGTGAGGTCCTCGGACGGGCTCTCATCTCATCTTCCTCAGTCTGACTCGGTTCTCTTTGTCTCGCTTCTTTAAGGAAGTGATGTAATGCTGAAAGAGGACTTCCTGATCCTTCTTCCTGTTGAGAGCGTTAAAGCGCTGGTCTCCATGGTAACGAGCACAGAACACCTTGAAGGTGGATCTGCAGAGAACCAGAGAGAACACAACTGATTATTATTCTATTTATCATTATCTGTTCAGAGCAGAGCTGGGATGTTACCTGCTGGTGATGCTACAGGTGATGTTACCTGCTGGTGATGCTACAGGTGATGTTACCTGCTGGTGATGCTACAGGTGATGTTACCTGCTGGTGATGCTACAGGTGATGTTACCTGCAGGTGATGCTACAGGTGATGTTACCTGCAGGTGATGCTACAGGTGATGTTACCTGCAGGTGATGCTACAGGTGATGTTACCTGCAGGTGATACTACAGGTGATGTTACCTGCAGGTGATGCTACAGGTGATGTTACCTGCAGGTGATGCTACAGGTGATGTTACCTGCAGGTGATGCTACAGGTGATGTTACCTGCAGGTGATGCTACAGGTGATGTTACCTGCAGGTGATACTACAGGTGATGTTACCTGCAGGTGATGCTACAGGTGATGTTACCTGCAGGTGATGCTACAGGTGATGTTACCTGCAGGTGATGCTACAGGTGATGTTACCTGCAGGTGATGCTACAGGTGATGTTACCTGCAGGTGATGCTACAGGTGATGTTACCTGCAGGTGATACTACAGGTGATGTTACCTGCAGGTGATGCTAAGGGTGATGTTACCTGCAGGTGATGCTACAGGTGATGTTACCTGCAGGTGATGCTACAGGTGATGTTACCTGCAGGTGATGCTACAGGTGATGTTACCTGCAGGTGATGTGATGCTACAGGTGATGTTACCTGCAGGTGATGCTACAGGTGATGTTACCTGCAGGTGATGCTACAGGTGATGTTACCTGCTGGTGATCTTGGCCTCCTCCAGCAGCTGTTTGAACTCTTCTCTCGCTTTCTGCAGTTTATTCTTCTTCTCTTTGTACTCGTCCTTCAGCCTGCTCTTCACAAACACATCAAACACCTGCACGCATGTACACACACACACACACACACACACGCACACACACACACACACACACACACACACACACACACACACACGCACGCACGCACAATTTTTTTTTACAAGATTAAATAATAAAGTTCATATGAACCATTTTAAAATATGTAAACTGTGAATAATGATCATGCTAATATTATAATGAACCTGTTTCCTCTGATCCGAGGTCAGCAGCAGGTATCGAGGGTCGAACACCATCTTATGGAGCTCCTTCTCATAGGTGGAGAACGCTGACACCTGAGGACACGCACAAACATGTTCCATCAGCAGCTTGTTTGCAGATGCTCCCAAACTTTAACTCCTCCCACTTCATGATGTCATCATCAGGTAACAACCTCACCTGTGAACACCTGTCAGCTTCACTCTGACCTCTGAAGGAGTCCAAAAGTTGTTTAAGAAAAAAAAAGATTTTATTTACGACTGAAGGATTTTTGGGGCCTTTGTGCCTTTAAGAGATAGGACCGCTGAAGAGAGACAGCAAATGTTGGGAGGAGAGAGAGGGGGATGACGTGCAGCAAAAGGTCGAGGTCGGATTCAAACACACAAACTGCGACGAGGACTAAAGCCTCTGTACATGGGCCGCACAACATAACTGCTAGGCTATCAGCGTCCCCCATCTGAATTATTTTCATATATGTATCATGTGAATTATTTAGTTATATGCCAAGGTCTTATGTAGAAAAAGAAAAACAGCTTCACATTTAGATTTAACCTAGATAATGTGTGTGTGTGTGTGTGTGTGTGTGTGTGTGTGTGCGTGTGTGTTACCCCTCTCTCCAGCATCATCTCTCTGAAATGAGCCACTCGGAGTTCCAGTGGGAGGAGCTTCACTTCTCCTGGATGAGGGACGAGGGACATCTGCTTCTCGACTCTAGAAAGAGAGAGAGAAAGAATCCTGAATTTGGCATTTAACCAATCACATCGCTCGATGATGATGGCAGTCAAGTTGGGGAGTGCAGACTAAACTCAATTTGAACGAAAGACATAGAGGTGAAACAAGCTCATTGAACTAATCGAACTTGGGCAGTACCCAGGAAGTGACCTGGCACCTCTCCAGTAACCAAACTAACTCCCATACTTTGGTCCGTATCGGGACTTGACCCTGCGACCCTTCTGTTACCAACCCAAGTCCCTACAGACTGAACTGCTGCTGCCTCAGACCTGTAAAGAGTCCATGCTGCAAGCAATAAAATCCAAAAGCAAATAACAAGGTCCAACAAAAGTCCAAACACAGCAAGAAAACACAGACGTAGCCAGGAGTGATGGGGAACCCAGGAGTAAAATGGAAATCCACTCTGGGAACACAGGAAGATAGACGAGAAATCAACACGAGGAACACATGAAGATAGATGAGAAATCAACATGAGGAACACAGGAAGATAGACAAGAAATCAACACGAGGAACACAGAAAGATAGACCAGAAATCAACACGAGGAACACAGAAAGATAGACCAGAAATCAACACGAGGAACACAGGAAGATAGGCGAGAAATCAACACAAGGAACACAGGAAGATAGACAAGAAATCAACACGAGGAACACAGAAAGATAGACGAGAAATCAACACGAGGAACACAGGAAGATAGACGAGAAATCAACACAAGGAACACAGGAAGATAGACAAGAAATCAACACGAGGAACACAGAAAGATAGACGAGAAATCAACACAAGGAACACAGGAAGATAGACAAGAAATCAACACGAGGAACACAGAAAGATAGACCAGAAATCAACACGAGGAACACAGAAAGATAGACCAGAAATCAACACGAGGAACACAGAAAGATAGACGAGAAATCAACACAAGGAACACAGGAAGATAGACAAGAAATCAACACGAGGAACACAGAAAGATAGACAAGAAATCAACACGAGGAACACAGGAAGATAGACGAGAAATCAACACGAGGAACACAGAAAGATAGACAAGAAATCAACACGAGGAACACAGAAAGATAGACCAGAAATCAACACGAGGAACACAGAAAGATAGACGAGAAATCAACACGAGGAACACAGAAAGATAGACGAGAAATCAACACGAGGAACACAGAAAGATAGACCAGAAATCAACACGAGGAACACAGGAAGATAGACGAGAAATCAACACGAGGAACACAGGAAGATAGACGAGAAATCAACACGAGGAACACAGGAAGATAGACGAGAAATCAACACGAGGAACACAGGAAGATAGACGAGAAATCAACACGAGGAACACAGGAAGATAGACCAGAAATCAACACGAGGAACACATGAAGATAGACGAGAAATCAACACGAGGAACACAGAAAGATAGACCAGAAATCAACACGAGGAACACAGGAAGATAGACCAGAAATGAGCACAGGCAGCACGAGGAGGAGGAGTGAAGGTTTGACTTCAGACTGAGAAAGAAGAGAAGACACACACTCAATAATCAGAGGGTAATCAAACACAGGTGAGACACACAAGACATGAGTGAAAACAAAAAGGGCGGGGCAAAAAATAAATATAACAAAGGAGAGGAAACACACAAGTACAGGAAGCTTAACAAGCCAGACCTTCAAGACCTTCAAAATAAAACAGGAAACACTAAGAGCTACCAAAGTACAAACATAATGTAACCACACAAACATCAATAGATTCATAAGCCTATTAAACCTTTGGCATTGTCTCTCTTCTGCTCTCTCATTGGCTCAGTCAGACTCACCTGTTTCTTTTGGAGTCATGTTGATGTTCATCATCTTCACCGTTACCATGGAGATCAGACGATTGACAGCTGCAGCCATCTGTTGGAGGTAGATGACAGACGGGTAAAACTCTCGGGGAGAATACTCTGTTATGTGGAGGTTCTGTTGTTTGATGACAGTCGGAGTATTTTCTTCAAAATTAAATCTAGAGTCGAGTTTTAAATCCTTCTTGTCACTTACAAAGCTCTTAACTGTCAGACTCAATCTTATCTTAAAGAGCTAAAAGAGCAGTATTACCCTTCGAGAACATGACGCTCCCAGACTGCAGGCCTGCTCGTGTTACCAAGTCTCTAAATGTACGAGGCGTCTGTACACAGTCCGATACAGCAGGTGGCAGTATGCACATAATGGGTTTGCAAATCCACTAAGTCCATGGCAACCACTCACTGAGTCTGTCCTGCTAACTGTGGATGTTTTTGTTATTTCTGAGACGCCAACAACGACCCTCTTCCTACGTCCACATCTACCGTGCAGCTCAGAGGATGAAACGGACCCATGATCCGTGGATACAACGGTTTTTGAAGCGACAGGAGTTGTTAAGCATTACGTGGTATAGCGGTCCACTTCTTTGTTTGAGCACGACTGCGTTCACATCTCCCGCAGACCGTACTCGAGTACACATGATCACGGTACTGGTACGGTACGTTTGTGGTCACACCGATCAAATGAACCGGACTTTGGGATCAAGCATACTCGGAAAGAGTATGCCTAAAACTTTCCTTTTTGATCAAGCTTAGGGCCGGCTCAAGCATAGACCAGCTCCTAGTTTTGCTGCTATAGGCTTAGACTGCAGCATGAACGTCCATCCAGTGTCAGCAGATGTGTGTTCTCTAATCAGTCTGGTTCTGTTCAAGGTTTCTGCACGTTAAAGAAGTTTTTGTGTCTCATGGTGGATCCAAGAGTACGCTCTAAACCTTCTCTTTAAAGAGTCCTCACATGACTTAAGTTAGGACCAGTGTTGGGAGTAACGCGTCACTGTAACTCCACAACTATCTGCAGTGACTAGTCCTGAATGTAGTTACTTTTCAAATTCAATAACGGCATCACAATTACAGAAATTTAAAAGCACTCTTCGATGGCCGACAACAACAAAAGATTTAGGTTTATTAACATAGATTTAGCAGGCGAGGTTACGCTAACATTAGCATCCTGTAGGAAAGAATATCACACGCAGTAAACTAAAACACAGGCTGATGATCGATCAGACGTAAGATTCCTGTCTTTGAAATACCAACATGACTTTTTCCTGCTCTGTAGTCTATGCAGAGGAAAGAGAACTTTGTCCACCGACAAGAATATTAATTCTTATCTTACTAAGCACTGAGCTGAACAACACGCCTCTACTAAACTAGCTGTCAGAGAGCCCGGTGCTGCAAACAACAGAGACCCTGGTACAGCTCAATGTTTGCTCGGCAGACTAAGGAGGATACACTCCATCCAAACAGACGAGGCTTGAATTTAAATCACCGCCAGCAAAACGATCTGTGAGCCAGGACTAAACAGACTGATAGACAGGTGTGTTGTCGACGACATGCTTCACATCAAATGTTGAGTCTGTTGCCTTCAGAGAACAAAGAAGCTTAATACCTTCAAACTGAAAATGAATAATTTTATATGAATGTGAGTGGTTTCCTCTCACACTGCCAGAGCAACACTTCAGTCAGACAACTCACGTTTGTATCTTTAAAATATTTATTGCAGCAGAACAAAGTTTGTGTTTGGTGCTCCGACCTCATCACTGCTCGCAGTTTTAATCTACATGCAGAAGTTTGAGGAGTGATGCATTGATTTCTTAAACCCCTCAGTTGAAGCCGACAGGTGGATGCTGGGGTGGTGATGGGGCTGATCAAGAGTGCAGTACTGGTGCAGGTCAGAGGAGGCGATTAACGGGCAGAGGGAGAGAGCAGAAACCTTGCAGCTTAAATAGAGCGCTAATTGGAAGGAGGTGTTGTCAGGTGACTGCTGAGAACGAGGCATGTCAAGTGTGAAATCTGTACAGCACTTTGAGATATATAAGTGATGATGATGATTGCTTGTGAACAGACAAGGTGAAGTGTCAGACCTTCAGATGTCGTCCTCTTCCTTTTGTGGGGTGGGTCCTCGATGATGCTGCTGATGTCTCGTCCAATCAGCTCCCCCGGTCTTTCCCACACAGACAGGTGGATTGTGGGATTGAAGAAGAAGATGCGGTCGTCTCCAGTCCACACTACACACCTTAACACACAAACACACACACACACACACATTATACAGACACACCTCAATGTTTGCCCCCACCCAACTGTGCTAAGCTAATGTGCTAAACTGGCAAACATCGAACTTCAAAACCCAGAGTGCACTTGGGATCAGAGTCTAACCCTGAAAAGAGCAGGACCAGACCCCCATTTATTTGTTGTGTTAAATGCTTGTGTGCGCGCGCGCGTGTGTGTGTGTGTGTGTGTGTGTGTTTGTTTGTGTGAGACAGAGCAGTTACCATGGCGACCCCGGGACAGGAGTGGAGGCCACTGGAAGTTTGTCTTTCCTTCCCTTCTTACTTTCCTCCTCTTCCTCCTCTTCTCGGTCTGCAGACACACACTGCAGACAGACACACACACACACACACACACACACACACACACACACACACACACACAGGTTTGTTTGTGGTGTCTTGCACCTTTCATTACAGGTAACAAAGTGCTTCACAACAGACAATGAAAGCAAACACATTAAAAACAAAGAGACGATAAAAGCAGACAAGCAGAATAAAAGATTAAAATAAAAATGAAATCTCAGAGTAAACACTTTTTTTGTCTTGAGCAGAGAAATAAAACTGACTGACTCTGCAAGTCTGATCTCCTCTGACAGACCGTTTCAAAGTCTTGAGGCTCTGACAGAAAAAGCCCTGTCCCCTCTAGTTTTCAGGCTGGACCTCGGAGCAGAGCTCTACCAAAGGATGTCAGACTGCGTCCTGGTTCATAGGGGGATAAAAGCTCAGAAATACAGGGAGGGGCCAGTCCGCGTTGTGCCTCAAACGTAATTAAAATAATCTTAAAATCTATCCTAAAATGAAAAGGCAGCCAGTGTGCAGATGTTATATTTGGGTTATATGGGCACATTTTTTCGTTCTGATTAAACGAGCTGCTGCATTTGGACTCTTTGAAGGCGCTGGATGATTTTTGGCTGAGACAGGGGCACAGTCAGTCGCAGAAGTCGAGGCTGGAGGAAATAAAACCGGGATGAGTTTCTCCTGATCTTTCGCTGACATGAGGAATTGGACCGTGGCTATATTTCTGAGCTGATATAAACAGGACTCGACAACCTTCAAAACAAAAGTCTATGGTCAAAGATAACATCAAGGTCTTTGGCTGAGGGCATTACATAATTAGCTAGTTCTCCTCGGTATGTCATAACTTTAGTTCCTTTTAGATGGGGGGCCGATGACAATAACTTCAGATTTTGCATCATTAAGTTCTAGAAAGTTTTCCGACATCCATGTTTTTATTCCTGCAAATCCCCTCAGGAGAGTAACTGTATTAAACTGGTCGCCAGGTGTAATCGGGAGGTAAAGTAGTGTGTCATCGGCATAACGGTGAAAATGGACATTATAATAGGATAATGATCACCTGATATCACCATGGCAACAAGTCATCATCAGTCTCACCTGTTTGTTGTCGTCTATGGTTCTCTTTGTCCTCAGAGGAAACGCTGCAGAAACTTTAAATCCGCCCATCCCTCGCTTCTCTGACAGAGACAATAAAACTTTATTAATAATTCTCCATAATGACATGATTATTTTATTTCAATACTGTCTGTCTGCTGTTCAATAATTGTAATTGTTCAGACACACACTCGTTCCTCCTCCATGTTGTCTTCAGTAAGGGACGGACAGAGCATTGTCCCTCTGCAGCCGCTAGCAATCCTGTTAGCATTTCAGCTAACAAACAGGAAGTGGACTGAGTTAATGTTTTTAGCGAAGAGACAGAAAACAACAATCCACAACAATCAGGGGCGTGTCCAGAGGGGAGACCAGGGGTGGCAAAGGGCCCCCCTTGAAAATGAATTGGCCACCACAGGTGGCGCCCCAAAAGCAATATCTATGATTGGCTATTTGCCTAATCAGAGGCGGGACTTATGTTAAAATTAAATAACATTTTCTGGCTGTTTCAACAGGCTATTGGTAGGACTTTCAGTTGTACATAAAAACTTTGCTCTATCCATAAAATTTTCCCCAGTGCACACTGTACAACTTGAAATGGATTTAATTGCAAATTAAGGTATTTTTGCATGTTAGGCAGCGTGCAAGAGTTAGCAATTTTCCTGCTTGATCAGGACCAATCAATGAATATGTAAAGTGGTGGTTGTACTTTTCTCCTTTTTCTTCTTTTTCTGCTCACTCCACAATCAGTCTCTTCTCTGCCGTTACTAGAAACCCATTTTGCTCCACAGATCGCAGAAGTTAGCTGACCAGATGTTTACACTTGTTCTATTTTGGTTACATTTTTCTCGCGCTGCTTCTTCCCTGAAGTCCTCTGTCGATAGAAAGCGAGCCTCACTGAGTGAAAATGCAGATTTATTCTGTGTTTTGTATCCTGACAGAGACATCTGGAGCTTTTTAACTCTACGACACACTTCAGAGTGGTTCCACACACAAACACCAGGTCAGAAACATCATGCATCTGTGTGGGAGTGTGTGTGTGTGTGTGTGTGTGTGTGTGTGTGTGTGTGTGTGTGTGTGTGTGTGTGTGTGTGTGTGTGTGTGTGTGAGAGAGAGAGAGAGAGAGACTCTTCAGACGTTATAATCTCTGTGGTTATGTTTGATGTTCCTCTGAGTATCTCTGACAGTAAAAATGTTCAGCTAAAGAAAAACAGACGATAACATGACAGATGAACATTTCCTCGGGATAACTCTGATCCTCGGAGAGAAGACGTTGTGACAGCAGACACATGGTCATGTGACTGTGATGTCAGAAACCATCAGAGACTTATACTAAAGTCAGATTAGAGCGTTGAACTCTGCAGACTCACAGGAGGTTGTAAATGTCTCTGTTTTTACTGATTCTTTGGTAAATGTGAGTTTTCACACTTTAAATGATGCTTCTTCACACTCTGACAGATTCTGACTCACACAGGTTTGAACCCTATCAGCAAACAGCAGGACACATATAATCTTCCTTATTAAAACCTGCTGCCTCTATTACCCACAATGCAATGGAACCACTAACAGTAAGATATGAAGCCTTAAGTTTTCTATCTGCACAGAGTGGGAGTATTTGTTCCTAATAACGGCAGTGCTTTGTTACGGCGCTGTTGCAGAATCGCATTCTGAAAATTGTGTCAGTAAGTGTCAATGGTCCACGTCGCTCGTGAGTCTACAAGACAACAACAAGAGTTCACAGAGTTCTCAGAGGAATAATGTTTGTTATTCTGGTTTATGCTAGTAGCAGTAAACCTAGCTTAACGTCTCTAGGTGGAGCAGCTACTGGAAACAGTTTTGTTTTTTTCAAACTCCAACCAACGAGGACTCAAGTGACTACACTTGAGAACACTCATCAGACATCACACAGCTCATCTGGAGACAGTAAAGGTCTTAAAACCTGTAAATTGTTGTTTTTTGGAAGCATCATCACCTGAAGTCAAACACTTGGAAAAACCTGGTAACACATTAAGGTTTAAAACAGCGAAAAAGGAGCCCACTCAACCGTAATAACATTTTTCAGGTGCAGGACCGCAAAAAGGCTGTTAAGAGACAGAAAATTCAGCACACTAAACGCTAATGAAGGCCTTGTGCTGAATTACGTCCGTTGTTGCTCTGTACGCTGCTGCTCTACCCAGATAAAACATGCTTTGAAGGACAATTAGTGTGCTGACTTTTCTGTCTCTTTACAACACATTAAGGTTTCACATTATTTTGAGTGATTAATGACGTGAGAGAGTAAGAATTGAACATTTACTGTGTCTGTAGTTGTTCAGCAGAGAGAGTCTGGATGAAAACTCTGAAGAGAAGAAGGAAGGAGGAATGTCCATCACCTGAAATAAGAGAGAAATTGTCTATTTAGTACAGACGGACAGATAGACAGAAACTTTAAAAGACAAACAGACTCACCTGGAAAGGCAAGACAGGCCATCTGTCCATGCAGAGCAAAGAGGGGGAGAAAGGTCCGTTCAGAAAGTGCTGTAAGAAAGTGAGACAGGCAGAGAGATGGGTTTCTTCGACATGTCACTTCAGTTCAGTCAGTGGTAACAACTGAATGGACCTGTCTCACCATCTATCTTCTGTTATACTGATGAGATCCTGCTGTACCTGTCACTCAGGAGGAGGCCATCATCTGACACCTAATGACTCCCCCTGAAGCTCAACCTGGATCAGCCAAGTCGAATTCGTCTCTATGACAACAGGACATACCAGCATGCATGTGCCAACTCCGAAAGCTAACAGGAATTAACCGTGAGGGACATTATTTCCAGCAAACATGGCAGCAGCTCCCGTAGAATCAGCCTTTACGACATCACCAATGTGTTCTGCTGCACATGTTCCACTGCAAACTTACTACATGTTCTACTGTGAAGCAAATGAGTCACTGCACATGTTCTACTCCTATGTTCTTCTGCAAATGTTCTACTGCATATATTCGACTACAGATTTACTGCACATTTTCTGCTGCAGACACTACACATATATTCTACTGCATGTTTTCTGCTGCACACTTCCTGCACATGTTCTACTGCACAAGTTCTACTGCAGATTCACTGCACAATTGGAGTCGAGTCCCTGTAGAACCTTTGTGGGGCACCTTGGATTGTTTTTATGTAATTATTCAATATTTTTTGTGTAATGCAATAGCTATGTGAGTTACCTGTTTGGGCAGCAACCGTTTTCTCTCCAGGCTGTTGATTGGCCGTACCCAGGTTCCTCTGTGCAGTTGATTGGGAAGAATAAAAGGCCACGCCTTCTTGTGTCTTTGTATGTGAAGCCCCGCCCACTCACAGTAAGCTCCACCTATAACATAACATCATGATTGCAATTATCACAATGATGTATTTTAACAAAGAACAACACTCGAACATTTATTATAAACTCTCCTAAATCCCTGTTTCTGGTTGAAACTATCTTCAAATTCCCTGATTTTCTTGAAGGTAACAGGTAAACAGAACATTTTCAGCTGTGTTTCTGCAGTTTATCTGATGTTCTGTCATCTGGCTGCTCATGTTTTCAGGATGTGTTTATCCCAGGATATTAAGTAAATCTGATAGTTTTATTGTTGTTTTAGATTTTTAGTCGTTGGTCGTTTTAACAGGATAGTTAACTGTTAACTTATTCCTGGGATTTTGGACATTTATGTTTGAAATCATGATTTTGTTGCCAAAGTTTTAATCAGCCTCTAAAAGGTGTGATAGAATAATAAAATGTGTTTATGTTATCACTAACCTAACATTAATCAGCTGATTATCCATCTGCTGTTTAACCTGCAGTGATGTTCCTGTTGTTACAGATTTAAAACACCAGAGGGCGTCTGGACTCATGATGAGAACAGATCTGATATAATATCTTCATCGTCTTCCTCTGCTGACAAATTCAATCAGTGTCACATTAAAATGCAAAACACACTCCAGGCAGAGAGAGTGCGTGTGTGTTAGTGTGTGTCTGCAGTTTTCACTGGATGTTGACTCTATCTTTTTTCATCTCCGGTCTTTCCTGCTGTTTTACAAACTGAAGCTATTGGTCAGTCCAGGTGAGACTCACCTGTGTCATTAGATGCAGGTGAGAGGTCTGTAAGCATTACCTGCACAACGCTATTAATAGCATGAGTCATTTATTAGTCAGAATCTGTCATTCTGCTTCCTGTCTGTAGTAAAATGTGAAAAATACAAAGTGAATGAGAGGTCAGTTCTGCTCTCTGATTGGCCAAGGAGGCTGATGATTGACAGGTCAGTTCAGGTGTTTATGATCCTGGCCTGATAGGAGGGAGCCTGATACCTATCAGGCTATAAAGCCAGGTAAGTCCAGGAGCATCAAAGGGAAGCTGACTGATCAGCGCTTTTACATTGGTGCAAAGCCCATACCAATGGTGGCGGAGAGAAACCAGTCAAAAGTCTTGGAAGCTGGTATGACGCAACCTTCAGGGACACAGTGCAAGTGGTCCAGATTAGACAAGACACCATCAGTGGCTTTGAGACCATCGACAAGTCCTTGCTACCTGGCAGGCTGAAGCTTTGGTGCCTTCCATTTGGTCTCTTTCCTGACTTATGTGGCCCTTGACCATCTATGAGATCCCAATCTCTGCAGTTGACAAACTGGAGAGGCTGGTCAGCTCATTTGTCAAAAAATGGCTAGGTCTCCCCAGATGCCTTACCACAGCTCCTTCTAAGAGAACCTTCTCCCTCCCATTGCATCCATTGACCTGCTTTGCATGAGAGACGGCCTTTGCACACCTCAACGCCTGCTCCTGGCGACGCACCTTTTCCACTACGAGGCCTCTACGCTGTGATGTGGTTGCTCTGTTCCATAAGGGCCTGCTCTCTCAGAGGCCAAGGCCGCCTCTCCCTTGCAGTACAAAGCCGATAATGTCATGATGTTTGAGGACTGACTTTGCCTGCTTAGTAGCTACAGTTGGAGTCCACTTCCTTCTAGTTGTCAGGGTAGGAGCTGTTTGGCTGATTTATGGATCACGGGATTCCGTCATTTCTAACCTTAATTTGGAGCACTTAAACGTTTCTGCAAGACTGGACACCGGAAGTTCCAGAATTCCTTTCCTGTAAAGCTCTATGTTGGGAATGGAAGCTTACAGAACCAGTTTCATCATACGAGCCACGTATGATGTCCTGCCAACTCCAAGCAACCTCAACCAGTGGTATGGAGAAGACCCTAACAACTCACTCTGTCCATCTACTGCTAACCTGAAGCACATTCTGGTGGGCTGCAAGACAAGCCTGACTCAAGGCTGTTACACCTGGCG
>CM036554.1:23452666-23465166 GCA_020745685.1 Tautogolabrus adspersus
TCAGTAAAATCAGTTTATTTTGGGTTCATTTCGCTGTAGGCAGACAGATTTCAGCCGACTTTAGTGTGACTTGTCAGATTCAGTCAAACTGTCACTCAGTGGAGACAGACGGACACGAGCGCCACAGCTGAAACAGAACTACAAAATTCACTGGTCATGTTCATACAAAGAGACTGAAATAAAACGATTATCACACAAGTAGAAACATTTTCTTTCTCTCTGTTTTAAACAAATCTTGAATACATAAATCTTTGTACTAAATATTGTGTTTTGTACAATCTGCAGTCTGCAGTGGTTTCCAAACTTTTGATTATTATGTCAGGACAACGATTTTTTTAACTATTAAAGATGAGATCAGAATGAGGAGGTGAATTTAATTGCTGTGTGTGTGTGTGTTTGTGTGTGTGTGTATTTGTGTGTGTGTATGTGTGTGTGTGTGTGTGTGTGTGTGTGTGTGTGTGTGTGTGTGTGTTTGTGTGTCTGTGTTGGTGGATCAGGCCGCCTCCACATGTTTGAGCTTCTTTCATGAAATGTTGACCTAAATCTGTTGACAGCAGCAGCATCACAGCAACAATAAAACATCTTTGTGAAGATGTTAAACACAGTAAGATGCTCTCTTGGCGAAAAAAAACAAAAAAAAGATCGCAAAACACATCAATAATCTGTAGTTTATATTGTCTGAAATGTGCGCAGCATGGTAATGTATCCAGGTTAGGGATTAAGATTCAGTTACCATGGCGATGTATCCAGATTAGAGGTTTGAAGTCAGTTACCATGGTGATTTATCCAGGTTAGAGGGTGGTAGACAGGTAACATGGTGTGTCCAGGTAAGAGGTTTAGATTCAGTTACCATGGTGATTTATCCAGTTTAGAGGTTTAGGTTCAGTTACCATGGTGATGTATCCAGGTTAGAGGGTGGTAGACAGGTAACATGGTGTGTCCAGGTAAGAGGTTTAGATTCAGTTACCATGGTGATTTATCCAGTTAAGAGGTTTAGGTTCAGTTACCATGGTGATGTATCCAGGTTAGAGGGTAAGAGACAGTTGCCATGGCAACATATCCAGCCAGGTTAGAGGTTAAGAGTCCATTAGGATTTTGATGGGTCCAGGTTAGAGGTTCAGAGACAGTTACCATGGTGATGTATCCGGGGTTAAGAGAGCCAGCTTCATTCTCTGACTTCAGCCTCACAGTGCAGATCTACTCTCTGATTTCACCTCGTACAACCCCCTGACGCTGTCTGTTATCCTCTGTGAGTCGGCTCTGAATTTGACTCCTTCCAGTCTTTGGTTTTTTATTTTACTTTTTCAGAAAGTCAAACTTTATTCTGATCACAACATGAGAGAGTTTCAGTTCCCTTGATTCTGGGTGTAAAATATGATGAGGGCTCTGAGTTTTATTTGTCTGTGATTAAACTTAAATTCAAAGAATAAAGAGTTGAAGGCGTTTCTTTGTGGCTGCGCTCTGCTCCTTCCTGCTTATGTAACAGCACATCCATTCTTCATTTCCAAAAGAGCACAGACCATCGGAGACACCACAACTGTCGCTTTTATTTGCTCTGCTATTTGTGATGCTGCATCCAGGTTTCATTTCTCATGCAGAGTGTTTACATCTGTAACTGTGTGCTTTCATTGAGTCAAATCCATCCTGACAAACTACAAACTGAAGACTAACTGACTCTCAACACGAACACACACCCTCGATCACTACAAATAAAAGCTCATTTAATCTGTGTTAGTCGGCTTCCACGAGCGTGCATCTGTAATAAAGAGAGAAAATAAAACCTGCACTAAATCTGACAAACTGAAGCAGCTCACAGTGTTCACACGATGAGTTTAAATCTGACCTGTTTTCATTATAGACGCACTTGAAGGACACTGTCAGCGATATTTAAAACATAAATATTTAGTCTCTAAATCAATAAAAAATGGACTAAACCTACTGTATGTTATTTATGTAGTTGTTGTTGTTGTGTACTTACATTACCTCGAATATTTCAAACAGTTATCAAAGCCAGAGAAATCCGTAATTGTTGTAACGGGACATGTCTTTTGTCGCGGCAGCCGCCATGACGAGCCGCCAAGACAGACACAAAATGTTTATGGTTGCCAAGGAAACACCGGATGTTATGTCAAAGACCGCTGCTTAAGGAAGCGTGAGCTGCTGCTGAAAGCTGCCGTTCTGTTGCTGTTTGTGCTGCTGTGATAAAAACATCATGTAAATTACACTCGGATACATTAGCTCCTCTGTAAATATATTTTCTCTTCCTCTGTCTTGACTGCGGTCAACATGGAGTTCGTTTTCACCGGGGGGTCGGGGGGGGTGTAGCGGAGAGAATCACTCCCATGATTCCCCGCCAGCCACGACGTCATCTTTTGTTATTGTTTTGATTAAGAGCCGTCTGGTGGCGGATTTTAAATACTGTGCGTTTAAAGGACACAGTCAAAGTTTACTGTTTAACTGACCCTAACCCTAACAGCAAAGAAGAGTCCAGCCCAACCCAGTCCAGTCCAACCCAGTCCAGTCTAATCCAGTCCAGTCTAACCCATCCAGTCTAACCCATCCAGTCTAATCCAGTCCAGTCTAACCCATCCAGTCTAACCCATCCAGTCTAACCCATCCAGTCTAATCCAGTCCAGTCTAACCCATCCAGTCTAATCCAGTCCAGTCTAACCCATCCAGTCTAATCCAGTCCAGTCTAATCCATCCAGTCTAACCCATCCAGTCTAATCCAGTCCAGTCTAATCCAGTCCAGTCTAACCCGGTCCAGTCTAACCCAGTCCAGTCTAATCCATCCAGTCTAACCCATCCAGTCTAATCCAGTCCAGTCTAACCCATCCAGTCTAACCCATCCAGTCTAACCCGGTCCAGTCTAACCCAGTCCAGTCTAATCCAGTCCAGTCTAACCCATCCAGTCTAACCCATCCAGTCTAACCCATCCAGTCTAACCCATCCAGTCTAATCCAGTCCAGTCTAACCCATCCAGTCTAATCCAGTCCAGTCTAACCCATCCAGTCTAATCCAGTCCAGTCTAATCCAGTCCAGTCTAATCCATCCAGTCTAACCCATCCAGTCTAATCCAGTCCAGTCTAATCCAGTCCAGTCTAACCCATCCAGTCTAACCCATCCAGTCTAATCCAGTCCAGTCTAACCCATCCAGTCTAATCCAGTCCAGTCTAGTCCAGTCCAGTCTAATCCAGTCCAGTCTAACCCATCCAGTCTAACCCATCCAGTCTAATCCAGTCCAGTCTAATCCAGTCCAGTCCAACCCATGCGTTTGAGTCCAGCAGACAGAAAGTACTCGATGATTCGTTTGTCAGAGCCTCAGTCGACTCGCCACAAGAGGTAAAAAAGTTATTAAAAATAAAGTTTTACAGTCCCATATCATCCAGTGTGTTTTTATTTTGTACTGTTCTCTGTCTATGTTGCTGTTAGTGCCCCCTACAGGCTGCAGAGATCATTACAGACAGAATACAAACAGCAGCCTGATTATTTATTTTTTGTTTGAGCTTTAGCAGATTGGAGATCATATTTAACGTTGCAATTCCTCTAACGTCCACTAGAGTGTGCTGTGACTAAACTGTGATACATGAATGATGTGAAACTTTTTTATATTATGAATTTATTTTTGGGGGCTTTTAAGTCTTTATTGTAGAGAAAGGACAGTGACTAGAGTAGGAAGACAAGGAGAGTGAGAGAGGGGACTGTCATGTGGGAAAGGAGCAACAGGTTGGCCACCGGCGCCCAGTAGAATGAATTTTTACTTTTTTTAAAACTTGTATCAGATCGTCGTTTTCTTCTTCTGAAGCAGAGTTAGTTTCAAATATTAAATTAAATGTTAAGTACGTTTTTCTTCAGCCAGACGCCGCCCCTCACGTCCATATAAGGTCGTTATGGTTGGAGACATAAAGGAGCATCTGCAGTCTCACATCTGAAGCAGCAAAATTTTCCCATCATGCTCCACTGGGTGATTTCAAATTGACCAATCATCTTCATATTACATCTGACAGCAGCTTTTTGTGAGCACGCCAGTGTGTGTGTGTGTGTATGTGTGTGTCAGCAGAAAGACACATCCACTGTCTTTGAGCTGGATTCCCACAACCAATCAACTCCCAGCCATAACCACTGTTGTCATGGCAACATGACAGAGCAGAATGCAGCATCACTAAAACGACACAGGTTTGAATCGATCAGCCCGTTCAGTCTGAAATCTGTGTGACTGTTTCTGCTGTTTCAGGTTGAACCTGACATACAGGATGTGAGGTTGTTTTCTCTCGGCCGGTGGGCGTGTCAGAGGTCCCAGCCAATCAGCAGGAACGTTGTTATAAACCTCGCTCCTAATATGGTCAGTGTGCTTTGAAACAGGTTGTACACATCAGGACATTTAACGCATCAACATTTCTGTTTAAAATCAACCTATTCTACATCCTTCTGTCTGGTTTCTGAGGGGGCGGAGCTAACAGTCTGACACACCTGAGTCAGGTGATCTCTTACCTGAGAGTTGAGTGGGAGACTGCAGCAGGCGGGTCCTGGGGGCGTGCCCTCGCCTCTGGATGATCTGATTGGTCAGGAGGAGGGGTTTGTCTCTCCTCTGGAACACGCCTACTTCCTCAGGAGAGATCCAGCTTTCAGCTAGCTGCAAACGTGTTAGCATGTTAGCATCGTGCTAGTGTGTGTGTGTGTGTGTGTCTGTGTGTGTGTGTATGTGTGTGTGTGTGTGTGTGTGTGTGTGTGTGTGTGTGTGTGTGTGTGTTTATGTACCTTAGGGAAAGGATGAGGAGGATGAAGATGTGAAGAATGATGATATGGAGGGATTATAGGAACCACTTCAACAGCTGGACGCTCCCACTGAAACAAACAAACATATACTGTGACATCACTGCAGGTGAGAACATTCACGAAAGGCTCAGACCTGCAGAGTGAAGAGGTGTTACAGACAGAGAGAGAGAGAGAGAGAGAGAGAGAGAGAGAGAGAGAGAGAGAGAGAGAGAGAGAGAGAGAGAGACAGGTGAATATAGGGCAGCCTCTTCTCTCAGATTATAACCAATCAGAGCGCTCGGTGTCCCTGACATCAGTGATGTAAACGTTCTTTTAAAGCAGCGACAGACAATGACCTGTTCTCTGAAACCCATCTTTAGAAAATATTCTTTAAAAGATGTTTTTATTTTTATGAAAAACTGAAACAGAAACCTTGGACACATTCACCGTCTGAGTTCGTATAAAATATCCCACGGCATGTCTGCAGCAGACAGGTGAAGGAGCGAGGTCAGCCTGTACCTGTGAACATTACACGTTTCTTTGTTGAGAAGAAACACTTTGAAGAGACGAGCCTGCTGAGAAGATGTTAAACTCTGTCGTTTACGCAGGAAGAATTAAAAGAAGAGCTGCAGCAGATAATTAACACGCCACCAATAATTAACAGACGATTATTCACTTTGTCCTCGGGGATCATTAAAGTTTCATCTGATCTGCACACGAGGCTGAGAGACTTTAAAGAACCTTTCGACTGAACACGACGAGACGCCTGACTGTGAGACATCTGTTTAACTCTCTGAAGATAAACATGTTTGATCAGATAAAATAAAGAAAAACGACATCAAACAAAGACTGTTCTCAGGCTCTTCAATTGTTGGTTTATCTTAGGGTCTTTTCACATCAGGCACGATTGATTCCTACTGTGCCGAGTACTATTCCTCCCCCCTCCAACGCCAGTCTGTGTTCACATTAGTAACATTGCTCCGTGCCCGAGTACACTTGCGTATGTACACAGTCAGGTGGCAGTATACGCATAGTTGGTTTGCAAATCTGCCACGAAGCAGAAAGAAGAGGAAGCAACAGTGGCGACAATCCTGCTAACCATGGTTTTTCTTATTTCTGAGACGGCAACAACGATCCTCTTCCTACTTCCACATCTATTGTGTAGCTTAGATTGCGCAAAACCGGCCCATATTGTGCAGATATGACGTCTTACGTCACTCTGTCTGACGTTACCTACGTCTTACGTCACTAACATCTTACGTTAGGTACGTCTTAGGTTACCTACGTCTTAGGTTACCTACGTCTTAGGTTACCTACATCTTAGGTTACTTACATCTTGCATAACTTACGACATACGTTACTATGTCTTACGTTACTTACGTCTTATGTTACCTACGTCTTATGTTACTTACGTCTTATGTTACCTACGTCTTACGTTACTTACGTCTTATGTTACTTACGTCTTATGTTACTTACGTCTTATGTTACCTACGTCTTATGTTACTTACGTCTTATGTTAGTTACGTCTTATGTTACCTACGTCTTATGTTACTTACGTCTTATGTTACTTACGTCTTATGTTACCTACGTCTTATGTTACTTACGTCTTATGTTACCTACGTCTTATGTTACTTACGTCTTATGTTACTTACGTCTTATGTTACCTACGTCTTATGTTACCTACGTCTTATGTTACTTACGTCTTATGTTACCTACGTCTTATGTTACTTACGTCTTATGTTACTTACGTCTTATGTTACTTACGTCTTATGTTACTTACGTCTTATGTTACCTACGTCTTATGTTACTTACGTCTTATGTTACTTACGTCTTATGTTACTTACGTCTTATGTTACTTACGTCTTATGTTACTTACGTCTTATGTTACTTACGTCTTATGTTACTTACGTCTTATGTTACTTACGTCTTATGTTACTTACGTCTTATGTTACTTACGTCTTATGTTACTTACGTCTTATGTTACTTACGTCTTATGTTACTTACGTCTTATGTTACTTACGTCTTATGTTACTTACTTCTTAGGTTACCTATGTCTTAAGATAATTACGTCTTATGTTACCTACGCCTTAGGTGAATTACGTATTTGGTTCCCTATGTCTCACATTACTTGCATCTTATGTTACCTACATCTTAGGCTACTTACATCTTAGGCAACTTACTTCTTGTGTTACTGGAGTCTTATGTTAACTACATCTCACGTTACTTACATCTTGTGTTCAAAATGCTTGCAACCAAACAATGTTTGTTTATTGTGTGTGTGTGTCACCTGTATCAGGTGTGTGTGTTCAGGTATCCACACAGCTGGAGGGTAGAAGACCAGAGGGGGCGTGGCCTGGTATGTTGCAGCTGACCAGCTGGCCAACCAAATCCAGGGAGGGGCGGGGTCGCTGCTGATGGACAACCAAGGCATTGTGTTGGTTACCATGCCAACTGGCTGACCTTTGAACCTTGAGACCGGCAGCATCATGGTGACATCACAGCCTGATGGACCAATCAGAACAATAAGCAGATTAACAATGAACAGATTATAACCCATTTACAAACAGATTCATGTTAACTCCCAGCATGCACTGCACACAGACACCAGATGTGCCAGGGCGAGCTACCGCTACCATTGTCGAGCTTGTACCATTGCTGCCTGTGTGAGTGCTAATCACTTGTGAACATAATTAGAACATGTTTTTAAATTCAGTGGAAATAGTTTTTTAAATCAAAGAAAATATTCAGTAAGACATTAAAACCATCAGAAGAAAGTATGCAGGTGATCTGTTCATGATTCAGGGGTGTTTCAGGTGTGTATCCAGTGTGTGCCAGACTGTCAGGTGTGTATCAGGTGTGCGTCAGGTGTGCGTCAGTCTGTCAGATATGTGTCAGGTGTGTGTCAGCCTGTCAGATATGTGTCAGGTGTGTGTCAGTCTGTCAGATGTGTGTCAGGTGAGCGTCAGTCTGTCAGATATGTGTCAGGTGTGTGTCAGCCTGTCAGATATGTGTCAGGTGTGTGTCAGTCTGTCAGATGTGTGTCAGGTGTGTGTCAGTCTGTCAGATGTGTGTCAGGTGAGCGTCAGTCTGTCAGATATGTGTCAGGTGTGTGTCAGCCTGTCAGATATGTGTCAGGTGTGTGTCAGTCTGTCAGATGTGTGTCAGGTGAGCGTCAGTCTGTCAGATGTGTGTCAGGTGTGCGTCAGTCTGTCAGATGTGTGTCAGGTGTGCGTCAGTCTGTCAGGTGTGTGTCAGCCTGTCAGATATGTGTCAGGTGAGCGTCAGTCTGTCAGATGTGTGTCAGGTGTGTGTCAGTCTGTCAGGTGTGTGTCAGGTGTGCGTCAGTCTGTCAGATGTGTGTCAGGTGTGCGTCAGTCTGTCAGATGTGTGTCAGGTGTGTGTCAGTCTGTCAGGTGTGTGTCAGGTGTGTGTCAGTCTGTCAGGTGTGTGTCAGGTGTGTGTCAGTCTGTCAGGTGTGTGTCAGGTGTGTGTCAGGTGTGCGTCAGTCTGTCAGATATGTGTCAGGTGTGTGTCAGTCTGTCAGATGTGTGTCAGGTGTGCGTCAGTTTGTCAGATATGTGTCAGGTGTGTGTCAGTCTGTCAGATGTGTGTCAGGTGTGTGTCAGTCTGTCAGGTGTGTGTCAGGTGTGCGTCAGTCTGTCAGATATGTGTCAGGTGTGTGTCAGTCTGTCAGGTGTGTGTCAGGTGTGTGTCAGGTGTGTGTCAGTCTGTCAGATGTGTGTCAGGTGTGTGTCAGTCTGTCAGATGTGTGTCAGGTGTGCGTCAGGTGTGCGTCAGTCTGTCAGATGTGTGTCAGGTGTGCGTCTGTCTTTCAGATGTGTGTCAGGTGTGTGTCAGTCTGTCAGGTGTGTGTCAGGTGTGTGTCAGTCTGTCAGATGTGTGTCAGGTGTGCGTCAGGTGTGCGTCAGTCTGTCAGGTGTGTGTCAGGTGTGTGTCAGTCTGTCAGGTGTGTGTCAGGTGTGTGTCAGTCTGTCAGGTGTGTGTCAGGTGTGTGTCAGTCTGTCAGGTGTGTGTCAGGTGTGCGTCAGTCTGTCAGATGTGTGTCAGGTGTGCGTCAGTCTGTCAGGTGTGTGTCAGGTGTGCGTCAGTCTTTCAGATGTGTGTCAGGTGTGCGTCAGTCTGTCAGGTGTGTGTCAGGTGTGCGTCAGTCTGTCAGATGTGTGTCAGGTGTGCGTCAGTCTGTCAGATGTGTGTCAGTTGTGCGTCAGTCTGTCAGGTGTTGTCAGTCTGTCAGGTGTGTGTCAGGTGTGCGTCAGTCTGTCAGGTGTGTGTCAGGTGTGTGTCAGTCTGTCAGGTGTGTGTCAGGTGTGTGTCAGTCTGTCAGGTGTGTGTCAGGTGTGTGTCAGGTTTGTGTCAGTCTGTCAGATGTGTGTCAGGTGTGCGTCAGTCTGTCAGATGTGTGTCAGTTGTGCGTCAGTCTGTCAGGTGTGTTCCAGGTGTTCGTCAGTCTGTCAGGTGTGTGTCAGTTGTGTGTCAGGTGTGTGTCAGATGTGTGTCAGTCTGTCAGGTCTGCGTCAGCTGTGTTAAACAATCGCTCAGGCTCCGAGTCTGTATTAGACCAGAAGTGGGCGTGTCTTAAACTAAAGGTCACTCAACAGCTGACAGATCATTTGTAATCCAATCAGTCTGTTTACTTTTTTAAAGATGTATCTTTGGGCTTTTTGGAGCCTGGGCCACCTGCTGGGAGGACTACAGCTTCTGTACATGGGGCGCAACCTAACCGCTCGGCCATCTGTGCCCCCGAATTAGTGTTTTAAATCACTCACAGCCCTTTACCTTTTTTTCTGAACATCTCTTTAAATACATATTTTACAATTAAAACTAACACACACACTAACCTAAAACAGCAGGGCAGCATTGTGTTAAAAATAATTTATCCTATCAACATGTTTGATCTGACTCTAAAGAGTTAATTTAGTACCATGATGAGCATGTGTTATAAAGTATATCAGAGTTTAATTAAGTAAATCTTCATTATAAACACATCAGAGTGGCCCTGTGCTCTAGCGGGGTTTGTTATTCTGTTAGAATCCAGCCCTGCTGTGTCAGACTGAGGAACAGAAACTGTGAAATAAAAACATGTCGTGTCTCTTTCATTCGTCAATAATAACTTTAATAACTGTGTGTGTGAGAGAATACAACAGAGATAATCACTTTAGACAGACATGCAGTACAAATACTAACTAGTACTACAGTTACAGTAACTACCTGTACTCAAACATCTGTCACAGTGTCTGCAGCTCACTGATCCTCACGGCTCTTTAACGGACTAGTACCGGGATCTTTGTGTCACCTACCGACCCGCGGAGCCTCTCCCGCTTCTGTCCCGGTTCAGAGCTCCTCAGCCCGGCCGGGCAGAGCCTCTCCACCCGGTCACGTCCTCCAGCTGCGGCTCAAGGGGCTTCACTCAGGTCCGCAGTTCACATCCATCCAGTATAGCGGAGAGTCCCGACGCACCGGGAGAGACAGCCGTGGGAATACCGACACACACCAGTCAGCCATGCAGATATATACACGAAAGACAGACAGGTACACAGACAAACAGACAGGCAGACAGACAGACAGACAGACAGACAGGAGCAGAGTCCAGGTCCAGACCGAGAACGTGTCGATGAGACGCCTTCAAGAGAAAAAATCAGCGTGCAGCAGATCCACGATCCGGTCACGGAATCTCTCTCTCCCTTTCTCTGTCTCTCTCTCTCTCTCTCTCTCTCTCTCTCTCTCTCTGTGTGTGTGTGTGTGTGTGTGTGTGTGTGTGTGTGTGTGTGTGTGTGTGTGTGTGTGTGTGTGTGTGTGTGTGTGTGTGTGTGTGTGTGTGTGTGTGTGTGTCTGTGTCTGTGTGTGTGTGTGTGTGTGTGTGTGTGTGTGTCTGTGTGTGTGTGTGTGTGTGTGTGTGTGTGTGTGTCTCCGGTACAAACCGATTAAGTCTCCGGTAAATGGAGCCACTTTGAGATCAAAGAGCCGCCTCCCCGCTCAGTCTGTGCGTGTGTGTGTGTGTGTGTGTGTGTGTGTGTGTGTGTGTGTGTGTGTGTGTGTGTGTGTATGTGTGTGTTCAGAATAAAATATGCATTCAGTATTTCAAAGTAAAGTAGTTTAAAGTCCCCAGAACAGATCAAAGTAATCTGATTACCTTCTCAGGGGTGATTGAACTGTTCTGATTGGAGGAGAGCTCAGTGAGAGATTTGATTGGTTGTCCAGATTCCTCTCATTACCCACACAGACACACCTGACCACACAGAGTCAGCTGATCAATAAGCAGCACCTGTGTTCTCTCTCGCTCAACCGGCAGGTGGGAGTTTGTGACACTGACCAATCAGGTGAGAGCAGCTCAGGTTGATTAAAGAGAGAGAGAGAGAGAGAGAGAGAGAGAGAGAGAGAGAGAGAGAGAGAGAGAGAGAGAAACACACCACGATCTGTTCAACATTAATCTTTTTAATAACATCTATAAAATCTGTTTAAAGATCAGGACGTTCGGTTACCATGGTAACTTCAGGGTTCACTTTATACCTGGAAACATCACAATGGTAACTTACACTGAACACCTAGGGTATCTACTTTCACTATCCACTTTACCTTAACCCTGTGGAAAACATCATGGGGTTAAGGTAAGGTGTTCGGAGAATTCATAAAGGACTTAGGGAAAGGCGATCGCGTTGTTTTGACAATCCGACCGCATTTCCACTCGGCGACGTAATAATGCGAGGTTAGTGGCGTGGGTCTGCCGTGGTGAAACTACAATCTTATGAAAATGGACTACTAAAAGCTCATCTTAAAATCTTTCCCCTGTACCTTCTGACCGGTGAAATAATCCTAATAACCACGAGGTTTGAAATAAAGGAATATAAGATACCAGGATACTTCACTTTGATGGTTTTACAACATCAGCATCACGTTCATAGTTCACCTCTGGGGTTAAGATTGGTCAAGTCATATTATTGCAGCTTGGTAACTTCCATGATCTGCTTCCCTTTTCCTTTTTTTATTAACAATGTTTTATATTAACAATGTCTCGTATGAATCAACATCAAGAATGTAGAAAAGCAATGTTCACCTTCTTCACACACATAAAGAAATAAAATAAATACAAAGGCAGTAACAAATTAAAAGTCGAATCAATAAATAACCAAATGCAGATTGTCTCCACATTTCTCCTCCAACAGATCGTTACTTTTCGTGAACGGTCGGATGCACGAGTCGCTTTAAATGTTGCGGCCGCAAGGCATTGTGGGGCGGCATTATCTCCTCTCCTTTGGTAAAGGATGGTCCAGTGTTTCCTAAAGGAGGTTATAAAGGAAGCATTGACCCACCTTTCCTTAGCGTTTAGAGAATTCGAACGGCTCTTATCATGGCCGCCACTTAAACGCTTCCGGGTCATTTCACTCAGTTAGGAACCTTCCTAAGCAAAAAAGACAATTCGAACGCACCCCTAGCCTGCTCTGGAGCACAGGAAGTGACGATTCTTTCGACCAATCAATGGACTGCATTGTGTCTAGCTCAAGCGGCATTCCCAGTGTTGAAAAATCAAGCCGATGCTGAAGTGCAAAATCCTGCAGTTCATCGAGTGTCCACTAGAGGCTGGCTGCAGAAGCACAGGAAGTCACATACACACCCATTCTAAAAAGCCTGTTTTTACAGCAGACATTAACATGTTTACAGCCTGGTTCAAAAAATCAAATAGGTCTGATTAGCTCATGTCTCGATCGGCACACACTGTACGGGGGGTG